>JAQJVL010000005.1:2793973-2866473 GCA_035578905.1 Stictocephala bisonia
AGTATTAGTAAATTATTAAAGGTAAATATGAATAAATGTCACATTGGGTACGTTTCAACCACGCCCATACACTGAATGTCTACTAATTGTGTGTGTAACTGAGCTTACTTACACAACAACATAATATTCAAATCACATTAAAAACCTAACTACAGTACAATATCTCGCACCTGTAACAAATTAGGCATTGTCATTCTAAATTAAAAACAATAAGCAAACTAACCATATACAGACCCCAGATTACACTATTTGAAGTAGATTTTATATCATATTAAAACCAAGTAACATAGTTTAGTTTAAATGATAAACTGAAAATTATTCATTTTGGTAAAAAGAACTACTTGTACAAAATAATTAAAATAATAAGATCTACAAATAAAATAATCCCCTTTCTTATTAAATTTATAATATTGTTAACTAGACTCTATAAAAAACCACAGTTGAAACTAACAACAACTGTATAATAAAAATACTGATTTTTGGGTTTACTTAATACTACATTTTAAAATTCAAGGTCTGAGTCCAGTAGAGCTTAGTTGACTCTAGATTTATGTTTCAAGTCATATGCCTTGAGTTGTAGACCTATGAATAGGCAAGTTTACGCTATGAGTACAGCAAACCTTCGTTGCCTCTAAATTTATGTTTCAAGTCATATATGCCTTGAATTGTAGATCTAGGAACAGGCAAGTTTACGCCATGAGTACAGTACAGCGTAGTTGAATCTAGATTCATGTTTCAAGTCATATATGCCTTGAATTGTAGATCTAGGACTAAGCAAGTTTACGCCATGAGTACAGTAGAGCGTAGCTGACTCTAGATAAGTGATTAAGTCATATATGCTTTGAATTGTAGATCTATGATTAGGCAAGTTTACGCCATGTGTTCAGCTGACCCTAGATTTGTGTTTCATATCATATACTTGGTTTTCCTTATTGAAAATGTGTATTATATTCCTGAAGAAACGTAGAAATCAGTTATATGACTTAGGACTAAGCTTCCTTTACAAAAGACTTGGTTTACATTGATCATCCAGTAAAATTTTAAGTGTTTATTCGATAAAGAAATACGTCTAAAATGACATAAATATTTTTGAAATCACATTCACCAAAAGGTTTACAATTTACAACAAGTTAATATAATATATCTAGCGGAATCTTCCACCAAATGTTATGCCTGACCCACGAACAGGACAGATTATAGGTAAAAATGTAGGATAATGCAAACAAATACAGATGTCTTGATAGTATTTGCTTAATATTAACAATTATTAAGTTGTACGGTCTACCATTATTGTTTGTAAATTTGTAAAAATAACTGTTTTCAATATATTACATGCTTTTGAAACGTTCATGAAGTTTTATATGACATTTTCATAGCTATGTTTCATCATTTGTTAACTAATTTATTTAAACAACGATGCCTTCAAAAACAATTATACAAACTGGCCTTCAGCATTACAAAAATAAACCTACTGAAAAGTTTAATCTAAATAGTTAGCAAACTAACAAAAACATCTCTAATTACATATATGTATAATAAATATCTAGATTTTATTAGAATAATAATTCTTATCTTAACGGAAGTAAATAAAAAACTAATGACCGATGTTTCTTTACTAGAAGTAATATAAAATTATAAGATTATGTTAAACTAAACTACATTCAATTTCAACAACAGTTATGAATAACAATAATATAAAAACATCTTAAAGCATTACATTTTTGCGAAATATAAACAACTACCATTTTAAATCATTGCACAAACCCATTGACATGTCCTTGCCGAACATTACAAATTAATTTTAGTACGGCATTTAAAACGTTAAATACGTGGCTCTGGATAAATATGACACTTGTTACTCACTTTTACATATTTTGGAAAAATATTTACGTCAAGTGAACAATAGTTCTTCAAGTAAACACGTTAGGTTGACTTCGAGGCAATGCGAATGAATAGTCCTGGTGCTGTCAGTGGCTGCCTTCCGCTGCTTTGCACAAATCGGCTGAAACAATCGTTTAGAATTTAATTGCCGAATTAAAACTTAAATTTACTTTGTATATGACAGAAGCATAGAGCAAATAATAAAAATAGAGTAGGCATCGGCAAGCCATACCAGGGAGTAGTTGAAGCCGGGTCCGCCATCTTGGTAGTGGCCAGATCTTCTAAAGTATCGCCGTGTGAGGCACACACATTAAAGTAAGCGCTTTGTTTAGAGACCAAATACAATTTTGAAAATAACCATGTATTTTATATAGTTTATAATTTATATAGTTATTTATATATAACCATATAATTTATATATAACCATATAATTTATAGGTTTATAATGTGGCAATCCTATTAAATAATGTTGTGATAACCCACAGTTTACTTGTAATAATATTTTAAATAAGTAGCGAACCATTGACAACATTCAAATGACAAGATGTTGGTATGCGATATTTTTTTAAATTTTTCAGTCAGATAGTTTTCGTCAGCGAGAAAGTTTGAAACAGAGGTTTCAAAATATAAAAATATTTCGATTCTAGGACAATTATTTTTCTTTGTATGATGTGGTAAAGTGGTACGTGTAAAACCATCGTGCGTTAAGTTTGTATAATCGCGTAATGACTCGTTGTTCACTCTATATCGTTTCACCTGCTACCTCTACATAATTGTTCAATATAACATAAATATATGTAGTCTAAACTATGAATATATCCTATGCAGACCACGGGCTCAAGACACCATACTTGGGCTGTAATTGGAGCGGGGTGCCATCTTGGTGGGACGGTCGGCTTCACCACGAGAGGTCTATGCCCACACTATTTCTACTAATTCCTCTGTGGATAGAGGACCAAATAAATGGTCAGGTCACGTTTAACATCTTTTGAAAATTACTACTGGAGAATAATGCATTCATTTTCCACAGATGATTATTAAATTACAAATTTAATAAAACAATTTCTCTCGCATTACTGGTCACAGTATCTAGTAATCATGACCAAGACAATCACTTAAAAAAGAACTGTATTGAGCCCAGTATTTAAATAAATTAATATTATGGCACTCTCCATGACTACGTCTGCTAATATAAAAAAGTGCAAAGCAAATAAAACTATTGCACACTAAAAATAACATTTATATCACTTAACTGAAATTTATTACTATACAGTGTGTTTCATAAGACCTGGGCCACTACCTGCCTGTCTTACGCCTGAGCACACCCACTTAGTGGACAACTTTCGATGCCAATCATACATCTAATTATTAGATCTAATTATTAGATGTATGATTGGCATCGAAAGTTGTCCACTAAGTGGGTTAGATGTATGATTATGTATGATTCTACATCAACATCTTTCATTGGAGGGAGAGAGGGCTATCAACATCGTTGCGCCCTCTACCGGTGGGTGGAAGAGTCCTCAACTTCGTCTGTATTTGGACAATTCAACAACTATTCCTCCTCACATTTATCTGTGTAGGGTGGACTGGATGAGCCTCACACACATAATCGTTAAATACGAGTGGGCGTTAAGCCGATTACTTATGAGGAAAATACATATACAAATACAATACCCAAAATAAGGGTCAATTTTAGTCAACAAAATACATACAGGGTGTTTATTATGTCTCAAAACACCCAAACATTTTCTTTATTAATTGAAATATAAATTCGAAACTATTACAATATTAATAGCTCTTGGGCACCTACATTTTAGAACATTGTTTAGTCGTTTCACACTACCGGGAGACGTCCTGTCGAGGGTATCGTCAATATTCTTTATGGAAGCCTATCCCTTGTGATA
This sequence comes from Stictocephala bisonia, assembly GCA_035578905.1. Lineage (NCBI taxonomy): Eukaryota > Metazoa > Arthropoda > Insecta > Hemiptera > Membracidae > Stictocephala > Stictocephala bisonia. The sequence goes on from JAQJVL010000005.1 coordinate 2,797,762, forward strand.
CATCACTTTAAAGGTTATAGCCTTGATTATATACACCTATAATAGATAAACCATCTAATAGGAATATTTGTGGCAGTAATTTTGTTAGTTAGTGTGGCCCGCAACCACATCTGTTTTAAACTGCATTACATTTACATGGAGCTACACTAGCGCTCCACAATGGACCACAAAAACAGCTGATATTTTGAGACTCAAAATTTAACATTGGATGGGAAATCTATTTGTGTATAAAATCAATGGTTATAGTGATCTGAATTGAATGCTACAAACCGTATCTCTGAGGTTTGTATCTTTTACAACACAATATCTTTTTTACAAAAAATATCTTTTTTTGTATCTTTGTATCTTTTATCATACAATAGAGCACTTTGAATATTGATTATCTTAATTTTATTTTAACTTCATTGCCAATATGAAGAAGGGAGACAATTCAAGCATATACTTTGGCACCAACTGCTACTAAAATGTTAGTTTTTATAACATCATAAATTAATTTTTATTTTTATAAGAAATTAATAAATCAAATCATTATTCACACACTTTTATTGCAATACAAATGTATCAAAATTGTACTAATAAAACCAACTCAACATGAAAATTTAGTTTTGTATCAGTTAAACATTTTATTTAAATGTTTGGAAACTTACTGTAAAACATTACTGTGGCAAGAACCAAGTTAGAATAAAATTGTAGAACATCACCGATTCCTAATACTTAAGTACTCTATTTTCTGATAGAGCGATTCCTCAGAGGGTATAGTTTGTGGCATTCAATACAGTTCACTAAGCCCTTTAAAGTCACAAGGTACAGGCTTCCATAAAGAATATTGACAATACCCTTGAAAGAACGTCCCTCGTTAGTACGCCGTGACTAAATAATGTTCCAAAAAGCAGGTGCCCAATCCCTATCACGATTTTAAAAAGCTTCGAATTTATATTTCAATGAATAAAGAATATATTTAGGCGTTTCCAGACATAATGTACACCCTATATTACTAATACACATACAGTATACCAGGCTCTTTCACTTTTTAATAAATTCTTCTTCTTATTGTGTAAATTTTCTTTCAATCAATTCCAAAATTAAAAATAATAAAGTTATCGTTATTTTGTCCGGACAGCTATTTATTAAATACGCTTAATTGTCTACCGTCATATGATCATTGTCTACAGTCATATGATCATTGTCTACAGTCATATGATCATTGTCCACAGTCATATGATCATTGCATACAGTCATATGATCATTGTCTACAGTGATATGATCATTGTCTACCGTCATATGATCATTGTCTAGTCATATGATCATTGTCTATAGTCATATGATCATTGTCTACAGTCATATGAAAACTGTCTACAGTCATATGATCATTGTCCAAAGTCATATAATCATTGCCTACAGTCATATCTTTCAATATTATAGAATCCATCAGAACTAGCAATACGTTTTTAACTAAAAATACATAAAACTGCACTGTCCCAATCTTGTTATAACATGGGAATCACAGTAGCAAATCAGTAGTTTCTAATTTTTAACTGAAATAAAAGTATTATAAAATTAATTTTAAGCTAAATATGTTTCGGAAATTTCAAACATTTCATCAATAAAGCATTTAGACACGTCTAAAAATTTGGTCACACTAACTCCAAATTGTAAAATACATTATGTATTGTACATACAAGAGATCAAATTTAGATCAAATTGATAACTGTTGAGATATACAGTACTTACAAAGTCACATGTTGCGTTCCTCGTCCTCCTCCGGCAAAGTAGTTAGGTCTGGCTGCGGGAGGGGAGGTGGAGGTGGAGGCTCGGGAGCCGGGGGGTCTACGAAAGCAGCAGGAAGACTGAGTCCAAACAACGGATACTTGTCGGACGTGTTCAAGTGAAACAGGCCGGATCTATCATCAGTGTCAGTAGGTTGCTTGAGGGAGAACGGTCAAGACGTAGGTGGGTAATCAATAGAAGTATTAACGCCAGTCTCACTGTCCAGGAAGTTACTGGTACTTCCAAGCTTGGTGGACACCGAGTTCTCTTTTGCCATTCTATTCACCAGAGATGTCTCGTTATAGTGATGCTTTAGCTTATGCACTATTTCGTCGTGTACCACATTGAAGCACATAGCGGTTAGGGCCATCCCGGCAAGGATGTACAACGAGCAAAACCAGATTATGAGACTTCCCCCCGATCTATTCGGCCCGATCTTCGTTGATAAGACACTGGCCGAAGGAATGGAATCTCCAAACCCTATCGTACTGAGAGTCATGAAGCAAAAAAATATACTGTCCAGAAAACTCCAAGAACTCTCAAGACGGCAGAGAACGATTGCTCCACCACATATATACGTAATCATTATGAGAAAACATAGAGTGAGAGGTGCAAGGCAGTTTCCCTCGTCTTTGGTGAATGGTTTAGCTTCAACCACGGAGGTATCCGCGCTGAGGCACTCGGAGTCAAGCACGGTAGAGGAAGTCCGTGTGGCGGCCATTTTGATGCCGTCGCTCTCAACCCGGACGGGCGAGTGCAGGTTGTTGCTTGTGGACGTGGTGAACGTTGACGAAGGGGAACGTACGTAAAAGGGCTCTTGGTGGTGACGGATGGTTTGCATCTGTTGTTCGTATTCCTTCTGCTCACGTTTCTTCCTCATTCGCCTCTCTTTTTCCTGCATCCGCTTCTCGTCATAGCAGCAATAGCCGCAGTTCGAGCAAAGGCAACAACAAAGGGATCGGGTGAATATGTGTCTAGCGCAGTTGCTCAGCAAACTACCCATGCTCGACAGGTAGATCAGCATGAGTGGGATCCCCACTGCTGCGTACCCCATTGTCACAGCTTTGCCCAGGTTTGTCCTAGGCGTTATGTTCCCATAACCTGAAAATTAATAAATAAATAAAAACATGACACTACTAAGCAGAAATAGGATATTCTTATGTTATTTTGGGATATTAACATTTAAAAAGGAAAATATATAAATTTTAATTACTCTATAAATTAAATTGAACAATTTTGCATTGAGCTAGAATATATAATCGGAAATATGAATTATTTACTTAGTAATATTTGGTTTAAAAGAACGTTTATCACGTAAAATATTTATTTATCATATCCCAAGGCTCAGAATAGCTCCGGTTGAATATTGTTTTTAAGAGTCTGCAGAGGCTGTCGTCTATGTTCAATTTAATACCATAAGAACAGTGTTATTCGAACCGGATATACGATCACGCGTATCCAGATAAAACAATTATTTTTAAACGGATAATTTCCAAACAAATTGCATTTGATCAAGAATGAAATTGCACGTTGGAATTGCTTTGGGAATTCCTAATTAGTTTTACAGAGAAAAGTACATAGTTTGAAAATTTAATTTTCACCTATTTCTCAAAACTAGGCGTATGTATTCAAAATATCACCCGACGTGCAATATGATTACGTTTAAAATTACATCTCATACACAACTTTTGGTCAAAAAATAACGAAAAAATATGTATTCACAAATAACATTTTTCTTATGGGCTTAAAACCAACATGGCCGACAGCCTTTAGAGACTCTTAAAACCTTATAAATTATCAGTGATCGCATTAAATAGACAATATAAATCAGTTTGGTTACAACTCATCTTACTATATAGGATGGAACCGATCGAAATGATACTATAACCTGGCTCCTAATTGATAATGAGTATGAGAAAAATAACAGAAAAAACATCTGTAGTGTTCATCGACTTGCCCGCAGTTTATGAAAAGTTGGAGAAAAGACCAGTTAGTAAAGTTTTGCAATCTTCTTCATTTTCCTTTCTCTTTGCGACCTCTGTTTCCAGCTCTCAGCAACAAGCTAATAAAAGTTTACTTATATCTTCAGGACTATTCTAAAGAAATTTCCATAAAGGCCTTCACCAGAAATTTTCGTTTACATGTGAAAGTTTGTCATTGCCTGCCATGTAAATACAAATACCTCGGTACATACTGTCCCAATATAAATATAAAACGAACTATCTAACTATATAACAGAAAATCCATTATATACTAAATTAAAATTCACTACTGTAAGTGGTCTTTATTCAATGTATTAGTTACAAACAAACAATACTTACAGCAGGCTTAAAAACTTAAAAAACCTAACACATTAAGAACTATTATAACAAACGTACCCATAAACCAGTACGTATTGTTTATAATGCATCAGTTAAATAACTAAGGTTGTTTAAAATTTATTTAATATTGTGTGATAATATTTAATAAGTGGACCAAGATAGGCAATGATCAACCACTACACTATAATGTTCTATTCACGTCCACTTACACATTGTACCTTAACGTAAGTAGCCCCATATGTACTGTTACAGCTACCTCCTCTCATACACTTTACTGCCTATCTTGGTAGCTGCAATGACCAACCACTACACTATACTGTTCACGTCCACTTACACATTGTACCTTTACGTAAGTAGCCCCATATGCACTGTTACAGCTACCTCCTCTCATACACTTTACTGCCTATCTTGGTAGCTGCAATGACCAACCACTACACTATACTGTTCACGTCCACTTACACATTGTACCTTTACGTAAGTAGCCCCATATGCACTGTTACAGCTACCTCCTCTCGTACACTTTACTGCCTATCTTGGTAGCTGCAATGATAAACCTCTACACTATACTGTTCACGTCCACTTACACATTGTACCTTTACGTAAGTAGCCCCATATGCACTGTTACAGCTACCTCCTCTCATACACTTTACTGTCTATCTTGGTAGCTGCAATGACCAACCACTACACTGTACTGTTCTATTCACGTCCACTTACACATTGTACCTTTACGTCAGTAGCCCCATATGCACTGTTACAGCTACCTCCTCTCATACACTTTACTGTCTATCTTGGTAGCTGCAATGACCAACCACTACACTGTACTGTTCTATTCACGTCCACTTACACATTGTACCTTTACGTAAGTAGCCCCATATGCACTGTTACAGCTACCTCCTCTCATACACTTTACTGTCTATCTTGGTAGCTGCAATGACCAACCACTACACTGTACTGTTCTATTCACGTCCACTTACACATTGTACCTTTACGTAAGTAGCCCCATATGCACTGTTACAGCTACCTCCTCTCATACACTTTACTGCCTGTCTTGGTAGCTGCAATGATAAACCTCTACACTATACTGTTCACGTCCACTTACACATTGTACCTTTACGTAAGTAGCCCCATATGCACTGTTACAGCTACCTCCTCTCATACACTTTACTGCCTGTCTTGGTAGCTGCAATGACCAACCACTACACTGTACTGTTCTATTCACGTCCACTTACACATTGTACCTTTACGTAAGTAGCCCCATATGCACTGTTACAGCTACCTCCTCTCATACACTTTACTGCCTGTCTTGGTAGCTGCAATGACCAACCACTACACTATACTGTTCACGTCCACTTACACATTGTACCTTTACGTAAGTAGCCCCATATGCACTGTTACAGCTACCTCCTCTCATACACTTTACTGCCTATCTTGGTAGCTGCAATGACCAACCACTACACTGTACTGTTCTATTCACGTCCACTTACACATTGTACCTTTACGTAAGTAGCCCCATATGCACTGTTCCAGCTACCTCCTCTCGTACACTTTACTGCCTGTCTTGGTAGCTGCAATGACCAACCACTAAACTATACTGTTCTGTTCACGTCCACTTACACATTGTACCTTAACGTAAGTAGCCCCATATGTACTGTTCCAGCTACCTCCTCTCGTACACTTTACTGCCTGTCTTGGTAGCTGCAATGACCAACCACTACACTATACTGTTCTGTTCACGTCCACTTACACATTGTACCTTAACGTAAGTAGCCCCATATGTACTGTTACAGCTACCTCCTCTCATACACTTTACTGCCTATCTTGGTAGCTGCAATGACCAACCACTACACTATACTGTTCTGTTCACGTCCACTTACACATTGTACCTTTACGTAAGTAGCCCCATATGTACTGTTACAGCTACCTCCTCTCATACACTTTACTGTCTATCTTGGTAGCTGCAATGACCAACCACTACACTATACTGTTCTGTTCACGTCCACTTACACATTGTACCTTTACGTAAGTAGCCCCATATGCACTGTTAAAGCTACCTCCTCTCATACACTTTACTGCCTGTCTTGGTAGCTGCAATGATAAACCTCTACACTATACTGTTCACGTCCACTTACACATTGTACCTTTACGTAAGTAGCCCCATATGCACTGTTACAGCTACCTCCTCTCATACACTTTACTGCCTGTCTTGGTAGCTGCAATGACCAACCACTACACTATACTGTTCACGTCCACTTACACATTGTACCTTAACGTAAGTAGCCCCATATGTACTGTTACAGCTACCTCCTCTCATACACTTTACTGCCTGTCTTGGTAGCTGCAATGACCAACCACTACACTATACTGTTCACGTCCACTTACACATTGTACCTTTACGTAAGTAGCCCCATATGCACTGTTACAGCTACCTCCTCTCATACACTTTACTGCCTATCTTGGTAGCTGCAATGACCAACCACTACACTATACTGTTCACGTCCACTTACACATTGTACCTTTACGTAAGTAGCCCCATATGCACTGTTACAGCTACCTCCTCTCATACACTTTACTGCCTGTCTTGGTAGCTGCAATGACCAACCACTACACTATACTGTTCACGTCCACTTACACATTGTACCTTTACGTAAGTAGCCCCATATGCACTGTTACAGCTACCTCCTCTCATACACTTTACTGCCTATCTTGGTAGCTGCAATGATAAACCTCTACACTATACTGTTCACGTCCACTTACACATTGTACCTTTACGTAAGTAGCCCCATATGCACTGTTACAGCTACCTCCTCTCATACACTTTACGGCCTGTCTTGGTAGCTGCAATGATAAACCTCTACACTATACTGTTCACGTCCACTTACACATTGTACCTTTACGTAAGTAGCCCCATATGCACTGTTACAGCTACCTCCTCTCATACACTTTACTGCCTGTCTTGGTAGCTGCAATGATAAACCTCTACACTATACTGTTCACGTCCACTTACACATTGTACCTTACCGTAAGTAGCCCCATATGCACTGTTACAGCTACCTCCTCTCATACACTTTACTGCCTGTCTTGGTAGCTGCAATGATAAACCTCTACACTATACTGTTCACGTCCACTTACACATTGTACCTTTACAAAAGTAGCCCCATATGCACTGTTACAGCTACCTCCTCTCATACACTTTACTGCCTGTCTTGGTAGCTGCAATGATAAACCTCTACACTATACTGTTCACGTCCACTTACACATTGTACCTTTACGTAAGTAGCCCCATATGTACTGTTACAGCTACCTCCTCTCATACACTTTACTGCCTGTCTTGGTAGCTGCAATGATAAACCTCTACACTATACTGTTCACGTCCACTTACACATTGTACCTTTACGTAAGTAGCCCCATATGCACTGTTACAGCTACCTCCTCTCATACACTTTACTGCCTGTCTTGGTAGCTGCAATGACCAACCACTACACTATACTGTTCACGTCCACTTACACATTGTACCTTAACGTAAGTAGCCCCATATGTACTGTTACAGCTACCTCCTCTCATACACTTTACTGCCTGTCTTGGTAGCTGCAATGACCAACCACTACACTATACTGTTCACGTCCACTTACACATTGTACCTTTACGTAAGTAGCCCCATATGCACTGTTACAGCTACCTCCTCTCATACACTTTACTGCCTGTCTTGGTAGCTGCAATGATAAACCTCTACACTATACTGTTCACGTCCACTTACACATTGTAACTTAACGTAAGTAGCCCCATATGTACTGTTACAGCTACCTCCTCTCATACACTTTACTGCCTATCTTGGTAGCTGCAATGACCAACCACTACACTATACTGTTCACGTCCACTTACACATTGTACCTTTACGTAAGTAGCCCCATATGCACTGTTACAGCTACCTCCTCTCGTACACTTTACTGCCTGTCTTGGTAGCTGCAATGATAAACCTCTACACTATACTGTTCACGTCCACTTACACATTGTACCTTTACGTAAGTAGCCCCATATGCACTGTTACAGCTACCTCCTCTCATACACTTTACTGCCTATCTTGGTAGCTGCAATGATAAACCTCTACACTATACTGTTCACGTCCACTTACACATTGTACCTTAACGTAAGTAGCCCCATATGTACTGTTACAGCTACCTCCTCGCATACACTTTACTGCCTGTCTTGGTAGCTGCAATGATAAACCTCTACACTATACTGTTCACGTCCACTTACACATTGTACCTTTACGTAAGTAGCCCCATATGCACTGTTACAGCTACCTCCTCTCATACACTTTACTGCCTGTCTTGGTAGCTGCAATGACCAACCACTACACTATACTGTTCACGTCCACTTACACATTGTACCTTAACGTAAGTAGCCCCATAGGTACTGTTACAGCTACCTCCTCTCATACACTTTACTGCCTGTCTTGGTAGCTGCAATGATAAAACTCTACACTATACTGTTCACGTCCACTTACACATTGTACCTTTACGTAAGTAGCCCCATATGCACTGTTACAGCTACCTCATCTCATACACTTTACTGCCTGTCTTGGTAGCTGCAATGACCAACCACTACACTATACTGTTCACGTCCACTTACACATTGTACCTTAACGTAAGTAGCCCCATATGTACTGTTACAGCTACCTCCTCTCATACACTTTACTGCCTGTCTTGGTAGCTGCAATGACCAACCTCTACACTATACTGTTCACGTCCACTTACACATTGTACCTTTACGTAAGTAGCCCCATATGTACTGTTACAGCTACCTCCTCTCATACACTTTACTGCCTATCTTGGTAGCTGCAATGACCAACCACTACACTATACTGTTCACGTCTACTTACACATTGTACCTTTACGTAAGTAGCCCCATATGCACTGTTACAGCTACCTCCTCTCATACACTTTACTGCCTGTCTTGGTAGCTGCAATGATAAACCTCTACACTATACTGTTCACGTCCACTTACACATTGTACCTTTACGTAAGTAGCCCCATATGCACTGTTACAGCTACCTCCTCTCATACACTTTACTGCCTGTCTTGGTAGCTGCAATGACCAACCACTACACTATACTGTTCACGTCCACTTACACATTGTACCTTAACGTAAGTAGCCCCATATGTACTGTTACAGCTACCTCCTCTCATACACTTTACTGCCTGTCTTGGTAGCTGCAATGACCAACCACTACACTATACTGTTCACGTCCACTTACACATTGTACCTTTACGTAAGTAGCCCCATATGCACTGTTACAGCTACCTCCTCTCATACACTTTACTGCCTGTCTTGGTAGCTGCAATGATAAACCTCTACACTATACTGTTCACGTCCACTTACACATTGTACCTTTACGTAAGTAGCCCCATATGCACTGTTACAGCTACCTCCTCTCATACACTTTACTGCCTGTCTTGGTAGCTGCAATGACCAACCACTACACTGTACTGTTCTATCACGTCCACTTACACATTGTACCTTTACGTAAGTAGCCCCATATGCACTGTTACAGCTACCTCCTCTCATACACTTTACTGCCTGTCTTGGTAGCTGCAATGACCAACCACTACACTATACTGTTCACGTCCACTTACACATTGTACCTTTACGTAAGTAGCCCCATATGCACTGTTACAGCTACCTCCTCTCATACACTTTACTGCCTATCTTGGTAGCTGCAATGACCAACCACTACACTATACTGTTCACGTCCACTTACACATTGTACCTTTACGTAAGTAGCCCCATATGTACTGTTACAGCTACCTCCTCTCATACACTTTACTGCCTGTCTTGGTAGCTGCAATGACCAACCACTACACTATACTGTCTGTTCACGTCCACTTACACATTGTACCTTTACGTAAGTAGCCCCATATGTACTGTTACAGCTACCTCCTCTCATACACTTTACTGTCTATCTTGGTAGCTGCAATGACCAACCACTACACTATACTGTTCTGTTCACGTCCACTTACACATTGTACCTTTACGTAAGTAGCCCCATATGCACTGTTAAAGCTACCTCCTCTCATACACTTTACTGCCTGTCTTGGTAGCTGCAATGATAAACCTCTACACTATACTGTTCACGTCCACTTACACATTGTACCTTTACGTAAGTAGCCCCATATGCACTGTTACAGCTACCTCCTCTCATACACTTTACTGCCTGTCTTGGTAGCTGCAATGACCAACCACTACACTATACTGTTCACGTCCACTTACACATTGTACCTTAACGTAAGTAGCCCCATATGTACTGTTACAGCTACCTCCTCTCATACACTTTACTGCCTGTCTTGGTAGCTGCAATGACCAACCACTACACTATACTGTTCACGTCCACTTACACATTGTACCTTTACGTAAGTAGCCCCATATGCACTGTTACAGCTACCTCCTCTCATACACTTTACTGCCTATCTTGGTAGCTGCAATGACCAACCACTACACTATACTGTTCACGTCCACTTACACATTGTACCTTTACGTAAGTAGCCCCATATGCACTGTTACAGCTACCTCCTCTCATACACTTTACTGCCTGTCTTGGTAGCTGCAATGACCAACCACTACACTATACTGTTCACGTCCACTTACACATTGTACCTTTACGTAAGTAGCCCCATATGCACTGTTACAGCTACCTCCTCTCATACACTTTACTGCCTATCTTGGTAGCTGCAATGATAAACCTCTACACTATACTGTTCACGTCCACTTACACATTGTACCTTTACGTAAGTAGCCCCATATGCACTGTTACAGCTACCTCCTCTCATACACTTTACGGCCTGTCTTGGTAGCTGCAATGATAAACCTCTACACTATACTGTTCACGTCCACTTACACATTGTACCTTTACGTAAGTAGCCCCATATGCACTGTTACAGCTACCTCCTCTCATACACTTTACTGCCTGTCTTGGTAGCTGCAATGATAAACCTCTACACTATACTGTTCACGTCCACTTACACATTGTACCTTACCGTAAGTAGCCCCATATGCACTGTTACAGCTACCTCCTCTCATACACTTTACTGCCTGTCTTGGTAGCTGCAATGATAAACCTCTACACTATACTGTTCACGTCCACTTACACATTGTACCTTTACGTAAGTAGCCCCATATGCACTGTTACAGCTACCTCCTCTCATACACTTTACTGCCTGTCTTGGTAGCTGCAATGATAAACCTCTACACTATACTGTTCACGTCCACTTACACATTGTACCTTTACGTAAGTAGCCCCATATGTACTGTTACAGCTACCTCCTCTCATACACTTTACTGCCTGTCTTGGTAGCTGCAATGATAAACCTCTACACTATACTGTTCACGTCCACTTACACATTGTACCTTTACGTAAGTAGCCCCATATGCACTGTTACAGCTACCTCCTCTCATACACTTTACTGCCTGTCTTGGTAGCTGCAATGACCAACCACTACACTATACTGTTCACGTCCACTTACACATTGTACCTTAACGTAAGTAGCCCCATATGTACTGTTACAGCTACCTCCTCTCATACACTTTACTGCCTGTCTTGGTAGCTGCAATGACCAACCACTACACTATACTGTTCACGTCCACTTACACATTGTACCTTTACGTAAGTAGCCCCATATGCACTGTTACAGCTACCTCCTCTCATACACTTTACTGCCTGTCTTGGTAGCTGCAATGATAAACCTCTACACTATACTGTTCACGTCCACTTACACATTGTACCTTAACGTAAGTAGCCCCATATGTACTGTTACAGCTACCTCCTCTCATACACTTTACTGCCTATCTTGGTAGCTGCAATGACCAACCACTACACTATACTGTTCACGTCCACTTACACATTGTACCTTTACGTAAGTAGCCCCATATGCACTGTTACAGCTACCTCCTCTCGTACACTTTACTGCCTGTCTTGGTAGCTGCAATGATAAACCTCTACACTATACTGTTCACGTCCACTTACACATTGTACCTTTACGTAAGTAGCCCCATATGCACTGTTACAGCTACCTCCTCTCATACACTTTACTGCCTATCTTGGTAGCTGCAATGATAAACCTCTACACTATACTGTTCACGTCCACTTACACATTGTACCTTAACGTAAGTAGCCCCATATGTACTGTTACAGCTACCTCCTCTCATACACTTTACTGCCTGTCTTGGTAGCTGCAATGATAAACCTCTACACTATACTGTTCACGTCCACTTACACATTGTACCTTTACGTAAGTAGCCCCATATGCACTGTTACAGCTACCTCCTCTCATACACTTTACTGCCTGTCTTGGTAGCTGCAATGACCAACCACTACACTATACTGTTCACGTCCACTTACACATTGTACCTTAACGTAAGTAGCCCCATAGGTACTGTTACAGCTACCTCCTCTCATACACTTTACTGCCTGTCTTGGTAGCTGCAATGATAAACCTCTACACTATACTGTTCACGTCCACTTACACATTGTACCTTTACGTAAGTAGCCCCATATGCACTGTTACAGCTACCTCCTCTCATACACTTTACTGCCTGTCTTGGTAGCTGCAATGACCAACCACTACACTATACTGTTCACGTCCACTTACACATTGTACCTTAACGTAAGTAGCCCCATATGTACTGTTACAGCTACCTCCTCTCATACACTTTACTGCCTGTCTTGGTAGCTGCAATGACCAACCACTACACTATACTGTTCACGTCCACTTACACATTGTACCTTAACGTAAGTAGCCCCATATGTACTGTTACAGCTACCTCCTCTCATACACTTTACTGCCTGTCTTGGTAGCTGCAATGACCAACCACTACACTATACTGTTCTCGTCCACTTACACATTGTACCTTTACGTAAGTAGCCCCATATGCACTGTTACAGCTACCTCCTCTCATACACTTTACTGCCTATCTTGGTAGCTGCAATGACCAACCTCTACACTATACTGTTCACGTCCACTTACACATTGTACCTTTACGTAAGTAGCCCCATATGTACTGTTACAGCTACCTCCTCTCATACACTTTACTGCCTATCTTGGTAGCTGCAATGACCAACCACTACACTATACTGTTCACGTCTACTTACACATTGTACCTTTACGTAAGTAGCCCCATATGCACTGTTACAGCTACCTCCTCTCATACACTTTACTGCCTGTCTTGGTAGCTGCAATGATAAACCTCTACACTATACTGTTCACGTCCACTTACACATTGTACCTTAACGTAAGTAGCCCCATATGTACTGTTACAGCTACCTCCTCTCATACACTTTACTGCCTATCTTGGTAGCTGCAATGACCAACCACTACACTATACTGTTCACGTCCACTTACACATTGTACCTTTACGTAAGTAGCCCCATATGCACTGTTACAGCTACCTCCTCTCATACACTTTACTGCCTGTCTTGGTAGCTGCAATGATAAACCTCTACACTATACTGTTCACGTCCACTTACACATTGTACCTTAACGTAAGTAGCCCCATATGTACTGTTACAGCTACCTCCTCTCATACACTTTACTGCCTATCTTGGTAGCTGCAATGACCAACCACTACACTATACTGTTCACGTCCACTTACACATTGTACCTTTACGTAAGTAGCCCCAAATGCACTGTTACAGCTACCTCCTCTCATACACTTTACTGCCTGTCTTGGTAGCTGCAATGATAAACCTCTACACTATACTGTTCACGTCCACTTACACATTGTACCTTTACGTAAGTAGCCCCATATGCACTGTTACAGCTACCACCTCTCATACACTTTACTGCCTGTCTTGGTAGCTGCAATGACCAACCAGTACACTATACTGTTCACGTCCACTTACACATTGTACCTTAACGTAAGTAGCCCCATATGTACTGTTACAGCTACCTCCTCTCATACACTTTACTGCCTGTCTTGGTAGCTGCAATGATAAACCTCTACACTATACTGTTCACGTCCACTTACACATAGTACCTTTACGTAAGTAGCCCCATATGCACTGTTACAGCTACCTCCTCTCATACACTTTACTGCCTATCTTGGTAGCTGCAATGACCAACCACTACACTATACTGTTCACGTCCACTTACACATTGTACCTTTACGTAAGTAGCCCCATATGCACTGTTACAGCTACCTCGTCTCATACACTTTACTGCCTGTCTTGGTAGCTGCAATGACCAACCACTACACTATACTGTTCACGTCCACTTACACATTGTACCTTTACGTAAGTAGCCCCATATGTACTGTTACAGCTACCTCCTCTCATACACTTTACTGCCTGTCTTGGTAGCTGCAATGATAAACCTCTACACTATACTGTTCACGTCCACTTACACATTGTACCTTTACGTAAGTAGCCCCATATGCACTGTTACAGCTACCTCCTCTCATACACTTTACTGCCTGTCTTGGTAGCTGCAATGACGAACCACTACACTATACTGTTCACGTCCACTTACACATTGTACCTTAACGTAAGTAGCCCCATATGCACTGTTACAGCTACCTCCTCTCATACACTTTACTGCCTGTCTTGGTAGCTGCAATGATAAACCTCTACACTATACTGTTCACGTCCATTTACACATTGTACCTTTACGTAAGTAGCCCCATATGCACTGTTACAGCTACCTCCTCTCATACACTTTACTGCCTGTCTTGGTAGCTGCAATGATGAACCTCTACACTATACTGTTCACGTCCACTTACACATTGTACCTTTACGTAAGTAGCCCCATATGCACTGTTACAGCTACCACCTCTCATACACTTTACTGCCTGTCTTGGTAGCTGCAATGACCAACCAGTACACTATACTGTTCACGTCCACTTACACATTGTACCTTAACGTAAGTAGCCCCATATGTACTGTTACAGCTACCTCCTCTCATACACTTTACTGCCTGTCTTGGTAGCTGCAATGACCAACCACTACACTATACTGTTCACGTCCACTTACACATTGTACCTTTACGTAAGTAGCCCCATATGCACTGTTACAGCTACCTCCTCTCATACACTTTACTGCCTATCTTGGTAGCTGCAATGACCAACCACTACACTATACTGTTCACGTCCACTTACACATTGTACCTTTACGTAAGTAGCCCCATATGCACTGTTACAGCTACCTCGTCTCATACACTTTACTGCCTGTCTTGGTAGCTGCAATGACCAACCACTACACTATACTGTTCACGTCCACTTACACATTGTACCTTTACGTAAGTAGCCCCATATGTACTGTTACAGCTACCTCCTCTCATACACTTTACTGCCTATCTTGGTAGCTGCAATGACCAACCACTACACTATACTGTTCACGTCCACTTACACATTGTACCTTTACGTAAGTAGCCCCATATGCACTGTTACAGCTACCTCCTCTCGTACACTTTACTGCCTGTCTTGGTAGCTGCAATGATAAACCTCTACACTATACTGTTCACGTCCACTTACACATTGTACCTTTACGTAAGTAGCCCCATATGCACTGTTACAGCTACCTCCTCTCATACACTTTACTGCCTATCTTGGTAGCTGCAATGATAAACCTCTACACTATACTGTTCACGTCCACTTACACATTGTACCTTAACGTAAGTAGCCCCATATGTACTGTTACAGCTACCTCCTCTCATACACTTTACTGCCTGTCTTGGTAGCTGCAATGATAAACCTCTACACTATACTGTTCACGTCCACTTACACATTGTACCTTTACGTAAGTAGCCCCATATGCACTGTTACAGCTACCTCCTCTCATACACTTTACTGCCTGTCTTGGTAGCTGCAATGACCAACCACTACACTATTCTGTTCACGTCCACTTACACATTGTACCTTAACGTAAGTAGCCCCATATGTACTGTTACAGCTACCTCCTCTCATACACTTTACTGCCTGTCTTGGTAGCTGCAATGACCAACCACTACACTATACTGTTCTCGTCCACTTACACATTGTACCTTTACGTAAGTAGCCCCATATGCACTGTTACAGCTACCTCCTCTCATACACTTTACTGCCTATCTTGGTAGCTGCAATGACCAACCACTACACTATACTGTTCACGTCCACTTACACATTGTACCTTTACGTAAGTAGCCCCATATGCACTGTTACAGCTACCTCGTCTCATACACTTTACTGCCTGTCTTGGTAGCTGCAATGACCAACCACTACACTATACTGTTCACGTCCACTTACACATTGTACCTTTACGTAAGTAGCCCCATATGTACTGTTACAGCTACCTCCTCTCATACACTTTACTGCCTGTCTTGGTAGCTGCAATGATAAACCTCTACACTATACTGTTTACGTCCACTTACACATTGTACCTTTACGTAAGTAGCCCCATATGCACTGTTACAGCTACCTCCTCTCATACACTTTACTGCCTGTCTTGGTAGCTGCAATGATAAACCTCTACACTATACTGTTCACGTCCACTTACACATTGTACCTTTACGTAAGTAGCCCCATATGCACTGTTACAGCTACCTCCTCTCATACACTTTACTGCCTGTCTTGGTAGCTGCAATGATAAACCTCTACACTATACTGTTCACGTCCACTTACACATTGTACCTTTACGTAAGTATCCCCATATGTACTGTTACAGCTACCTCCTCTCATACACTTTACTGCCTGTCTTGGTAGCTGCAATGATAAACCTCTACACTATACTGTTCACGTCCACTTACACATTGTACCTTTACGTAAGTAGCCCCATATGCACTGTTACAGCTACCTCCTCTCATACACTTTACTGCCTGTCTTGGTAGCTGCAATGACCAACCACTACACTATACTGTTCACGTCCACTTACACATTGTACCTTTACGTAAGTAGCCCCATATGCACTGTTACAGCTACCTCCTCTCGTATACTTTACTGTCTATCTTGGTAGCTGCAATGACCAACCACTACACTGTACTGTTCACGTCCACTTACACATTGTACCTTTACGTAAGTAGCCCCATATGCACTGTTACAGCTACCTCCTCTCATACACTTTACTGCCTATCTTGGTAGCTGCAATGACCAACCACTACACTGTACTGTTCTATTCACGTCCACTTACACATTGTACCTTAACGTAAGTAGCCCCATATGCACTGTTACAGCTACCTCCTCTCATACACTTTACTGCCTGTCTTGGTAGCTGCAATGATAAACCTCTACACTATACTGTTCACGTCCACTTACACATTGTACCTTTACGTAAGTAGCCCCATATGCACTGTTACAGCTACCTCCTCTCATACAATTTACTGCCTATCTTGGTAGCTGCAATGATAAACCTCTACACTATACTGTTCTGTTCACGTCCACTTACACATTGTACCTTTACGTAAGTAGCCCCATATGCACTGTTACAGCTACCTCCTCTCATACACTTTACTGCCTATCTTGGTAGCTGCAATGACCAACCACTACACTACACTATACTGTTCACGTCCACTTAAACATTGTACCTTAACGTAAGTAGCCCCATATGTACTGTTACAGCTACCTCCTCTCATACACTTTACTGCCTGTCTTGGTAGCTGCAATGATAAACCTCTACACTATACTGTTCACGTCCACTTACACATTGTACCTTTACGTAAGTAGCCCCATATGCACTGTTACAGCTACCTCCTCTCATACACTTTACTGCCTGTCTTGGTAGCTGCAATGATAAACCTCTACACTATACTGTTCACGTCCACTTACACATTGTACCTTTACGTAAGTAGCCCCATATGTACTGTTACAGCTACCTCCTCTCATACACTTTACTGCCTGTCTGGGTAGCTGCAATGACCAACCACTACACTATACTGTTCACGTCCACTTACACATTGTACCTTTACGTAAGTAGCCCCATATGTACTGTTACAGCTACCTCCTCTCATACACTTTACTGTCTATCTTGGTAGCTGCAATGACCAACCACTACACTGTACTGTTCTATTCACGTCCACTTACACATTGTACCTTTACGTAAGTAGCCCCATATGCACTGTTACAGCTACCTCCTCTCATACACTTTACTGCCTGTCTTGGTAGCTGCAATGATAAACCTCTACACTATACTGTTCACGTCCACTTACACATTGTACCTTTACGTAAGTAGCCCCATATGCACTGTTACAGCTACCTCCTCTCATACACTTTACTGCCTGTCTTGGTAGCTGCAATGACCAACCACTACACTATACTGTTCACGTCCACTTACACATTGTACCTTTACGTAAGTAGCCCCATATGCACTGTTACAGCTACCTCCTCTCGTACACTTTACTGTCTATCTTGGTAGCTGCAATGACCAACCACTACACTGTACTGTTCACGTCCACTTACACATTGTACCTTTACGTAAGTAGCCCCATATGCACTGTTACAGCTACCTCCTCTCATACACTTTACTGCCTGTCTTGGTAGCTGCAATGATAAACCTCTACACTATACTGTTCACGTCCACTTACACATTGTACCTTTACGTAAGTAGCCCCATATGCACTGTTACAGCTACCTCCTCTCATACACTTTACTGCCTATCTTGGTAGCTGCAATGATAAACCTCTACACTATACTGTTCTGTTCACGTCCACTTACACATTGTACCTTTACGTAAGTAGCCCCATATGCACTGTTACAGCTACCTCCTCTCATACACTTTACTGCCTGTCTTGGTAGCTGCAATGATAAACCTCTACACTATACTGTTCACGTCCACTTACACATTGTACCTTTACGTAAGTAGCCCCATATGCACTGTTACAGCTACCTCCTCTCATACACTTTACTGCCTGTCTTGGTAGCTGCAATGATAAACCTCTACACTATACTGTTCACGTCCACTTACACATTGTAACTTTACGTAAGTAGCCCCATATGTACTGTTACAGCTACCTCCTCTCATACACTTTACTGCCTGTCTTGGTAGCTGCAATGACCAACCACTACACTATACTGTTCACGTCCACTTACACATTGTACCTTTACGTAAGTAGCCCCATATGTACTGTTACAGCTACCTCCTCTCATACACTTTACTGCCTGTCTTGGTAGCTGCAATGATAAACCTCTACACTATACTGTTCACGTCCACTTACACTTTGTACCTTTACGTAAGTAGCTGCATATGCACTGTTACAGCTACCTCCTCTCATACACTTTACTGTCTATCTTGGTAGCTGCAATGACCAACCACTACACTATACTGTTCTGTTCACGTCCACTTACACATTGTACCTTAACGTAAGTAGCCCCATGCCTCAAAAGGAATAAATAGTTTGATTTGCTTTAACTCACATAAAAAAAAAAAATACGTTACGTGAACATTCCAGGTCAATTCATGCAATGAATTGTTTCGTGTCACATATCGATGTTAAATATTCTGTAATTATTTTTTTTAAATTTCATTGAAAAATTAAATAAATAAAACAAAACAAAAATCAGAAACCTCTGAGCTACATTGCCTATGCTGAGTTTATAGTACCAAGGAAAGACATTTTGATTCAATTTATGTTATATAACAAAAGTAATAAAAATCTCTATAGTAAATACAACAAACTATTGATGCATATCACGCAGCCAATCTGAAAAAAAAAAAAAAAAAAAAAAACTGTAATCTTTGACCATTTCAGACCCATTTCATAAATATATTGTTTATTTAGCTATAAATTAAAATTTTTGTTTATTTAGCAAGTAACCCAAAAAAATCGATAGATATTTTTTTATAATTATTTATAAATAGATAATTCAAGAATAGATAAAAAGATCTTACTCCGGGGCACCTTTGCTTTTATTTTAGATAAGGTTAGAGTTCTAATCAGCAACTTAAATAAAACTGATCATATCTTACTATTAGGAGAAACAACAATTCTGCATATTAATAATGCAATGTCAAAGTTATTAGGTATCCTACAAATTCGTACATTGAGTGGTACTGACCCAAATGCATACCCTTAAACGTATAGTGAATGGTATTAACCTACCCACCTACCCTTACATAGACAGTGAGTGGTATTGACCTACCCACTTACCCTTACATATACAGTGAGTGGTATTGACCCACCCGACAACCCTTACACGTAAAGTGAGTGGTATTGACCTACCCACTTACCCTTACATATACAGTGAGTGGTATTGACCCACCCGACAACCCTTACTCGTAAAGTGAGTGGTATTGACCTACCCGTCTACCCTTACATATACAGTGAGTGGTATTGACCTACCCACTTACCCTTACATATACAGTGAGTGGTATTGACCCACCCGACAACCCTTACTCGTAAAGTGAGTGGTATTGACCTACCCATCTACCCTTACATATACAGTGAGTGGTATTAACCCACCCGACAACTCTTACACGTAAAATGAGTGGTATTGACCTACCCATCTACCCTTACATAGACAGTGAGTGGTATTGATCTACCCATCTACCCTTACATATACAGTGAGTGGTATTGACCCACCCGACAACCCTTACACGTAAAATGAGTGGTATTGACCTACCCATCTACCCTTACATAGACAGTGAGTGGTATTGATCTACCCATCTACCCTTACATATACAGTGAGTGGTATTGACCCACCCGACAACCCTTACACGTAAAGTGAGTGGTATTGACCTACCCATCTACCCTTACATATACAGTGAGTGGTATTGACCTACCCACCTACCCTTACACGTACAGTGAATGGTATTGACCCACCCGCCCACCATTACACGTACAGTGAGTGGTATTGACCAACCTGACAACCCTTACATGTACACTAAATGGTATTGACCCACCCGACAACCCTTAAACGTACAGTGTGTGGTATTGACCCCAATGGTGACCCTTACACGTATAGTGAGTGGTATTTACCCACCCACCCACCCTTAAATGAACAATGAGTGGTATTGATCCACCCACCAACCCTTACATATACAGTGAGTGGTATTGACCCACCCGACAACCCTTACACGTACAGTGAATGGTATTGACCCACCCACCCACCATTACACGTACAGTGAGTGGTATTGACACCCACCCTTACACGTACAGTGAGTGGTATTGACCTACCCTTACATATACAGTGAGTGGAATTGACCCACCCACCCACCATTACACGTACAGTGAGTGGTATTGACCCACCCGACAACCCTTACACGTACAGTGAGTGGTATTGACCCACCCACCCTTACACGTACAGTGAGTTGTATTGACCTAATCACCTACCCTTACATATACAGTGAGTGGTATTGACCCACCCGACAACCCTTACACGTACAGTGAATGGTATTGACCCACCCACCCACCATTACACGTACAGTGAGTGGTATTGACCTACCCTTACATATACAGTGAGTGGAATTGACCCACCCGCCCACCATTAAACGTACAGTGAGTGGAATTCACCCACCCGCCCACCATTACACGTACAGTGAGTGGTATTGACCAACCCGACAACCCTTAAACGTACAGTGTGTGGTATTGACCCTAATGCCCACCCGTACACGTACAGTGACTGTTATTGAATGCCTGGTAGAATCATTTTTAGTTATTCATGTGACACTAGTTTCACCTTTTTCAGTGTTACAAACACAGTTTTAGGTGACAAACATGTTTGACAAAAATGTACGCAAACTTCACATTCTACCTGGAGTACAATTCCCTAAATGAAATTCAGTCTTTATTACTATACAATTAAATACAAACAAATTCAATTAAATACAAACAAATTCAGAGCCTCTTATAATTGTGTAATGTAGGCTATATATACATTAAAATATTCATTACAATAATACTATTTTCATTATAAGGAGCTACAATTGAAAACTTTATCCAACGGACAGGCTAACTGGCCGTGTAGGCTGTTTTTAATTGATTTTATGATAATCTTGGAGCTTTCTAATTACGTTTTTTCTTTTTAATAAAATTTTCTCTCGAATTGAAGTTTGTGACCCTTCACTGGAAAGTCAAAAAGCTAACAGTGGATTAACAATCTATTTCAACAGTATGGTTCTTATTTATAGATATAATTAGCTATAGTAAACAGTGTACGATTTTTTAAAGTTTTTTAAAATTTAAAATCGTCAAGAATGGTATTTAAAGTTTTATATATTGAACTGCACAAATATTACGAAACAGTTCGCTGTTTACAAAAGTAATCTTATGGTCCACTGTAACAGATTTTCACATATCAAATGACGCTTTATGAGTAGTACTACTTTTCCTCGTATTTTTCTTTTCTCCTAAAACTATTTACTGTTGTAGTGAATTACTATCACTGTTATTCAATAACTGTTTGCTACAAGGTATATCTGAGCCTAAAATTCTGCCGGTCAAACCTATTTGTTCAAAAAAGATGATAGAACTAGTTAAATAATTATCGCCCAGTTTATATCCTCCCATCATTTGGCAAGTTTTTAATAACTCCAGAATTGATACATTTTTAACTGTGAATAAAGTGTTTTCTTCCTCAGAATTCGGACTTCTTCATAGTTTTTTGACGAACGACGCTAATTTAATTAATTTTTCTTTCCAAAAACCTTGTCCTCATTAACTAAACTTTAATGTACATGTGGCATATTCTGTGGTCTAAGCAAATCTTGTGACACTGTGGATCACGGTTTGCCTCATGTTAAGTTGTGGTACTGCGGTACTCTCTTGCAATCTTACACGGATCTACAAAACAGGTATCACTGCATGGCACTATCTGGCAAACATGGTTTCGTGAGGGAGAGAATACCTCAAGGATTCATTTTAGGACTGGTTATATTCTTGCTATAAATGGTCTAAGTTCATATATTGAACATAACCGCAAACTTCAGCATGAGAGCAGCGAATTCAGCAAACTAAGCGCTTACTCTCCGGAGTTTTTAAGCAACTGGTTTTCAACTAATAAGTTATCAATTAATTATAATAAAAATAATTAAATGCATTTTTCTTATAATCATGTTTAGAATCTAATCAAACGTTTCGGCTAGTGTTCAAGTTCTTTTTATTGTTCAATCCACTAAGTTCTTGAGCATCTTTACTCAGATTCCAATTGTGTAACTCGTAGAGAACATTTATGTTTCAGATTAAGTAAATCTGTTTTCGCACTTAGATACCTTTCTTCGTTCCTTCTAAAATCTGCTTATGCATGTTTATTTTGGATATTTCCAGTCTGTTAATTAAATTAAATTTTATGGTCTTGCAATCTGGGCCAATGTAGTCAAAATACAAAAGTATGTAAAAAAAAAAAATCCAACTTATTTCGAGACAAACGGCTCATACCAAACCTATGCCACTAGAGGCAGAGATGACCTCTCTGTGGACGGTCACAGCACGAGTGCTTTCGGAAGGGGCCGCATCACCTCTGCATCTCGATATACAATAAGCTGCCCAGAGATCTCCGTGATGTCGGGAGGATCTCAATTTTTAAAATGAGGTTAAAAACCTATTTTATTGAAAAATGTTTTTACGATTACAATAGTTTAAGTGGCATGTAAACGTTTCGTTAAATAATGTATTACAGTCGTAGCTTAGTTAATTTATTGAACTTTAGTATTACCTTTTATTAGTTAATTATTTATTGTACAACGTTGTATTTATACATTATTGTATTGTAAAGATTTGACGTGTTCTTTGTAAATGTACATTTGAACGAATAAACTGAATACTGAATACTGATATAGTGTTCAGAATAAAAAAGGGTATTGAATCGAATGAGAACTCAACGCGAAAGGCAGTTGCAGAACTAATTTTTCATCAGAAAGAATCATGACTTTGCCTTAAATCATAGAATTACTCTCTCTACTTGTTCGGAAGACACTCACTTTGTTTCCAGTGAATGTTACACGCATCATAATATACGCAACAGGAGAACATCTTCCTCCCCTATGCAAGAAAGCTTGCTTGAATAGAAAGCAGTATCATTTCGTTTGCACCTACTATTTATAATAATTTACCTTATAATATAAAGCTTTCTCCATCCATAAATTAGTTTAAAAAGTTCATTTTTAATAGAATATTCATTATATATTTTAGATGGATAATTATCTGCTGAATCTATCCATCTAATAGATGAATATGTTTCTAAGCCTTAAAAAGTAAAAAAATAAATGTTTGTTTAATGTATCTTGTAAGATATAAAGACTATAAAGACAATTTTAAGAATATAACAAAAATAGTGATAAAATATGACTATGTTAAAAACAGTATTGTATCATGAACAATAAATAGATGTTATAGCAATTTCCACTAACGGTCCATACGGTCATCTAGAGACACTGTTGAAACCTTTTATAGATGAATGATTGCATGAACGATTCCCCTATAAGTCGAAGCCGTACAATAAAATTCCCTCCTCCTATCTAGTCAGTACTAATAAAACGATTACGTTTAAACGATTAGTAAATTATATTCGGAAAAAAACAGATTATAAGTATTTATTTTTAATATACAATATATTTTAATGGGGAACAAACGTGTTACATCTTAAGTCATTCTAAAACATTGTTATGAGAAAGAAAATCGTACATCCTTTGTAGTTTAGTTGTACAAGGGTCGCAAGAACTTAGCCTGAATGAAACAGTTTGCTGTTGATGTTAACATCCTTCGTTCAAATGTATATTCTAAAAACAAATGTTAGCTAACTAAAGGGACTTATTTAATTCTTAATTAATTTAATAATAATAATTAATAAAATAATAATTTAAACTTCATTAATTTAATAAGTAGACTATTATAAATATATAGAAAACCTGACCTATAGTGGTGAGAACAGTGAGCGAGTAGAGGAAGGCCTTGGCGAGATTCCAGTCGACTTTCTGCTGACCGTCCGCCAGCCTCGGCTCAGCCCCGTAACTCTTGGTAGCCAGCTCATCGGTCACCCTCTGCACCAGCTGCTCCTGGAACCGAGAGATCTCCTGCGCCGCCAAGCGAGTCCAGTTTTCTCTATACAATATATTTAAGCTAACAGTAATGTCCCAAATATTTTCGACAGTCTTCGCTCTTGATTCTTCACTGATCCTTTCGAGTAATGTCCCGTTCGAAGCGGGTCTCCGATTCTGACCCATTACTGAATGAATTTTGGACCGCCCCGAACTAGATATTGAATAGAACCCTGAATCACCTTCCACTATTAAAAAAATTACAGCACCTATAAACGTATAGCCTACGAGGATAGCGCAGATCATAAGGTTGCTCATGCAGCCTCGAGCCAGCTTCCTTTTAGTGTTCTTGAAGCGTATCTTATCCGCACTGTCGTCATCACTTTCGAAGCAGAAACACGTTTGACTGTCATCTTCGTGGTAGCCCAGGGCGTGCGATTGCACTCGGCTCAGTGGCGATTTCCCGTTATTGTTCTTCTGCATTCCGTGCTGCATGTGGCTGTGAAACGAAGGGTTGTATCGATATGTTGTGCCAGTTTTGTCCATCATTGTCTGTTTTTAGCACTGCTCATTCGACCCAACATGTATTATCCTACATCCCGATGATGATCCTTCATCTTCTGTTTGACTCCATCAAACCGGCAGTACTTCTTCAGCTGGAGTGGTAGGATTTTCTCTCTTCCATATGGAAGACAAATTGGTCCAATCAGATTGGTGGAGTATGCAGTTCGAATATGACGGAAATCTGAAACATAAATTACTTGTTAGCATGCAACATTGTGGATAAGTAAACATCTGGTTACTTGTGTACTATATGACCTAAAAACTGTTGACAAAAATAGGTAGTCCATATAGTATGAAGTTAACAAAATTGACAAACTAGTACGCATACATTCAATTACAATTTTACAGGTAATACTAACATAACATTTTTTAATAAATTACATTTTTTGAGGTTAAATATCTTTATCTCCCATCAACTGAACCTATTTCTGTGGAGGGATTCCGTATAGCTGAAATCCGAGCATTGATATGGCATGCTAGGAAGGGAGGGGGCGTGTCCGGAGGGGTGATACGAACAAGGAATACGCTACCGTGTAGGCTACACTACTATCTTGGCTTAGATATTACTTTTATGCTGGGATAAATAGAATGTAATGACACTGTCTGAATGTTTTCATTTTTATAGTTCACTTTCTGAGCATAGGAAAGACGCTCTTGACTACCAACGAATGTGCAAAGCATTAATTTGTTATTGTACATTCATAATAATAGTAGCATAATATCACAATCATACAGGGTTGGGCAAAAGTCTGGAATGTATTTATTAATGTCAAAACCAATAAAATAAATATATTGAAACTTTGCAGTTATGTACATGTTCCTATACCAATCATTTAGACATATTTTACTCTTTTTTTCCATAGCAGGTGATAGCCCACGAAGGAAGTCTTAAAATTGTAAATGAAAGCCTACTTCGAATTATACCTCATTTTAAAGGCGTTTGTTTGTAAAATACAAGAGTGCAAACCTGAGGTAAAAAGGATATTTCAGTCAGAAAAAAATACAGCCACTCAAAGAATTTAATGTCAGGGTTGGGCAAAAGTCTGGAATGTATTTATTAATTTTAAAAATATTAAAAGAAAAGTAATGAAAATTTGTAGTTATGTTCATGTCTCTATACCAAACACATGGACATATTTTACTTGTTTTTTGCATATCTAGGGGATGGCCCATGAAGGAAGTCTTAAAAGTTTTAAATGTAAGCTTACCTCAAGTTATACCTCATTTTAAAGGTATTTGTTAGTAAAATACAAAAGTGCAAATTTGAGGTCAAAAGGATGACCCAGCCAGAAAATATAGCGATTGAAAGAATTTAATGTCATGTTACTAATTTAATGTCATATTACTAATTTAATGTCATATTACTAATTTAATGTCATATTACTAATTTAATGTCATGTTACTAATTTAATGTCATATTACTAATTTAATGTCATATTACTAATTTAATGTCATATTACTAATTTAATGTCATGTTACTAATTTAATGTCATATTACTAATTTAATGTCATATTACTAATTTAATGTCATGTTACTAATTTAATGTCATATTACTAATTTAATGTCACATTACTAATTTAATGTCACATTACTAATTTAATGTCATATTACTAATTTAATGTCATATTACTAATTTAATGTCATATTACTAATTTAATGTCATATTACTAATTTAATGTCATATTACTAATTTAATGTCATATTACTAATTTAATGTCATATAACTAATTTAATGTCATATTACTAATTTAATGTCATATTACTAATTTAATGTCATATTACTAATTTAATGTCATATTACTAATTTAATGTCATATTACTAATTTAATGTCACATTACTAATTTAATGTCATATTACTAATCTTCTCAGTTATACAGCTATTTATTTAACAGTTTCAGGTCCCTGTTGCTGAGTAGTTGATTGTTAACAATCATAGTTAAAGCGATGCTATTTAACTAAGATAAAAATAAGAAAAATTTATTAAGGACACTTTCGACGGTAAGTTTACCTAAAAATAGTTTAAGAATGTTATTATAATAATTTGTTACATATTTTTTGTGAAATTTAATTCCTCATATTCAATTAGATAAATTATAGTTCTACGCAGCAATAGATAATAACTATCTTACCTTTGTCTTAAGCAATGTTAGTTATATGACATTAAATTCATTGAGAGGCTATATTTTCTGACTGGGCCATCCTTTTGACCTCAGGTTTGCACTCTTGTGTTTTACAAACAAATACCTTTAAAATGAGGTATAACTTTAAGGTAGGCTTTCATTTAAAATTTTTAGACTTCCTTCATGAGCCATCACCTGGCTTTGCGAAAAATAAGTAAAATATATCTAAATGTTTGTTATAGGGTCATGTATATAACTACAAAGATTCACTACATTTATTACAATAGTTTAAAAATTAATAAATATATTCCAGATTTTTGCCCAACCCTGTATATATCATAATAATAACACTAAAATGTCTAATGTGTGCGTGTACAACATTAGGTCACAATTTGTCAAGGCATGTTTTGAAATAAATTACTTATTAATTGATTTTGAGTTTTATATTTGATTATTATTGTTTTTTTTATAAATCATTATTATCTTATTATTGACATTTGTCACTTTTACACTTATGGACAGTTTTTCATCATTATTTCGTAACGAACATAGATAAAGGAAAAAACTTATATTGACCAGTCCATAGCTCTGGGGATATGGTTCGAGCATGCGCATCAATGGATTTCCCTCTCCAACGACAGTTGTACATTCAAGTTAAAAATTAACATCTCGGACACGGTATGTAGAAAATACTTCCATGTGAATGGTTGATTTAACTAAATCAACCACCAGTACTTAATAGAAAAATCAAACCAGCTGTTTTCGCCTACATGACGTCACAGTTTAGTTCGTGATACAGCTATTTTTCGTTTTCATTTAAAAATATGTTTTCATTATTTAATGAGTGTTTACATTTTTTCTCGTGGCATATAACTAAATAAGTTATTGTAAAATCACAATATTACAGAAAAAACACTATTATTTTAATTATTATTGTTATTAATATCTCAATATTTATTCCAGTATTTTATCTTCAATTTCAATAACACAAGGACTATCGAGCAAACTATATAAACATAGCAGCCAACCTAAATAATATCTGAACAGACTGTATATAATAGTAGGAGAAGTATGGTGGACCGATGCTTCTAGGTGTCAAACGAGGAAACCCAACTTGATTCTAGCTTATTGTGGGTAATGGATGATTCTATGTAATTCAATTACTTCAGTAACTGGTGGGGGATATTCACTATCTCGCTTACACTACATCTCCTACACGCCTAGAACCATGGTCTGCACTATTTGTCATGGCAGGAAAAAGTCAAGAGAATGAATAACAATCTGTAACTATGTTTCGAGTCCATTGATATGGAAAGAAAATGTAAAGAGAACGACGTCTGTTATTATGTTTAAGGTCTATTTATATGGAAAAAAGTTGAAAAAATTATGATCAATTGTTACGTTTTAGGTCCATTGATATGGGAGGAAAAGGTCTAAGAAAATGACGATCGGTGATTATGTTTCAGGTCCATCGATATGGAAGAAAAAGATGAAGAGGAGAATGCTCGGTGGACGTAAGGACATATTAACTCAAAACATTGTTTGCTGAAGTTAATGTATTTTTAGTTTACAACCTGTAATTATTAAATACTATTAACTGATGATTTCCGAAGATTTCTTAAACGGAAGTGAACCCTCTTAAACAATTATATAGTTAACATAAACAATTGTTCAAACATATAATTACAAAAAGCAGAATTGCTTTGACCTACGCATATGAATCTTGATAGATCTTATTCAGATACTGACAGGATAAAACATCCACAAGACATGACAGGCCATATAGCCTATAGGCTACACGTATGACGGCTAACCAACACTCCCAACACAAAAGACAACCACAGGACATGACAGGCCATATAGCCTATAGGCTACACGTATGACGGCTAACCAACACTCCCAACACAAAAGACAACCACAGGACATGACAGGCCATATAGCCTATAGGCTACACGTATGACGGCTAACCAACACTCCAACCACAAAATACATCCACAGGACATGACAGGCCATATAACCTATAGGCTACACGTATGACGGCTAACCAACACTCCCAACACAAAATACATCCACTGGAAATGACAGGCCATATGGCCTATAAGCTACACGTATGACGGCTAACCAACACTCCCAACACAAAAGACAACCACAGGACATGACAGGCCATAGCCTACAGGCTACACGTATGACGACTAACCAACACTCCCACCACAAAATACATTCACAGGACATGACAGGCCATATAGCCTATAGGCTACACGTATGACGGCTAACCAACACTCCCAACACAAAAGACAACCACAGGACATGACAGGCCATATAGCCTATAAGCTACACGTATGACGGCTAACCAACACTCCCAACACAAAAGACAACCACAGGACATGACAGGCCATGTAGCCTATACGCTACACGTATGACGGCTAACCAACACTCCCAACACAAAATACATCCACTGGAAATGACAGGCCATATGGCCTATAAGCTACACGTATGACGGCTAACCAACACTCCCAACACAAAAGACAACCACAGGACATGACAGGCCATATAGCCTATACGCTACACGTATGACGGCTAACCAACACTCCCAAAACAAAATACATCCACAGGACATGACAGGCCATACAGCCTACAGGCTACACGTATGACGGCTAACCAACACTCCCAACACAAAAGACATCCACAGGACATGACAGGCCATATAGTCTATAGGCTACACGTATGACGGCTAACCAACACTCCCAACACAAAAGACAACCACAGGACATGACAGGCCATATAGCCTACAGGCTACACGTATGACGACTAACCAACACTCCCACCACAAAATACATTCACAGGACATGACAGGCCATATAGCCTATAGGTTACACGTATGACGGCTAACCAACACTCCCAACACAAAAGACAACCACAGGACATGACAGGCCATGTAGCCTATACCCTACACGTATGACGGCTAACCAACACTCCCAACACAAAATACATCCACTGGACATGACAGGCCATATAGCCTATAGGCTACACGTATGACGGCTAACCAACACTCCCAACACAAAAGACAACCACAGGACATGACAGGCCATATAGCCTATAGGCTACACGTATGACGACTAACCAACACTCCCACCACAAAATACATCCACAGGACATGACAGGCCATATAGCCTATACGCTACACGTATGACGGCTAACCAACACTCCCAACACAAAAGACAACCACAGGACATGACAGGCCATATAACCTATACGCTACACGTATGACGGCTAACCAACACTCCCAACACAAAATACATCCACAGAACATGACAGGCCATACAGCCTACAGGCTACACGTATGACGGCTAACCAACACTCCCAACACAAAAGACATCCACAGGACATGACAGGCCATATAGTCTATAGGCTACACGTATGACGGCTAACCAACACTCCCAACACAAAAGACAACCACAGGACATGACAGGCCATATAGCCTATAGGCTACACGTATGACGGCTAACCAACACTCCCAACATAAAAGACATCCACAGGACATGACAGGCCATATAGCCTATAGGCTACACGTATGACGGCTAACCAACACTCCCAACACAAAAGACAACCACAGGACATGACAGGCCATATAGCCTATAGGCTACACGTATGACGGCTAACCAACACAAAAGACATCCAGTTGTGACGTCTTTTGTGTTGGTTAACCGAAAAGACTTAAATATCTTATAACCTTACGATTATAAGATATTTAAGTGCCCTGTATATATATATGTTTATAGGATAACTTCAGCTCGATATTTTAAAATAATTTATTTTACAAAATGACCGATCCAGGTTTCAGGAGATAGTTACGTTCACCATTAGAGGTACCTACAAATCATTAGAGGCACAAGCTATATTAAATTCCACTCTTAAGCACCAGTTGTCTTGATTTACGCGAAAGCCAAGAGTTGATTTAAAGGGAGGATAGAAGCTATTAAATGGAGTCATAATTACTTTGGTTACTGCCTATGGCTAAGGAGAGGGCATTCGTATTTTATATTGAGCACTTTATCATCGACTGAGTCGAGAGAGACTTTATAAACTATTATATATCATGACCGTATGTTTGACAGATCTCATATCAAATACTTAAAAAATGGTGTAATATTTTTTTCTAAATGAACTCTCATCAGTCATATAAGCTGTAAATAGGAAAATTATATTTTACATAGGACTAGAATCGATATTTAATGCCTGATAAAAATTGAGTTTTATGTATTTGGAATACTTGTTTGATTAAATTTCCACAAATACATTTTGCTTTATCAACAAAATTGGTGGATAGGCTAACTTAAATGAAAATGTTCTGTTATCAAATTATACACGTGTTGTTAAAGAGTCCTGTTTAGAACATTCAAGAATATATGTCATTTTTTACCCGTGACTATTGACGTAAATCATGCTCAGACTACATATGTTCGGCCGGAGCCAGACGATGCTCACATCAATCCGACGTATCCTTATGGCTTCTGACAATCGTCACATCCATCCTACGTATACATGTAACTCCTGACGATCCTCCTATCCATCCTACGTATACATATGACTCCTTACGTTGCTCACATCCATCCTGAGTATACATGTCATTCCTGAATATCCAGATTATTGTGGAGTATGTCTTAATAAGAGTGCACGTGAACCTGTTGCTCCTGTGTTTTTGGCTCTTTTCAGTGGTATATTTTTCTGGTTTTTTGTTGATAGTTGGTATATCACTATAGTTAGGCATTGTGGACACTTAGGTAAGATTATTTTAATATTTTCACACCTAGTATTTTCAAAAAAACTCTTATCAGTTACACAATGCCTGTAACAGTTAACAACACAAGACCTTATTACAGTTAACAATGCCAACTGACCGTTCCCCTTCTGCTCCACCAGTCACTCGGTCCCAAGGACCTAGTGGTGTGGGGAAAGATAAGAAACCAGTGCAGAGAACTTTGTCTGACCCATCCGGCGGTTTATCGAGTGAACTGACGGCATCTATTCAGTCTGCGATTAACAATGCCCTGTGTTCTGAGGCTTTGCTCACCAAGCTAGCTGATAAGATCTCGCAGACTGTCAATGACAACTTGACCTCTGCGCTCCAAGCTGCTAACACCCGTATCGACCAGCTCACGCAGGAGGTAACGTCGCTGCGAGACCAACTGCAGCGACAGGAGTTGCGGCATGATGACCTGGCCCAGTATCAACGTCGTAACAACCTCCGACTTCGGATACTGATGTCAACCTCCGACATCAGAAGACACTGATGGTTTGTTGCTGAGCATATTCAAGGATCAGCTCGGTGTTGATGTTGGGTTGAAAGACATCGACAGATCATATCGAGTTGGACGACTCCAGAGGTCGGCGCCTGGCATAGAAATGAGACCACGGCCCATCTTGGTGAATTTGTGAGCTACAGACAACGGTGGGCTGTCTTTTCTGTAAAGAAAAGGCTTAAGGGAACCAAGATCAATATCAGAGAAGACCTCACAGCATCCCGATTGATGGATTACAAAAATGCTGTTGCAAAATATGGTTTAAGACGGGTTTGGACCCAAGGCTTAAGGGAACCAAGATCAATATCAGAGAAGACCTCACAGCATCCCGATTGATGGATTACAAAAATGCTGTTGCAAAATATGGTTTAAGACGGGTTTGGACCCAGGATGGACGTATCCGGTAGGTTGATGAGCGTGGAGACAGGGGGGATGTAGCAGATAAAGCTGATATATAATTGGGTATTGTTATATATAAGATCTCAATTTAAAATTTGTAGTACTGTATATAAAACTATATGTCATCATTCATCACTACTTGTTATTTTATTTATTTTTATGTATAACTATTGCAGTATTATTATTATATTTTTCTTTTCTTACACTTGTACTGTCTTACTCAGTTGTTTAGTTTTATTATTTATTTTCCTTTTATTATTCTACTTAAAATACAGTATTACACATCTTATTTTGAATGAAGTACATATATTTCTTGTCTTATTTTGCAAAAATGTAATTTAAATTTGTTATTTGTTCAGTATTGTTTTACTGTGTATATATATATCAACGAAACAAGTTTATATAAAGTTATTAAATTACATATTTTGGTTTATTATTTGTTTCATCATTGTTTATTAAATTATGTGTAATCTGTGTTTGTTTATATTTACAGTCACTGGTAATTTTGAAAGTCAAAGTAAATATCAACTGATTGCCTTTGATTATTTTACTAATTGTTTTTAGTTTATACTTTTTAATTTTCCTTACATTATATATTATTTTTGTTTAGTATATATAGAGTAATGTGCGTCTGTATATGTTTAAGATGTATTTTAACTTAGTTTATTTTGAAAATTTAAATTAATTTCAACTGTTAGTCTTTAGTTATACAATCATTTGTTCTGTATTTCATTTATTTTCATTTCTTCACATTTATAATTCATAGTCCATGTGTTTGCTTTATTGTTTATACTTATATAATATTTTGTAATTTGTTACCGAGTGAGGTCTATGAATTATTTTAGTAACATTTATACGTATATTATTATTACCTTTATTGTGTAAATATTGTAATGTATGGGTATAATACTATGCAAGTAGATTAACACTGATATGTCATCATACAGGATTACAGGCCAATGTCACCTAAGCGTGCCTCTATAATACATGCTCTGTGTGCACATTTATTCTAAGTTTTATGTTATATATTCATTTCTTTTAATTTGTTGTATGATTGTGCTGAATGTATGTGTGTTTGTAGAGTCCAGCTTTGTGCTGCCGACTGTGGTCTGTGGTGCACCGTGGTTCGTCGCACTTTTCTTTGGTGCAGGGTCTTGACAACCCCGCCGCGACCGGGCCCGACGTCTCCACTGAGCAACTTCTCTATCATTCCTTATCACCTTATCGCCGTTTGTGCAAGATAGTTCATATTAACGCTCAGTCTATACCTTGTCATATTGATGAAATCCGCTCACTATTTAGAACTCCATTTTGTGATTATATTCTTATATCCGAATCGTGGCTCAAGCCTCACATACCCTCAGCTTCTGTAGACATACCAGGATACACTCTCTATCATAATGACCGTCTGTTTGCTGGAGGTGGGGGCACAGCGGCTTACATCAGGTCCTCTATTACTATAAGGTGTTGGAGATCTCTGACACCTCAAGACCATTTCGACCTGAGTGAATGTTTATGGATATATCACTTAATGGTGTTCTTATGCTCCTTGGACTTTGTTACCGACCACCTAAAGAGGGCTTCACGGCAGAATTCGAAAGCGTCCTGTTAAGACTGATGCCTCGGTATAGTCATATCATTGTGACGGGTGATTTTAATACTGATTTACTGGGACGAGACACGTATGACAAACGACAACTTACCACTATGTTTTACTCAAGTAACTTAACTTTACTCCCTTTTCAGCCCACTCACCACACTGATCACTCTGACGCCTTGATTGACCTGCTTATATTAGTGACTCAACTCGAATTGCACATCATGGCCAGTTGTCTGTCCCTGGGATATCAAAACATGATCTTCTGTACTGAGTATATAAAGTCACATCGCCACAGCACGTGCCTGAGTTTGTTTCTTTTCGAAATTTTAAAAGCATTAACCCTGCTAATCTTTTAACAGATGCTAGAAATTTGAATTGGGACACAGTTTTATCTGCTAATGATGTTAAAATTATGGTCGACAACTTCAATGATATTCTTGTAAATCTATTGGACAAACATGCCCCCGTTGTAACCAGGCAACCTTCCCCTTGGATCACTCCTGCCATACGTCATTTAATGGCCCAGCGTGACTCTATCCATAGGAAATTTAAGAGGACTAAGCACCTCATTGATAGAAATGTCTAGCTCATCGAACAGCACTTTAAAGTAGATCGTTTACTGTCACTGCCTGCAGATTGTGGAATAAACTTGAACCTTCAACTCGAAATATTGATAGTCGAGCTCGGTTTGTTGCGGCACTGAGGGAGTGGTTGTCGCCGGATTCGTGGGGGTTGTAGGCCTTGGCCGTGGACTGTGTATGTGTGATGTGTGTTTGTTGTGATCAGTTCATGGAATAATTTTTATTTATTATTATTTTATTTTATATATTTATTATTTTTTTGTTTATTTTTTTCATGTAAGTAATAGTTTCTTGTTTTCTTCTTTGTTTTATGATCTTTCACGCTTGATGCATAATTTGTTTAGTTTTAACTATCTTAAAACTCTAATTTTGTATTGTTTAACTTGTAAATAATGTGCTCAGCAGCAGTGAACACGTATGAACTCTTAGATATACTCATTGTAGTTATGTATTAATTTTTCTTTATGAGGTTAAGTGTAAGACAGGACCTAATGGTCCTAACTTTGCCTCACAAAATAAAACTTGTTTCATTTCATTTCAATATCCTAAATCCATTCTTCGTATACTTATGGCCCCTGACGATCCTCACATCCATCCTACGAATACACATGATTCCTGACGATCCTCACATCCATAATACGTATACATTTGACTCATGACGATACTCACACCCATCCTACGTACACATAGGCTATAAAATTCATTCATAGACGAGACTATATTTACGTCAACACATATATGTACGATTCAAAAGACACTCGTACCAGTATTTCATTCAGCCACAATAAAAACATTAACTGTTGTTGACGAACCTTAAAATAATAACTGATATTAGCTTTTTAAAAATTACGATTTTCCGTTTACGAAGCTTTCACTCGTTCAGAATGATATTCTAATGTTGCGCGTCATAGCTCG
The DNA here is from genome assembly GCA_035578905.1 of Stictocephala bisonia. Taxonomy (NCBI): domain Eukaryota; kingdom Metazoa; phylum Arthropoda; class Insecta; order Hemiptera; family Membracidae; genus Stictocephala; species Stictocephala bisonia. Next base: position 2,834,254 of record JAQJVL010000005.1, read on the forward strand.
TGTGTGACCAACTTAAATGTCCCCTCTGCCAACCCTAAAAAATCTATAAATAGTCAGTTAAATTAACATCAACTCTACACTTTTAGCTATCACATATTTGTTACTGATTTTTAACTTCGCAAAAAATATCTTAGCACTCACTCTTGAGTACTTCGCAATAGTGTTTTAGCTATAGGACTGCATGCAAGTATAGTTTAACAGTTTAACCAAATATCAATACTTAGACTGTCCAGTACTTTGCTAAGTCTTTTTGCCGGCGTGAAGGCTCAGTGGCTAAGGCTTCGGACTGCGGAGTGCAATATCCAAGGTTCGAATCCCCAACTGTCGGTACTTTACTCTTTGAATAAAGTTTACGCACAGGCTCAAAGGCCCATGTGAACTGTCGAGTGAAGTTTTTTTGAAAAGTGATATAAAAAATAATAAAAAGGAGTATGTATTTATAGACTCCCAGGTGTTAAAAATAGAATTTCTACATTACACATTACAAATCTTGTTTAGTTATTGTGGAAATTTGCTGTTTGTAATGTTTTTAAAACATACAAAAAATTCTGAATAATTTCAGCAATGAATGTTTTATGTGAAGCATTCGTTCACTACGTTTTCTGTTTTACAACAGTTATTAAGGAATTATTTAACTAGTTTAGACTGTTAAGTCCTAGTATGTGTAGAGCTTCTCACCTGCCGAGGAGCCGTGCCCTAATGTTAAGTCCTAGTATGTGTAGAGCTTCTCACCTGCCAAGGAGCCGTGCCTAAAGGTTAAGTCCTAGTATGTGTAGAGCTTCTCACCTGCCAAGGAGCCGTGCCCTAATGTTAAGTCCTAGTATGTGTAGAGCTTCTCACCTGCCAAGGAGCCGTGCCCTAATGTTAAGTCCTAGTATGTGTAGAGCTTCTCACCTGCCAAGGAGCCGTGCCCTAATGTTAAATCCTAGATGTGTAGAGCTTCTCACCTGCCAAGGAGCCGTGCCCTAATGTTAAGTCCTAGTATGTGTAGAGCTTCTCACCTGCCAAGGAGCCGTGCCCTAATGGTAAGTCCTAGTATGTGTAGAGCTTCTCACCTGCCAAGGAGCCGTGCCCTAATGTTAAGTCCTAGTATGTGTAGAGCTTCTCACCTGCCAAGGAGCCGTGCCCTAATGTTAAGTCCTAGTATGTGTAGAGCTTCTCACCTGCCAAGGAGCCGTGCCCTAATGTTAACTCCTAGTATGTGTAGAGCTTCTCACCTGCCAAGGAGCCGTGCCCTAATGTTAAGTCCTAGTATGTGTAGAGCTTCTCACCTGCCAAGGAGCCGTGCCCTAATGTTAACTCCTAGTATGTGTAGAGCTTCTCACCTGCCAAGGAGCCGTGCCCTAATGTTAACTCCTAGTATGTGTAGAGCTTCTCACCTGCCAAGGAGCCGTGCCCTAATGTTAACTCCTAGTATGTGTAGAGCTTCTCACCTGCCAAGGAGCCGTGCCCTAATGTTAACTCCTAGTATGTGTAGAGCTTCTCACCTGCCAAGGAGCCGTGCCCTAATGTTAACTCCTAGTATGTGTAGAGCTTCTCACCTGCCAAGGAGCCGTGCCCTAATGTTAACTCCTAGTATGTGTAGAGCTTCTCACCTGCCAAGGAGCCGTGCCCTAATGTTAAGTCCTAGTATGTGTAGAGCTTCTCACCTGCCAAGGAGCCGTGCCCTAATGTTAAGTCCTAGTATGTGTAGAGCTTCTCACCTGCCAAGGAGCCGTGCCCTAATGTTAAGTCCTAGTATGTGTAGAGCTTCTCACCTGCCAAGGAGCCGTGCCCTAATGTTAAGTCCTAGTATGTGTAGAGCTTCTCACCTGCCAAGGAGCCGTGCCCTAATGTTAAGTCCTAGTATGTGTAGAGCTTCTCACCTGCCAAGGAGCCTTGCCCTAATGTTAAGTCCTAGTATGTGTAGAGCTTCTCACCTGCCAAGGAGCCGTGCCCTAATGTTAAGTCCTAGTATGTGTAGAGCTTCTCACCTGCCAGGGAGCCGTGCCCTAATGTTAAGTCCTAGTATGTGTAGAGCTTCTCACCTGCCAAGGAGCCGTGCCCTAATGTTAAGTCCTAGTATGTGTAGAGCTTCTCACCTGCCAAGGAGCCGTGCCCTAATGTTAAGTCCTAGTATGTGTAGAGCTTCTCACCTGCCAAGGAGCCGTGCCCTAATGTTAAGTCCTAGTATGTGTAGAGCTTCTCACCTGCCAAGGAGCCGTGCCCTAATGTTAAGTCCTAGTATGTGTAGAGCTTCTCACCTGCCAAGGAGCCGTGCCCTAATGTTAAGTCCTAGTATGTGTAGAGCTTCTCACTTGCCAAGGAGCCGTGCCCTAATGTTAAGTCCTAGTATGTGTAGAGCTTCTCACCTGCCAAGGAGCCGTGCCCTAATGTTAAGTCCTAGTATGTGTAGAGCTTCTCACCTGCCAAGGAGCCGTGCCCTAATGTTAAGTCCTAGTATGTGTAGAGCTTCTCACCTGCCAAGGAGCCGTGCCCTAATGTTAAGTCCTAGTATGTGTAGAGCTTCTCACCTGCCAAGGAGCCGTGCCCTAATGTTAAGTCCTAGTATGTATAGAGCTTCTCACCTGCCAAGGAGCCGTGCCCTAATGTTAAGTCCTAGTATGTGTAGAGCTTCTCACCTGCCAAGGAGCCGTGCCCTAATGTTAAATCCTAGTATGTGTAGAGCTTCTCACCTGCCAAAGAGCCGTGCCCTAATGTTAAATCCTAGTATGTGTAGAGCTTCTCACCTGCCAAGGAGCCGTGCCCTAATGGTAAGTCCTAGTATGTGTAGAGCTTCTCACCTGCCAAGGAGTCGTGCCCTAATGTTAAGTCCTAGTATGTGCAGAGCTTCTCACCTGCCAAGGAGCCGTGCCCTAATGTAAAGTCCTAGTATGTGCAGAGCTTCTCACCTGCCAAGGAGCCGTGCCCTAATGGTAAGTCCTAGTATGTGTAGAGCTTCTCACCTGCCAAGGAGCCGTGCCCTAATGTTAAGTCCTAGTATGTGTAGAGCTTCTCACCTGCCAAGGAGCCGTGCCCTAATGTTAAGTCCTAGTATGTGTAGAGCTTCTCACCTGCCAAGGAGCCGTGCCCTAATGTTAAGTCCTAGTATGTGTAGAGCTTCTCACCTGCCAAGGAGCCGTGCCCTAATGTTAAGTCCTAGTATGTGTAGAGCTTCTCACCTGCCAAGGAGCCGTGCCCTAATGTTAAGTCCTAGTATGTGTAGAGCTTCTCACCTGCCAAGGAGCCGTGCCCTAATGTTAAGTCCTAGTATGTGTAGAGCTTCTCACCTGCCAAGGAGCCGTGCCCTAATGTTAAGTCCTAGTATGTGTAGAGCTTCTCACCTGCCAAGGAGCCGTGCCCTAATGTTAAGTCCTAGTATGTGTAGAGCTTCTCACCTGCCAAGGAGCCGTGCCCTAATGTTAAGTCCTAGTATGTGTAGAGCTTCTCACCTGCCAAGGAGCCGTGCCCTAATGTTAAGTCCTAGTATGTGTAGAGCTTCTCACCTGCCAAGGAGCCGTGCCCTAATGTTAAGTCCTAGTATGTGTAGAGCTTCTCACCTGCCAAGGAGCCGTGCCCTAATGTTAAGTCCTAGTATGTGTAGAGCTTCTCACCTGCCAAGGAGCCGTGCCCTAATGTTAAGTCCTAGTATGTGTAGAGCTTCTCACCTGCCAAGGAGCCGTGCCCTAATGTTAAGTCCTAGTATGTGTAGAGCTTCTCACCTGCCAAGGAGCCGTGCCCTAATGTTAAGTCCTAGTATGTGTAGAGCTTCTCACCTGCCAAGGAGCCGTGCCCTAATGTTAAGTCCTAGTATGTGTAGAGCTTCTCACCTGCCAAGGAGCCGTGCCCTAATGTTAAGTCCTAGTATGTGTAGAGCTTCTCACCTGCCAAGGAGCCGTGCCCTAATGTTAAGTCCTAGTATGTGTAGAGCTTCTCACCTGCCAAGGAGCCGTGCCCTAATGTTAAGTCCTAGTATGTGTAGAGCTTCTCACCTGCCAAGGAGCCGTGCCCTAATGTTAAGTCCTAGTATGTGTAGAGCTTCTCACCTGCCAAGGAGCCGTGCCCTAATGTTAAGTCCTAGTATGTGTAGAGCTTCTCACCTGCCAAGGAGCCGTGCCCTAATGTTAAGTCCTAGTATGTGTAGAGCTTCTCACCTGCCAAGGAGCCGTGCCCTAATGTTAAGTCCTAGTATGTGTAGAGCTTCTCACCTGCCAAGGAGCCGTGCCCTAATGTTAAGTCCTAGTATGTGTAGAGCTTCTCACCTGCCAAGGAGCCGTGCCCTAATGTTAAGTCCTAGTATGTGTAGAGCTTCTCACCTGCCAAGGAGCCGTGCCCTAATGTTAAGTCCTAGTATGTGTAGAGCTTCTCACCTGCCAAGGAGCCGTGCCCTAATGTTAAGTCCTAGTATGTGTAGAGCTTCTCACCTGCCAAGGAGCCGTGCCCTAATGTTAAGTCCTAGTATGTGTAGAGCTTCTCACCTGCCAAGGAGCCGTGCCCTAATGTTAAGTCCTAGTATGTGTAGAGCTTCTCACCTGCCAAGGAGCCGTGCCCTAATGTTAAGTCCTAGTATGTGTAGAGCTTCTCACCTGCCAAGGAGCCGTGCCCTAATGTTAAGTCCTAGTATGTGTAGAGCTTCTCACCTGCCAAGGAGCCGTGCCCTAATGTTAAGTCCTAGTATGTGTAGAGCTTCTCACCTGCCAAGGAGCCGTGCCCTAATGTTAAGTCCTAGTATGTGTAGAGCTTCTCACCTGCCAAGGAGCCGTGCCCTAATGTTAAGTCCTAGTATGTGTAGAGCTTCTCACCTGCCAAGGAGCCGTGCCCTAATGTTAAGTCCTAGTATGTGTAGAGCTTCTCACCTGCCAAGGAGCCTTGCCCTAATGTTAAGTCCTAGTATGTGTAGAGCTTCTCACCTGCCAAGGAGCCGTGCCCTAATGTTAAGTCCTAGTATGTGTAGAGCTTCTCACCTGCCAAGGAGCCGTGCCCTAATGTTAAGTCCTAGTATGTGTAGAGCTTCTCACCTGCCAAGGAGCCTTGCCCTAATGTTAAGTCCTAGTATGTGTAGAGCTTCTCACCTGCCAAGGAGCCTTGCCCTAATGTTAAGTCCTAGTATGTGTAGAGCTTCTCACCTGCTAAGGAGCCGTGCCCTAATGTTAAGTCCTAGTATGTGTAGAGCTTCTCACCTGCCAAGGAGCCGTGCCCTAATGTTAAGTCCTAGTATGTGTAGAGCTTCTCACCTGCCAAGGAGCCTTGCCCTAATGTTAAGTCCTAGTATGTGTAGAGCTTCTCACCTGCCAAGGAGCCTTGCCCTAATGTTAAGTCCTAGTATGTGTAGAGCTTCTCACCTGCCAAGGAGCCGTGCCCTAATGTTAAGTCCTAGTATGTGTAGAGCTTCTCACCTGCCAAGGAGCCTTGCCCTAATGTTAAGTCCTAGTATGTGTAGAGCTTCTCACCTGCCAGGGAGCCGTGCCCTAATGTTAAGTCCTAGTATGTGTAGAGCTTCTCACCTGCCAAGGAGCCGTGCCCTAATGTATCCCAAACGTGTCATTTATGTTACTATAGAAACATAATAGTAAGCACAGTTTTAGTTTTAAGGGTCTGCAGAGGCTGTCGACCATGGTGGTTCTAATCCCATAAGAACAATGTTATTTGTGAATCCATATTTTTTCGTTATTATTTTGATGAAAAGTTGTGTATGAAATGTCATTTTAAACATTATCATATTGCGCGTTGGGTTTGCTTTTGATATTTTCATGTCTCGTTTTGAAAAATATATGAAAATAAAAACTTCAAACTAAATATTTTTATATTTTTTTCTTTTAAACTAAGTAGGAATTCTCAAAGCAATTTAAACGCGCAATTTAATTCTTGATGAAATTCATTTTGTTTGAAAAAATCCGTTTAAAAATGAATTTTAAATTTGCATACGCGTGGTCGCATGTCCGGTTCGAAAATAAAATTGTTCTTAAGGGAATAAAACCGACATTGTTGACAGCCTCCGACAGCCTCTGCAGACGGAAAGTGATGTATGTGACGTTGTTAGATGGCTACCCACCGGGGTGGAAAGATAACATCTAAAAACAAGCTTTAATGAAGCCAGTATATTTTATAAATTAACAAGACTACGCAGTTATGTCTTATTGACCAACGGTCACTCTAATAATGCCTTTAAATGGGAAGTGACATTTTGGCCTTAAATGTTCATGTTGCATCTCTCGACGACTCTAGTCAACCTGCCGTGTTCTGCCTAGTTATTCATACATTTGTTACTATTATTACCCAAGCATTTAAAATATATAAATATTCATTTTCGTATTTTTAGAGCATTGTCTTTGTAATCTCTAAACACACATTAAAACAGGCATATTATTGAGGTATTTAGCAAAGCTTGACGAACCAGATGATGATTTGATTGAAAATGGAGTACATTTGTATGACAAGTTTTAATGATACAAAACGTTAGAGTACGATTTGCAAAAACTCTTCATATTCAACTAATTTACTACTAACTGCACAAATATAATCATTTTGAATTGTAGATAACATATGACCACTGTAGTCATACAACCTATGACCACTGTAGTCATAATTTGTAACATGGCTAAATTCATAAAATTCATTGACTAACTATGTTATATAGTGTCGTTTTACCCAATGTCTGTTTTTATAAGTTTCTTTTTTTATTGAAAATAATAGTTTGTAATTTTTTTGTAAAATTTTAAACAGTTTAGCTTTCCCTTTATTTAAAAATTGTTATAGTTTTTGTTGTTAGGTCTACTATATTCCATTGTGTTTGAATTTTACTATCCTATTAGCCCTGTTATTCGGTAAAATTTATTTATCGTTGCAATTTATTATGCAGACACTACTTATCATGATTTTGCGTGTTTTATCATCTCTCTCTCTCTCTCTCTCTCTCTCTCTCTCTCTCTCTCTCTCTCTCTCTCTCTCTCTCTCTCTCTCTCTCTCTCTCTCTCTCTCTCTCTCTCTCTCTCTCTCTCTCTCTCTCTCTCTCTCTCTCTCTCTCGCTCTCTCTCTCCCCCTCCCTCCCTCTCTCTCCCCCCCCTCTCCCCCCTCTCTCTCTCTCTCTCACCTGCCATATATAGAGCTCTCGTATATATATGTTTAATAAAACATACACACATGTATATATTAGTTTAATAAAACACACACGCGCGCACGCACAAACGCACGCACACAAACTAATATAAAGGTTAATCCCTGAATAATTTTATGAGAATAATTACTCGTATCTTTATGTCGTAGAGGTTAGTGACAAAAACATCAAATAAGAAAATGTGATCCCCCATGAAATGACAAAACTTTGTGTGTGTGTGTTTTTTTTTCATTATCGTGAATCCGTTTACAACTAAGAACACGGAAACAATGCCAGGATTATTATTATTTTTATCATATCAGATTTAATTCCGTGGTTCATTGTTACTAGGTTATTTCCTGAACGAAAAATCCTTTCTGACGATGCTGTTTAATCATTCCAAATTCTGTGTTTAAAATTTAATTTCGATGGATTAAAAGTAATGGAAATGAAAGTCTATTTTAAAAATACTGAAGACATTTTCCAACAAAAAAATCATTATTAGAAAGACCTGAAAGATGCTAGAAAAGTCTCAGATCATATTTTTCAATTTAGCCTTGGAAAATAAAAACCGAAGGACTTCATTATTGTAAGCGCTGTAAAGCGAGCCTTTATAATCCAGAGCGGACAACCAGTAAAAACCAATCTGACTTGATTACACCATTTACATAAGCTTTGATAACAATCATTTGAGCTACATAATGGCTGCTCTTTACGATTTACTTTTAAAAACACGTGCCTCATTTTTATTTTTGGTTTTGAAAAAAAAATTGATCTATAGGGAACAAAAATCTTAAACAATGTCTTCCCCTGGGTGAGAGCATATTGTCTGGGTTTGAACAATTAAAACTATTATACAGATTCTTCTGCTTTATTAACATAAAATCTAATGAATGGTGTAGTGTCAACTTTATAACATTCCAATTGTTACGAAGTTTACTCTTGTATTTTCGAATGTACGTACAATTCGAAATTAAAACATCAAATTTCATCAATACCACCGTTCGTGTATGGGTGGGCGGGCGTGCTGATACCACCCACCCACCCGATGGATAGGTAAAATTGACTGACGCCCACCCACCCCACCCAATGGATACATAGAGTTGACTTGGCCCACCCTCTCATCCGATGGATATGTACAATACACTGTAACCTACCCACCCACGCGATGGATACGTACAATTGACTGAGGCCCACCCACCCACCCACCCGATGAATACGTACAATTGACCGTGACCAATTCACCCACCCAATGAATACATATAGTTGACTTGGCCCACCCTCTCATCCGATGGATATGTACAATACACTGAAACCTACCAACCCACGCGATGGATACGTACAATTGACTATGACCCACCTACTAACCCGATGAATACATACAATCGACTCCAGCTCACCTACTCCCCTGATAGATACATACAATCACTGTGGCCCATCCGATGGATAAATACGAATCTGTTTTTTTACGTAATTTTTACGTAAATTACACCTGATAAATTACGAGGAGGGAGGGAGGGTGGGTGAGATGTTCTTTGAGTAAAGAAGTTATGTACTCAAAATAGCAAAATTAGAACACGTTTAGAACATGGAGAGTATACACTATTTGTAATTTTGCAGGGAAAAGAAGCATTAACGTTATGTTGAGGACAAATATTCCCTCTAAATTACAAAAATGCAGAAATGTAGTCACTGGCAGCGTCACGTGCCGTCCCCTCCCCGCAGCAGTTGCCACATGTGATAATTCTGTAGGAGTAGAACAGTACGGGATAATCCACTCACCCGACCGACCAATGTACTCTTCAAAACACCATTTATAGGCTACACTTTATTACACATGTGCTCTCGTAATTGATCATGTGGTCTTTATTTTTCAGTGCTTTTTGAAAACTGGTTAAACAGTTTAACAAACCATTAAAAGAGAAATGAATATTAAATAATTATAATGATGTTACGTTTTATAAAACTTAGATAATAAAACAATCGAAATTAAAAAAAAAAACTTCATTCCTGGAAGGGCTTCTACGTGCTGGTCTTTTGAATATGACCATATCAACTAGCTGAGTATACAATGTCGACTGGCTGAGTATACAATGTCGACTGGCTGAGTATATTGTGTCGACTGGCTGAGTATATTGTGTTGACTGGCTGAGTATATTGTGTTGACTGGCTCAGTATATTGTGTCGACTAGCTGAGTATATTTTAGTATATTGATTCTTGACGGTATGTATTTTTCGTGATTGTGTTCATTACCGATTTATTTTAAATAGCTACACATCACATAGTTTTTTTTTTTTAATGTTATATTTTGGTTATACAGTCTGAAGCCATTTAAATGTTTAGTTAAATGTTTGAAAATGGCTTCAGACTGTATAGCCGAAATATAACAATTAAAAAAAGATGTGATGTGTAGCTATTTCAAATAAATCAGTGAGTATATTGTGTCGATTGGCTGAGTATACCGTGTCGACTGGATGAGTATACCATGTTAATTGGTTATAAACATCAATTATATTGACGTTTCGGAACATCGCGATGTCGAGACGTCTACGTCCGAAACCTCAGCTATTGATGTGAATAATGTACATAGCCAATTGACACGGTCTTATATGAAAATCATTATGTTATATACAACATTTTGATTGTATGCTCAATGTATTTTTAATTCTTTAAATTCAATCAGGAGAGACTTAAACCAATGTGTGTGAGAATGTAAAGGTATTCTAATATGAAAATTGTTATTAATAAAATATTACATAAATTCAGTTTTTATCAACACCTTATGAAAATAACAAAACGAAATATTTTAGGAACATAAGAGAACATTTTTAAAAAATCAATAATTTTGCCATCCTCAGACAAACTCGATTGCTTCATCTGAGTAAAGAAGCTCCAGCGTATGCGTTTATTATATTAAGATCCAACTAAATGTTTCCGTAATTGTGCACTTTCTTGCCATGTATGAAAATACGATTTTTAGTTGAACAAGTGTGAAATGTCAATTTGTATCTCTTGAGAAGGTCGATTTCAACCACGGAAAACTCGTTTTTAATGAAAAATCGAATAACTAGTTTTTTTATCTAATCGCGAAAAAACAAATTTCTTAAAAAAAAATATTATTTTCAATAGTTTTTCATTTTCCATTTTTTATGCTGAACACGAATATATAATTCGTTTTTCAATAAATTATTTGTTCGGCCCGAAAAATACACTTGTTACTTACCTACCAAAACATAACCTAACTTAGTAAAATTGTCTATTTATTAAACAAAGATTCGTAATTAGCGTTTTATCAGATATCTGGCCTCGGGTGTGGCCTACCGGCCGTCCCTGTGGCCAATAGTTGGAGTCAATAGTGGCTGTTAATTGCGATTCACCGCGAAGTTAATGTTTCCGTTATATCTCGAGAAATAATTTCTACAGACCATACTAGTTTTTAATTTCGTATTCAGCGAAAAAATCTAATTATAAAAAGAATAATTGAAATATAATTTTAATAAACGGAAATATGTCAAAATAAAAAAAGTTGTGACACACTGGGTTTTCGAATTTTTCTGTAAAACGCGTAATTTCCGCAGAATAAAAGCATATCTCGTTAAAATATAGCCAATTCTTGACACATTTTGGCTAAAGTTTTCAGATTTCGTTAGGTGATAAAAAACTGCAGGGTAACCAATGATCATTCATACACAGTTAAATGTATGATAAGTACAACAAATGTTTTTAGATCCTAAATTGTTACGAAAAATATTTTAAAATTATTCACTTTTTAAATATACAGCAGGACAACGGACTGTAGATGTATGTCCTACAATTCGGTCACTAAACACGCTTCAGTTGAATATCACAAACCAATGAAAATACTGTTAGTAGGTTTTATTACAAATTTTATACGAGATTTGGAACCCAACACGAATAACGAACAACGCGAATAAAAACGCAGAAATGTAACAACTCTACAGAACCTATTTCAAGTTAGGCTATTTTATATTATTCTTGAGTGAGATTATTAAATGTGTAAAACATTTTCCTTCGTTAGTGCTGTTTCTAAGATCGCTCAGAACGTTTTGGAACTGTGATTTTGTCAAATTGCCAATTTAAAGTAAATATAACATGTAACACACTCAGAGTTAATTTTACTTAACATTTCTTTTGCAATGTCCATTATTGTTTTCAGACTGCATTGTCGGTGGTATACGTCATCCATATTATGTTAAAAGTCTTTATGAGGTTTTAGGATTACATAGTTGTTAATATGCACTTTTAAAATAAGTATATTCTTCTAACAATATCTTAATCATAGAAAATTTACAGATTTAAAGCAAACACCTCAATTGTAGAATACATAAATTATAACACTGTATTTAGTAAGTCTACTACTTGCTAAACAGTAATGAAAATCATTATTGGAAATATCTGTTATCTCGTATGTTTATCTTAACTCAAAACAGAAAGTTACAGCTGGATCTCAAACTATCTAAAAACATCTGTTATAACTAGAGTAGTTGAACTGTTGATGAATAATTCAGTATCTTGCAAAACGCAAAGCGGAACTAAACGGTGATATATATCCACATAACTGAAACAAGGAAAATTTGTCTGATTATGGAAGTTATGAAGACGGCTACATCAGCTAAACTACGGACATAGATGAGGGCGCTTAACCCTCGGTCTGCCTCGGATAAGAATCACATTTAGAGAGAGAGAGAGACAATTTGACAATTCTTTATTTTACCTGCCCTGATTTGGACCGAAGGTCCACTCTTCCACCAGGACAGGGCCAAAACAATTACAAACACATTACAATGGTGAGTTGTGACTTTTTAACAGTATTTTTATTTAAATATAATTCATATCTAATTTCTATATTATTACATATTAAATCAATTAAATCCTATTTATCTAATTTTAGTACTAGTGTTATTAATCCTAAACAAAGTTATTATGAAAATCTTAAACAAATACAATTTATATATTATATCATGTAAATTAATCAAATAAACTTGTTATAATTTTTATATACACTTTTTTTTTTTTACTAATTTAACTAGTTTCTATTTTATACACGAATTGAAGGCTGTTTAGTATTTATTCAATAACATATCTTTTACTTTACTAATAAAAGTCTTATGTGCTTGTACATGTCTTAAATCATCATGAAGGGAATTTAACAATCGGATAGATTTTACATGGAAGGAGTTACTGTATATTGTTGTTTTAAAAATAGGAAACTGTAGTGTTTTATTTCCAAAACGGGTAGTTCTTAAGTGAACATTATACATTGTTTTATATTTTTCATATAAATAGTCTGGTTTCTTGTTATTCAAAATATTATGCGTTAATGACATTACACCGCAATCTATCCTATCTCTAATTTTTAAACACCTTAATTGTTTATAAAAAGGAGTTACATGATCATAAATTTTCAAGTTAAAAATATAACGAATATACGCATTTTGAGCTTTTTGTAACTTATTACACAATGTATCATTCAAATCACAAAAAACAACATTAGCATAATCGAAATATGGAAATATCAGGGTATAAACTAACAACTTCTTAACATCTAATGTAGGCTTAAAACATAGCCTTCTCAATTGGTACAGACATTGATACACTTTTCTACAAATATGATTTACTTGCTCTGACCAGGATAAAGTATTAGTCATTCTAAGACCCAAATTAACAATGCTAACTTCATATTTTAACACTTGACCATCAATTGACACTGGTAATATATCATTAAAATTAATACTATTCATCAAACGAGAATGTGCAACTAACATAGGTTTACACTTTGCTACATTAAGCGTTAGACCATGATCATGACACCAACTGAAGATACTTGCCAAATCTGCATTGAGTTGTTGAATAGCTATGTTAATATCTTCTAAATTACAGTGAGTATACATTTGCATGTCATCTGCATATAACATATCTTTGTAAAACATTATGGAGTCACTAATTCTATTAATAAAAATAGTAAACAACATTGCTGACAAAGTAGATCCCTGCGGAACACCAACACTATTCAGTTCCCAATCAGAAACATTACCTTTAAATGTTCTAACTCTTTGATACCTACAACATAAATATGATTTAAACCAACTAACAGCTTTATCACAAAAGTTATAAGACTCCAAGATTGCCAACAATAAACCATGATGAACAGTATCAAAAGCTCTTGTAAAATCTAAAAACATTAAAATAGTCACTTTCCTCTTATCCATCGCTTCCCTTATGTCATCGGTTACCTTCACAAGTGCTGTCTGAGTACTATACATTTTTCTATATCCTGATTGGTTTCTATACCTAATATTATTAACATTTAGAAAACTAGTAACTTGTGAAAATACAATTTTATCTAATACCTTACCAAGAACACACAGTATATTTATAGGTCTATAATGTTTACACTCAGTAGGATTATTATTTTTAGGCAATGGTAATATCAACGATTTCTTCCATTGTGATGGATACAGAGAATTCATCAATGAAAAATTAAAAATATGCACCAACACATCTTTAATTTCCTCAAATATCAGCTTAATAAATTTTAACTGTATTCCATCATTACCAACAGAATTTGACGACATATTATAAATTATCTTACGAACAATAATATCATTTACAATTACAAACTTAAACTTATCATGATAACAATTCTGGCGCATATTCTTATAATCATCTATTAAGTTATTATTTATTTGAGTTTCTACTCCACAGAAAAAACCATTAAGATTATTTAAACTTATATCAGGATCAGAAAGCTTTTTTTGTTCCTTTCCAGTTCCATGACTTTTTAATGTACTCCACAATTCTTTACCAGACTTATTACTATTTAAAAAGTTATGAAAATGTTGATTTCTTGCATCTCTTATTATGCGTTTCACTCTATTCCTAAGAATTTTATATTCCTCCCATACAGTGCGGTCTTTTATCTTAACATACCTTTTATATAACACATCTCTTTGTTTCATTATAGCTCTTATTTCATCATTTATCCAAGGACATGGAGTTATTTTATTGGAAATACACTTTAATGGAACATATTTATTAAATAACAAAGATAAATATTTTTCAAGAATTTTTACCTTATCATCTATTATCTCACTATCATAAACATTTTGCCATTGTAAAAATGTACATTCCTGTTTAAGTTTATTTTTGTCAATGGTTTTAAAATCTCTAATATTAATTTTATCCTTATTACTATACAATCTTGTCTTTAAATTTAACTCAACAAATATTAAATCGTGATAGGAAATTCCTGACACTGCTTCCTGACCAAACCTAACTACTCTTTGAAAATCATTTACCATAATCAAGTCCAACCATGAATCAGAGTCAGGGAGGTGATAAGTTGGATTCAATAGCAGAATATTTAGATTTAAACATGATACTAAATTCAAGAGTTGACCTTTATCCGGAAAAATTCTATCAGTGCTTAAGTTAGTATTTAAATCTCCAATTAAAACAAAATTATCATAAACTGGAAGCAAATTTCCTATTATTTCAAAACACTCCTCGATAAATCCTATTTTTGGGGGTCTATACATAGCACATAACAAAAGTCTCCATTTAAATGTCAACTCAATGATCTCAATAATCAACTCAGGCTTTCTACAGTATTTAGACTCTGACAATGCAACAATATTAAATTTAATGTAATTTCTAATGTAGACAGCTAGACCCCCTCCTTCCTTATTTTCCCGATCGTGCCTAATCATATTATATCCCTTCAATATATAAGGCATGGAGGGTAATATTGGTTTTAAAAATGTCTCAGATAAAACAATTACATCAAATACACTATTATCAAATTGATTTAAAAAGTTCTCCCAATGTACTTGTAAATTCTCAACATTTACATGTGTTATTTTTAAATGATCGTTAACCATAAGTTTATATTAAATTTACAGTAAACAAAAACATTACTAGACTGATTAATAAAATTAAAACTCATACATCCCATTATCAGAAATGAATTTAAGAATAAGAACATCAAACAAATATTCATTCTTATTTCAAAGAAACACACTGCTACCGCAATTGTTATAAAACACCCGACTTTTATGTAGCACAAAAAACTAATAATTAGGAAAAACATCAACAAACACATATACAAAAATATAACTAAATCTAAAGAATCAAAGTAATCAAATGAACAATTCAACATCAATTTATAGGCCTCCAAAACGTGATCTACATTTCAGGAGAAATTAGTAAGGTCGCAGGTGGTGGAATGACAATAAAGCGGTCGCCCTCGTTCTTTCTCATGTAGATGCGGAGAGAGAGAGAGAGAGAGAGAGAGAGAGAGAGAGAGAGAGAGAGAGAGAGAGAGAGAGAGAGAGAGAGAGAGAGAGAGAGAGAGAGAGAGAGAGAGAGAGAGAGAGAGAGAGAGAGAGAGAGAGAGAGAGAGAGAGAGAGAGAGAGAGAGAGAGAGAGAGAGAGAGAGAGAGAGAGAGAGAGAGAGAGAGAGAGAGAGAGAGAGAGAGAGAGAGAGAGAGAGAGAGAGAGAGAGAGAGAGAGAGAGAGAGAGAGAGAGAGAGAGAGAGAGAGAGAGAGAGAGAGAGAGAGAGAGAGAGAGAGAGAGAGAGAGAGAGAGAGAGAGAGAGAGAGAGAGAGAGAGAGAGAGAGAGAGAGAGAGAGAGAGAGAGAGAGAGAGAGAGAGAGAGAGAGAGAGAGAGAGAGAGAGAGAGAGAGAGAAGAGAGAGAGAGAGAGAGAGAGAGAGAGAGAGAGAGAGAGAGAGAGAGAGAGAGAGAGAGAGAGAGAGAGAGAGAGAGAGAGAGAGAGAGAGAGAGAGAGAGAGAGAGAGAGAGAGAGAGAGAGAGAGAGAGAGAGAGAGAGAGAGAGAGAGAGAGAGAGAGAGAGAGAGAGAGAGAGAGAGAGAGAGAGAGAGAGAGAGAGAGAGAGAGAGAGAGAGAGAGAGAGAGAGAGAGAGAGAGGAGAGAGAGAGAGAGAGAGAGAGAGAGAGAGAGAGAGAGAGAGAGAGAGAGAGAGAGAGAGAGAGAGAGAGAGAGAGAGAGAGAGAGAGAGAGAGAGAGAGAGAGAGAGAGAGAGAGAGAGAGAGAGAGAGAGAGAGAGAGAGAGAGAGAGAGAGAGAGAGAGAGAGAGAGAGAGAGAGAGAGAGAGAGAGAGAGAGAGAGAGAGAGAGAGAGAGAGAGAGAGAGAGAGAGAGAGAGAGAGAGAGAGAGAGAGAGAGAGAGAGAGAGAGAGAGAGAGAGAGAGAGAGATGAGAGAGAGAGAGAGAGAGAGAGAGAGAGAGAGAGAGAGAGAGAGAGAGAGAGAGAGAGAGAGAGAGAGAGAGAGAGAGAGAGAGAGAGAGAGAGAGAGAGAGAGAGAGAGAGAGAGAGAGAGAGAGAGAGAGAGAGAGAGAGAGAGAGAGAGAGAGAGAGAGAGAGAGAGAGAGAGAGAGAGAGAGAGAGAGAGAGAGAGAGAGAGAGAGAGAGAGGAGAGAGAGAGAGAGAGAGAGAGAGAGAGAGAGAGAGAGAGAGAGAGAGAGGAGAGAGAGAGAGAGAGAGAGAGAGAGAGAGAGAGAGAGAGAGAGAGAGAGAGAGAGAGAGAGAGAGAGAGAGAGAGAGAGAGAGAGAGAGAGAGAGAGAGAGAGAGAGAGAGAGAGAGAGAGAGAGAGAGAGAGAGAGAGAGAGAGAGAGAGAGAGAGAGAGAGAGAGAGAGAGAGAGAGAGAGAGAGAGAGGAGAGAGAGAGAGAGAGAGAGAGAGAGAGAGAGAGAGAGAGAGAGAGAGAGAGAGAGAGAGAGAGAGAGAGACCGGTACAACGGTGTCTCACCTTCGCTGCCCTCATGTTTAAGCTAACATAACGCTTCGTTATGAACATATACCGTAGTGGCCTGTGACTTTACACGTGTAGGCCTACCGGTTTAATGGTGAACTAATGCCGTGATTCATCTACCTTACTTCTGTACAATCAATCATCGAACAAATCAATTGTGTTACTATAACATAACTAAAGGGGTCTTTGTGTTTACATTTTTAATTAACTTGTTGTATTTATATTTAAATATGCAGAATCAGTGGCCTCAACGCATATTTAAATATGGTGGATTGGCCTCAAGTAACTGTTACTGTCGGAGCTGTTTGTGAGGTTGGAGGGATGTACCCTAAGACTGTTGTCTGCTCTACCATAGTGAATGGTGAGTACCAAGATACTGTAATGTTTATGATTTTTTCTTTCTGTTATATGAATGAGAATGTACATTCTACACAGTTTTTATTATTTGTGTTGACCATTTATTAATATTTATAAATCAGATCTATTGTAACTTGCTCCTTTTATTGAGGTTGTTACATTAATTATTTTTGCTTAATTTATTTAATTGAAATATTTAATAAATTGAATATTTTTTAAATATTTATGAAATCTCTATTCTCAGGGTCTTAAACGGGTAAATTGGTGGGACTGTATAATACAAGGACTCCAAAATTCTTTTACACAAACATTTTTTATTTACATTATTTTAAACATGACTCTACTTTTACTCACAAACAAATTTGATTATAACATGAAGTTTTTTACTTTATTCAGATGATTTAACAAAACAATTTTTTAATAATATACTTAGGTTTAAACTTATCTTTGGGACAATGAAGTTCTCGTAGAGCACTATTCGAACCGATTCAACTGTTAAATATACATTATTTAACAACAAAAAATATACTTAATACTGCATTGCTGTGTAATCTGACATTACACTTGCAAAGATTTATTGAAAGTTTCCACACAAATGAAGTTCTAGGGATGTCGGAGTAGTAATGTACTGTATGTCTGTGTTACTGGGTGTCTGTCTAGGGAGTGAGCGAGGGCTAGAGGATTTTTGTTGCAGTCACCCGCATGGTGAACCCCTTCCTTTATTGCGTGAACCAATAGCGTCTCTCCTTTTTTTTAGTGTTCGCCAACAGGTCGTCTGCTTAAACGTAACTTGTGCGTTCTCCTCGCTTGAGTCCCGGGGTGGGGGCTATATGGAAAATTCCAACTGACTTTCATGTTGACTCTTGTCACACACTATTCCGTCTTATTTTTGTCGACTGGTGCCACTCAGACGTTCCCATCTGTTTATGATGATATTTTCCTGGAAGGGCCCACCCATATCTGACTTGTAACAAAGGAAGGATTGTATTTTGTTTGGGACAGATATTTCTGTTCCTTTCCTATCTGGCTTGCAACAATTCTCTAACATAATTTGAACCTTCGTTATTTATTCCAATTAAATATATCCTTTTCTTTAATATAATAATTTATTATTTATTTGAATTAATTAATTTATTTTGTCAATTTGGTGGACCCGTTACAGTACCCCCCGATTTTTTGCGATGTGTGGTTAACGCGAGCAAAAAATCTAGATTTCAAACATGATTCGCCAAATTGTCGGTTGTTCCTCAGATAAGTTTTAGTTTTACATTATTTACTATATCTAGAATGAATTGAACCTATCAACTAACATACAATTCAATATCAAATTACATATTACATATCATGTAAACCATATATCATGATTCCTAATTAAATGTTAAATGATCAATATTCATCAAAATAAAATTATTTAAATCATCCATACAAGTCAATGACTTATAATTCAACAAATTACTAAATCATCAATTAAAAATTAATCATTTACAAATCAAAAATTTAATAGATCATTACATCTTGCACAGTAATCAATGAAAAGTCAATAATTCAAAAATTAAAATCATCAGGTTCCAAGTCAACAAATTACAATTGTCAATTAGCAATTTAACAATTCATAAATCAAAGTTTCAATGGCTTATTGCATCGTACATATTTCTTAATAAAAAGTTAATATATCATTGAACATTACAAGTGGTCAATCAAAAAATCCATCAGTCCTGGAACAAAAATCGTCAAACAAAAATTATACATTACATATTAGAATTCATACATCAATAATTAACACATCCTTAAGTTATATACAAGCCTTTATCAAAATTAATTAATCACTAAATTAAATATGGATTGTTAATTAAAAACTTACAATTCATAAATCAAAATTCAATGTATCATCAAAAATTTATATAAGTTCTCAGTCAAAATCAATGATTCATTTAATAAAATGAGGTCATTAACCAGAAATACACAGGTCATGTATCAAAATCAATAACATACATGTCAACAATTACTAGGTTACAATTCAAAATTAATTTATCATCAACTCGTTTACAATTATTATATTTCAATATCATCACTAAAATCATATGACCATTAATCACAATCACATGTTGTACAGTTCATCAATTCATAAATGAATCATCATTTATTTATTTAACATTTCATCAATCATCCTACATTAATCTATCAGTCATTTTGTCAATACCTTGCCAAATTTTTTAACTACATCATCAATCTTTAAACCATCTTTACATTCTTAAATCCATTTTCAAACCTTAAACCTTCTTTAAATTCTTAAATCCATTTTCAACCCTTAAACCTTCTTTAAATTCTTAAATCCATTTTCAAACCTTAAACCTTCTTTAAATTCTTAAATCCATTTTCAACCCTTAAACCTTCTTTAAATTCTTAAATCCATCATCAACCCTTAAACCTTCTTTAAATTCTTAAATCCATTTTCAAACCTTAAACCTTCTTTAAATTCTTAAATCCATTTTCAATCCTTAAACCTTCTTTAAATTCTTAAATCCATCATCAACCCTTAAACCTTCTTTAAATTTTTAAATCCATTTTCAAACCTTAAACCTTCTTTAAATTCTTAAATCAGTCATCAATCATTGAACAATCTTCAAATAAATTCTCAGTCCTTAAACAATCATCAAATTTTCAAATACATTCTCAAATCAATACATCACCATATTTTCACACATATCATTAATCCCTAATTAATGAGTCCTTAAATCTTAACATTTGTCATTAATCTTTAGATTAATGGGTCATTAAAACTTCATACATATTATTGATCATTAAACCAATAATCAATTCTTAAAATTGTACATCATTAATTATTAAGTTATTTCATCAAAATCAATAATCAAAAATCAACAACTCATTAAACCATACACAATTACCCATCAAACATCAATAAAAGACCTATTTGAATTATACCTTATTAATTAACAATAAACATACTACATGGTTCTTTGTCATTGATGCAAGTTCTCCTTATTATTAGTCATTTTGTAACTAATCATAAAAAATATTTCAATCATTTCAAGAGAGTTAAGTTATTATTTGAATTAATATTTATATGTTACATATTGTTCAAGAATATAATAAAATTGCCAATAATTACAATTGTCATTTTTTCATTATCAATGTTTCATCATCTATATTAGTCATATTTTTAGTTTTTATTATTCATGAGTTACAATTAATTTATTTGCTAATTATAACTATGTTCCAAAATATATAAACATGATATTTTATTTAAATATATTTCCAAATATATTTCCATATTTTTTGTTTTTACATTGAGTCATTTTTGTTTGTATGTAAAACATTCACTTTGATTATGAAATGTCACTCCTTACTAGAAAACTGGAAAAGTTTCACGTGGAAAGTTTTTTACTGGTTTGCACTCATGTTTATTTCAAGTTTCAAATATTAAACACCAAAGTTAAATTCTGAGGATGTCTGATTCACAAAACCGATGGTCTCGAATGATTAAAAAGATTGCAACGAATGTACAATCAAACACCAACGATAACTGTTCTACAGATTGTTGTTCTCGAAAAACTAGTGTTCTGGGGTGTAGAAGGCTGGCAGTGTCGCATCAATGGGTTGAGTCATCACCTGATGTACTCCTGGGATGGCCGCTCCACAATATCATGGGTCTGTAGGGTGTGCCGGTGCTCCTGACCCCCCAGCTGAGGCACAACTGTCACTCGTGTTCATGCGTGTCCATCTTTCACACAATGTTCCTTGTTGTCACTGGTTTTGGGCAAGATCATCTTACCTGATGGTTGTTTCACTATTGTTCCTAATGTCCAACACAGTCTCAACTAGTTTCATGGCAAGGTCATTTTACCTGAGCCTATTACTTTGATTACTTTTCCTATTAAGTAATACATATAACATAATTCAATCACAGACTGTTAATTAAAGCAATAGCCTAGTTTTAGTTTCATATGCAATTAGCTGAAGTGAAAAATTGTTTACAAACATTTAAACATACTCATGTTTAATCATCTTTCATCTTTTCTATCTTTACTTTCGTATACACACATTTTACTTGTGTACAAAATTTTTTATTATTCATACATTTACTAATGCTGCTTTGGCATATTTCAAGTTGACATATGCAAAGTTAGTTATCATTATTATGTTTATAAAGTTTCCAATAACTCATTATTGGTTGTTCATTGTTGATATAAAAATAATTACTCATATTTTCAATTATGTTTTACTCATTTCAAGTTATAATTTCTATCATTGTTCTTGCATCACTGACAAATAAAAATCTACAATAAATTATTATCAAACATTACAATTATATTTTTTTATCATCATCTTAGTCAAACATATCTTTGAATCATATCATATAAGTATGAACAAGTTGCCGTAACCATGTGTTACAATATTTCTCATTTACATCATCCTAGCTTAATTCAATCATCATTTTGTTGTCTGAGTAATATTCATTATAAACATAAACAATTTGTAAATACAAAGTGTTTTAAAAATCTTGATACATTTTAATCTAACATACATGGCCTATTCTACCAATGTTGTATTCAAAATATGGACATCAACAAATTATTATTATCAAATATCATTTTATTCTCTCATCAATATCCTATCATCTTATTGTTATATTCATTGAGTCATATCAATATAAGTATAAACAAGTTACAATAACACAGTATTGTAAAGAATATTCTTTTATCATTATTTTAATCTCACATAAACATCATTTTATTATTAATGTTATATTCATTTAGCACATGTTATTATCAGAGTTACATTTAAAACTTTTTATATTTCTTACTCAATAAAAACTCTCCGGTTATTATTATTTTTCACAAATTTTTAATTAGGCCTACCATATATTTATTATTATGACATTTGTAGGTATTTTTCTTTTAACAGTCATTTTTACCATTAAAAATATTTATTTATCATCTTAGTTTAACATGAATGTCACATTATTAGCAGCGTTACATTTAAATCTCTTAAACAACTCTCACATTATTATTAGTGTTATATTCTTTAAACTATCATGTATTTATTATTGTGACATCTTTTGAGTATTTTCTCATTTAATAATCAATTCTACACTTTATTTATTTATTTTTATATAACCCCCCTATCATCATTAAAGTTACCTTGTTTCAACTATTATTTATTTATTATTATTATTTTTAGGTATATTTTGTTGCACAGCTAATTTTACAGTTTAGTTTTCTATATCAATGGGATTGTCCGAGAGCACTAGCTTAAATTTTTTCTTTTTATATTTGAAGTTTGAGAAGCATGATATATTATAATACCTCATCACATAATTGACAAAGTCATCCATGTTTACATCACAGTTTTCACCCCCCATCAAACTATTTCCAAACTCTCTCTGTTTATTTATTCCCCAGTATTTACTTATAACCTCCATTTCAAACTCAAAGAACTCATTCAATTCATCTAGCCTATTTCTGATTGTTTTTAGTTTCTCATTTTCATGACAGTTAAATTCATTTATTTTGCCTTTAAGGTTAGTGTTACAAACTGTCAAAGCTTTCTCTATTTTTTCTATTTTATTATCTAACATAATGTGTTTCTGTCTGCTCTCCTACTTCATTATTTACTCTTGGCCTACTCATTTGACTATTTAGCTCATAGCCTACTTCAGTTGTTTTTACATTTATGTTTATTTGTTTAGCTAGCAAAGTTTTATTTATTTTATTTAGTCTATCCTTGACATTGGTTATTTTTATAGTTGGTTCCCTATCTTGATCATTTACTTTACTGCTACTATTTTCTTTCAATTCACTTTCTACATCAAAGTACATTTTTACCCTTTCTGTTTTATTGACAAAGTTGTCTTTAGTCTTCCCTGTCATATCATTAACTTCTTTTATGTGCTTATTAGCTTTCCTTTTAAATTCATTATTTGACTTTGTTACACCCTCACTTAATTCTTTAATCTTAACACCTCTTCTTCCTAACCTTACATTGATCTCATCAAGTTTAGAGTTAGTATCATTGTTTATGTTTATCAACAAATCTAATCTCCTATTAGTTTCCTCATTTAACTTTATGTTACTGTCATTTATCTCTTTCATTTTAACATTTGTTTCATCTAACCTGACATCAATCTTTTCAAGTTTGGTATTTATGTCATTGTTCATTTCTATCAGCACATCTAATTTATTTGATAGTAGCCTATCCTCAACATTATTTATTTTTATAGGTTCTGGCCTATCTTTATTCTCTACTTCATTTACAACATTATCTTCCTTTATTTCACTATCTTTATTAGCACCTACTTTTACTTCTTTTATCATATTGTTTATTTCATTAAACTTAACCTCATTCTGCTCTAATTTTTCACTGATCTTATCAAATTTAGCTTCTAGTTTAGCTTCTGTTACATTTAATCTCTCATCTAGTTTTACTTTAGTATCATTGTTCATTTTTACTATTTCAGTTTTAAACCTGTCAAATTTGTTTTCTAGATTATCATATTTAGTGTTCATTTTTAATAGCATGTCCATTATGTTGGACAATGTATCTTCCATTTTTATGTTTGGCCTATCCTCTTCGACTTTATTTTTATTTAGGTTGGATTCCCTAATGATACTCAAAGATACATCGGAGTCGTCCGAGTCATTTTCAGTATTCGGTATAATATTTACTTCTGACATGTTTCTACTTTAATGAGTTCAAAAATACAACCTATAAAAATTTTCTATTACTTAATTAAATTTAAATGAAATTTCACATAGATTGTAATTCTTTGACAAATTATTGACAAATTATTTTTAAATATTTTTAAATATATTTAAATTAATTCTGGTATTATACAGCCCCACGTTGTTGAGTGCCATTCTGTAACTTGCTCCTTTTATTGAGGTTGTTACATTAATTATTTTTGCTTAATTTATTTAATTGAAATATTTAATAAATTGAATATTTTTTAAATATTTATGAAATCTCTATTCTCAGGGTCTTAAACGGGTAAATTGGTGGGACTGTATAATACAAGGACTCCAAAATTCTTTTACACAAACATTTTTTATTTACATTATTTTAAACATGACTCTACTTTTACTCACAAACAAATTTGATTATAACATGAAGTTTTTTACTTTATTCAGATGATTTAACAAAACAATTTTTTAATAATATACTTAGGTTTAAACTTATCTTTGGAACAATGAAGTTCTCGTAGAGCACTATTCGAACCGATTCAACTGTTAAATATACATTATTTAACAACAAAAAATATACTTAATACTGCATTGCTGTGTAATCTGACATTACACTTGCAAAGATTTATTGAAAGTTTCCACACAAATGAAGTTCTAGGGATGTCGGAGTAGTAATGTACTGTATGTCTGTGTTACTGGGTGTCTGTCTAGGGAGTGAGCGAGGGCTAGAGGATTTTTGTTGCAGTCACCCGCATGGTGAACCCCTTCCTTTATTGCGTGAACCAATAGCGTCTCTCCTTTTTTTTAGTGTTCGCCAACAGGTCGTCTGCTTAAACGTAACTTGTGCGTTCTCCTCGCTTGAGTCCCGGGGTGGGGGCTATATGGAAAATTCCAACTGACTTTCATGTTGACTCTTGTCACACACTATTCCGTCTTATTTTTGTCGACTGGTGCCACTCAGACGTTCCCATCTGTTTATGATGATATTTTCCTGGAAGGGCCCACCCATATCTGACTTGTAACAAAGGAAGGATTGTATTTTGTTTGGGACAGATATTTCTGTTCCTTTCCTATCTGGCTTGCAACAATTCTCTAACATAATTTGAACCTTCGTTATTTATTCCAATTAAATATATCCTTTTCTTTAATTTAATAATTTATTATTTATTTTAATTAATTAATTTATTTTGTCAATTTGGTGGACCCGTTACACTATTAATTAATTATGTATTACTTTTTTATAAATTGTCCTTGTACACACTTATTATTTATGTGCATACCTTTTGTTTATTGTAACTAATATAAATACATTTTTTGTTTCTTAGTTGTAGTATTCTATTAATTGTTTGACCGAAAAGCATTAAAATTTTGAAAATCTATTGTATTTATGGTTCAGAAAACCAGTTTAATCTAACCTTAGTTAAAATGAAATATTTTTTAATTAAAATACATGAATTCATTTAGGGAAAAACAATGTATGACTATTTATTTATAAGTAATTAGCAATGCCATTAACTACTCTTTTAATACAAGTCTGTGTCTAGGAATCCTCCAAACAGGCTTAGCCTGGGAGGTAACACTTAATTGTAAGTATTATGAAGTAGATAATATTTACTGTTGTATTGTTATGTATTGTTGAACGTTTTTATGAGAATTATTGCTTATTTATTATTATTAATTGCAATAGTTCCTCTTAAATTTATTGTTCTTATCACCGCCAAGTGCCACTATAACATACAAAAAACTATCGTTCTTATGGCTGCAGAGTTCCGCTGGTCCCTCTAAAGTAAATGTTCTTATAGCTGCAGAGTTCCGCTGGTCCCTCTAAAGTAAATGTTCTTATAGCTGCAGAGTTCCGCTGGTCCCTCTAAAGTAAATGTTCTTATAGCTGCAGAGTTCCGCTGGTCCCTCTAAAGTAAATGTTCTTATAGCTGCAGAGTTCCGCTGGTCCCTCTAAAGTAAATGTTCTTATCATCGTCAAATAATACTAGACCTTATCATGGGCAATGTACAATACATTTAAGTTGCTTAACTATCGTCAAATGATGCTAGTATTCCCTCCAATTAGCGTATAATTCACCATTTGAAGTTGCCAGCGAAATGACGCTAGTCTCTTCTACAGTTAGTCCGAGCCTACTAATGCGTAATACTTATTCCTGTTTTATGGTGCTGGAGCTTCCTGAAGTCGATAAACGGAGTCTGGCTATTTTCATAAAGTTTTGAAAACTTAAAAATACTCTCCATAATAAAAAAGGGGAGACAAAAATAGACATAAGTATTGACTAAAGGGGAGACAAAAATAGACATCAGTATTGACTAAAGTGGAGACAAAAATACACATCAGTATTGACTAAAGGGGAGACAGAAATAGAAATCAGTATTGACTAAAAGGGAGACAAAAATAGACATCAGTATTGACTAAAGTGAAGACAAAAATAGACATCAGTATTGACTAAAGGGGAGACAAAAATAGACATCAGTATTGACTAAAGTGAAGACAAAGTAGACATCAGTATTGACTAAAGTGGAGACAAAAATAGACATCAGTATTGACTAAAGGGGAGACAAAAATAGACATCAGTATTGACTAAAGTGAAGACAAAAATAGACATCAGTATTGACTAAAAGGGAGACAAAAATAGACATCAGTATTGACTAAAGGGACATGGCATTAGCTAAATAAAAATCGATAGTGTCAGGAAGTGAAAGGTACCAAAATAAGAAGGTAGAACCTATCATCATTTTTTTCAAGATTCCAAATGGTGTTAAACTACAAAACGGCAACGTAATACAACCATTAATTAAGTACTGGCCAATAACTGTTATGTAAACAAACGTAAACGCCCAAATGAATTGCATCGCCTGGTTTGTGGAGAACTCTAAACAAGTGGAATAATTAACGAAATAGAGCAACATTAACTGAGTAGCACTTGATATGATAGCCTCTCACGCACGTGCCGTACCTCCTCTACCCACCACCCACATTTCACACCTGAAAACCACCGAATCATTTGCCCAGACCCTCTCCATTCGACCAAAGGAATTTCACACTGTGATGGCCACTAACAGATGAATTGTATTTCAAAACTCCCCATTCATCTAACGTGGTTCTAACTAATAACTTTCTTAATTCTCTTTGGTTCGGTTTTCGATAAGAGTTATCTCTATGATCAACAACATAAGCATTTTGTCATTTCTTTTTAAGGGAAAGTAACATCGTAATGTTATTATAGTTATTGACTATCTGGTATCATACCTGCCAGCTTCATTATATTGTACTCACCTCTAAAGTCATTAAATAGATAATCACTTCAGGATTGCTACAAAAACCACCAGTGTCAGTGAAATATTAATTTTGGTAGACTCCAAAACGAGTTTAGAAGAAAAATAGGCATTAGAAAATATAACGTTATATTATAAAATACGTTAGAAAAAACGATGATGACCTTTCCATCCAACCAAACACGTGCCTACGTGGTCACAATGTAATGAAGCCTTTTAAGGGACGGCCGTACTTCCTGTACCGATAGATATTGGCCGCAGTTCTACAGTTGTTATAATATCTAGTCTGAACGGTGAAATTATTTCAGTTTAGCGGTCGATGGTAAACAGGCCTCATTGCATCGTCAGCTGTTACAGTCCAAAGGTCGTCTGTCTAAATGAACTTGGAAATGCGAGACAATCCAAATTCTCGCTCTCTCCAATACGCTCCACCAATATGGATCCCAAAGTATTATCTCAACTTACGTTAGTTATTTTGAGGAATATTCATAATTTAAGATTTAAAAAATAACTAAAAATGACCTGATAACTAAAAAAACTTAACAAGGACTACCCATGACTAATGGTGATACATTTCTAAACTGTTAAAAAAGTAAACGAAACTTTGGTTAAAACTTACTGTTTTTGAGGAAAGTGATTTGAATATAACAGGGCACTCCTTGGACCCTCCTGTGGGATTTTACGGCTAAAGGGATTTTATGATACAAGTTCCCGAAATAAAACATTTTTTTCTTTAAAGATGTATAGTTACAAAACAAATGGATAAATGCACGTAAACGTTTAAATATAGTTAACCTGAAAACCATATCTAATAACTGTATGAGTAGTACGTATACCACTGTACATGTATGGACGGATGGGTGTGTCAATACCACCGCAAGTGTAAGGTACTCATGCGCTTGCTGTACGCTTCGCCAATCTTGACTTTTTTTATCAGCAATCGGTTGAATCAGGTCTATATTTATCTATATCTATTTATTTATCTATATTTATTTATTGAATCATGAATTTGGGATATTTAAAGATGGTATACCCAGTATCACAGTACGTGTATGGGTGGGCGGGTGGGTCAGTACCACGGTACGTGTACGGGTGGGTGGGTGGGTCAGTACCACGGTACGTGTATGGGTGGGTGGTTGGGTCAGTACCACGGAACGTGTACGGGTGGGCGGGTGGGTCTGTACCACGGAACGTGTACGGGTGGGCGGGTGGGTCTGTACCACGGTACATGTACGGGTGGGCGGGTGGGTCAGTACCACGGTACATGTACGGGTGGGCGGGTGGGTCTGTACCACGGTACATGTACGGGTGGGCGGGTGGGTCTGTACCACGGAACGTGTACGGGTGGGTGGGTGGGTCTGTACCATGGTACGTGTATGGGTGGGCGGGTGGTTCAGTACCACGGTACGTGTATGGGTGGGCGGGTGGATCAGTACCACGGTACGTGTATGTGTGGGTGGGTGGGTCAGTACCACGGTACGTGTATGGGTGGGTATCCACTAGCGTTCATGTATGGGTGTTATTTAAAGAGATTATTTAATCATGTAAAATGATGATTATGGATAATTTTCAAAAATATTTTTAGGGTGATATTTCCTACTTCTCTTATTGGACGACATTTGATGTGGTCCTAGCATTTGTATGTAGAAAGAAGATATGCAAATGTTCAATGTTTATGAACCTTTCGGCCGCCGATGTGTTCAGGCTAATGACTGGTAATCATAACAAACGCAGAACCTGAAATAAACTTAAATTAACCAACAACTTGTACTAGCACTCATGCATAATTTAACGCATCTGTGTTAATGCGATAGATAATTAGAAGACATTAACCGCAATCACATGTGTTGTTCTCATTTGTGTGACCCAATTGTGTATTTCTTGATACCGCCAGCTGGCTGCCAATTTTCAGTTCCCATACTGGGGTCAACTTCCCCAGTCATACATTACCCTCACTAAACATGCACGCTATCTAAGAAATCTTACCAGTGAAATAAAATTGAACTACATCATTTAATTGGTACGTCCAAATGTACATACATCATCAATAGTCAATCAAGTTTTGACCATATCACGTAACTTAGACTTGGCGAAAACATGGAAGGATTAAAAACAAATTTTTTACAGGTAGCACATCTTTTGGTTGAACTTCTTCTAAAACACAACATTCTTTAAAATGTTCAATGCTTGGGGCCAGAAGGGCCAGAAAATAAACTGGGTTTGGGTCACCTGCATGTCTTCATCCTGGAGGCCGTTGGATGGGCAGCGCGGAAAGGGGGAAGAGGTGGCTGCCCCTCTGGGACGCAAGGTAGAGGCTGCTCCCAGCCCGTAGGTTCTACACTATGCCTCCAGGAAAACGCCGTCAGTAGCCATGCAGGTACCCGTCCATCACTCTCCGACCCCGGATCCAGGGCTAAACATTTCTAGCCGCAACACATGTCGTCGTCGGCTGCCAAGCTAGAATCGTGAGCTTGCCGACAACGCCAAGGAACACAGAAAACGAAATCACGGAACACGAAAACGTAAACAAAGACACTAAAACTAAATGGAACACGGAGAGGAAGACTGAAAACTGTCCGAGGGAGACGATCATAATGTGCAAACGGCACAAACCTCAAATAAACTATATCAGCTATATATAGTTGTATATATCAACCATAACACCTCCAATAACTATATTAGCTAGTTCCAATAAACGATATCAGCTATATATTAGTTGTATATATCAACCATAACACCTCCAATAACTATATCAGCTAGTTCCAATAAACGATATCAGCTCTATATAGTTGTATTTATCAACTATAACACCTCCAATAACTATATCAGCTAGTTCCAATAAACGATATCAGCTATATATTAGTTGTATATATCAACTAAAACACCTCCAATAACTATATCAGCTAGTTCCAATAAACGATATCAGCTATATATTAATTGTATATATCAACTATAACACCTCCAATAACTATATCAGCTAGTTCCAATAAACGATATCAGCTCTATATAGTTGTATTTATCAACTATAACACCTCCTAGTTGTATATAACAACTATAACATTTCCAATAAACTAGATCAGCTAGTTTATTGATATAGACAAAACATAATGTCACTTTAACTAGCAGTAGGTTAGGGGAGCTGGTGTCAGGTGTTCTGGGTTTCGAACCAAGCTCTTTCAAGAACCATCACTTTTTTGGCTTCTTTTACTACATCATTAAGTTGCCTTAGGTTGTCGTCATAACGTTTCAAAGGCATCTTGGTTGTCTTTACGAAAGGCCCGATGTGAAAGACTGTTTTCTAACGCCTTACATTTCCAACTCTAGAAAGTCCCGAACCCCTCCCTCTTCAAACATACAAAGAAGAAGTATTTTATCATTGTATATTATTTTGAGGAGTTCTTATAATAGATCTGTATGATCTAAAAATGGTGGTATTTTGAGCCTCGTCACCTGGGAAACTTGCTTTCCAAGTACTGTATCAACACCCATTTCTGAGTCCAAAGAATAACTCCAACTTTGCGTTTCAAATTAGTGTTGTAGATCTGACGAGAGAGGATTGCAATAAATCACCGATACAATCAATATCTGTAGTGATTCAGAATCGGCCAAACCTCTCCAAAATGTTTCAGCCTCCAATCTTTGGAGAGGAAGATTAGTTTAAAAAATAATTCCGAATGGAAAATGAGGACTAGTACATACACCCCACGTTGACTGTGAAAGTCGGAATCAATTACGGTCATAGAACGATACCCATAACATGTTTTAAGCACGCACGCACGCCCGCGCGCGCGCGTGCGCACGCACACACACACACACACACACACACACACACACACGTGCGGGCGCGCACAAAATGTATAGTTTGTATTTAACCCAAAGTATAATAACCAACCGCCCACCCTTTCACGTAGCAACAATGATTTGACCCACCTGGCCACACATACACGTACCAACAATCCAACAGAATAGTCATCCTGAACGTCTTTCAAAAGTCTTCTATTCTTATCTTTTGTTGCAATAGGGTAAAACTCTTGTAAAGAAGCTTATAACACTTACAACTACTTAAATTTCATCAATTCCTCATTATAGAGACTTCATTATTCAGACTTAACAACTAATTAAAGCTCTATTGGTTCCACTTCCCTGAAATGAGTGTTAGTAAATATTTGTGACAATCCTGTCTTAAATATAACATTTTACCTATTATATTTATACAATTTCTTGAAACAATGGACTTATATGATTAAGAGTAAGATAGTCTTTAGTCTTTTTTAACCTTGTTTTTTTATATATTATGCATTTACAGTATTAAAAGTCGGATATTTTACTTAAACTATTATCTGTAACTTATACCTTATTTCCTGAAACACATTAGGTATGAGAAACTTGAAATTGACTCGCAGCAATCTATGCACGATCTCTCCACATGAGTACTTTGATGTCGAGTTTACCGTCGGCACACACTCACAGTCCCTTTGTAACACCACAAACACCTAACACCGTGTGAAGGGGAGCTCACCTCAATGAGTAGTACAAGATTTTGTAAAGTGTTATCTTTTAATCATAGAATTGTTGGTAATCATGCACTTTCTAGCCACTTCTGAAAATACGATTTTTTATTGAAAAAGTGTTGAGATATGGTTTCAACCGTGGAAAATTAGTTTTTTTTTACCGAAAAATCGAAAAACTAGAACTTTATGTCATGGTGAAGAAAACCAATTTTGATAATTCATCATATTTCAAGGTTTTTTTCCTTTTAAATGTTGTTTTACAATGAACACGAATATATTTCAGTAAAGTTATTTTTTCGGTCCGAAAAATACACTGTTTACTTACCTAACCAAACATACCCTAACTTGTCCAAATCGTCTATTTGCTCAACAAAAACAGGTAGTTCTTAAAAATTGTGCAAGGAATGTAGATTAATGGCCTAGAATCTTCTATGTCTACTGGTCGCGCTACCATAAAAGAATCTCGAGGCAGAATAACACTATTAGAGGAAGAAACACAAAA
>JAQJVL010000005.1:2871473-3150091 GCA_035578905.1 Stictocephala bisonia
ACTGTATGTGTGTGGGGAGGGGGTGGGTAAATGCTACTGTCGTGTGTGCGGCAAAATATGAACACGATGTAAAGCCCTCCAACCTGCCCTACTCATATACAACTAGACATTGCACCAATGATGGCACAACGATAGCACCAATTTGCTACTCAACGTGTAACAAAAACTTTCAATAAAACAAATACAAATTTACTCATACATATTCTGTACGAAAATATACCAGAACACTTTCGAGGTTAAATGTTAGTAATCTATTAAATAAAAAAGGTGGTAGATTCGCTTATTA
The DNA here is from genome assembly GCA_035578905.1 of Stictocephala bisonia. Taxonomy (NCBI): domain Eukaryota; kingdom Metazoa; phylum Arthropoda; class Insecta; order Hemiptera; family Membracidae; genus Stictocephala; species Stictocephala bisonia. Next base: position 2,871,760 of record JAQJVL010000005.1, read on the forward strand.
GTGTCTCAGTTATCACGTGTTCTGAGAATTAATTGTTCTAATGCGTTATCATTTCTTATCTGGGCCCTTAACATTATTTTCTGTTTTTACTATTCATTATCACTTATTTTAAATTAATTTATTTTTTATCAACGTTTTACTCTTTTTTTACATATCTATTACTACAATTTTAACGAAGGAATGGTTGGGAGTGATTGTGTTGTATGAGTGTGTGATTTTGAAAGCGAGTGATGGATGGTACATTGGCTGCTCCTTTTTCACCCCCCCCCCCCGTATTTTATTTCCTCCACTTATAAGGCTAATAAATTATTTTGATGATCCTTTATTACTTCTATCTTTTATTTGTTCTCTTATCTGTAGTCTAAGTATATATAATAAGTATATATACTTAGAACATATATAAGCTATATCAAGTTGTGTGTTTATTAATTTAAACACTAAATTAAAAAAAAAAAAACAACAAAAATTAAACTGATTTATAAAAAAGGTATCGAGTCAGATTTATCTAATTGTCCAATCATCGGCCAATACCAATTATATTTACTCCTTCAAAATTATTTGAAATTGTTCTTCGTAGTAATATTTTTCTCCTTATGAAATTCCATTTTCAGAAAAGCAACACGGTTTTTTTCCTTCTCGTTCAATTTCAACAAATCTTGTATAAATGTTGTTAATTTTACTTCCCGTGCTTTTTAGACATCAAAAATCAAGTTGATGTTATTCATACTGATTTTACAAAAGATTTTGATTTGGTAAACCATCAACTGTTGTTAACCAAACTTATTACTACGGCTTTTGTGATCTGTTAATTCATGTCTTAGGACAATACTTTAGTGATGAGAACAGTACGTGTCATATATACGTATGGTATATACGTACAAAAATGTGTATGTGTGTGGGTATGTTTGAAATATGTTCACTATTAGTTTATTCACATTTACTGAAAGCTTACACCTAAAGTTTATTTGTTATATATTATTTTTTCATATGTATTACTTAAGTTATTCTTAAGAGATTGTGGAACTCGGTCCTCGCGCACAGGCACAGAGGAAAAAAATCCTTTTTGGGGACCTTTTTCGTCTAACAATTGTAAATAAATAAATAAATTATTATTATTACAGCAAGGTATGCCTATAATGCTTCGTTAAGCAACTCCAAATTGGGGTGAGTATGTGGTTTTCCATGATTCCTGAAAAATATGAATTGAAAATTAAAAGTGAAGAGTATCGTGGAAGTATTCGTTGACGTGCCGCCATCGATTGATTGATTCGAGAGCATCGAAAGGGATTGTCACCGGATTGTTGGAAAGAATGACAGTTTGACACTGACGCGACGTGTTACATTTCAGGTCCCTCAAGATTATTTCGAATTGTTTAGCTCCTAGTTTAGATTTAGCCATAACATTATCACAAAAATATACTAAATATCTTATTCCATAATAATTCAAGGATTGTTTGCACAAGATTATAATCTTCTTACTCAAGCTATAATTAGACAAATTTCAACTAACTTATTTATTTGGAAGAAAACTTCTTAATTCTTGTATGACAAAAATCAAACGGACTTTCACATTAAATTCGTGGTCGAACTTCTATGCACTCTCCACATATTTAGGGTTAACAATTGCTTTCTGTTTATTACTATCATGTTTAGAGTGGTTAAAATAAATTAATGTAAATGTCATCATACATCAAAATAAATAAATTGTTAAACAATTATTACTATACAATAATTTGTAAAATAAATTGTACCAGAAAACAGATGTATACGAGATTATACGAAAATTTAACCACCATAGTGTTTTAACTACATTATTATATATAATAACTTATAAATTATACAAATCGACTAAAATGGATAACATTTACTATTTAGGCGATATTTACAATATTTATTTAATAGGCTGTCCACGGTTTTTTACGAATTCACTGGCATCATGCATGAACATGTTATCTCACATCCATCATGTCCTGTGCCAATTGTGTGATCTACCAGTCACTAGTATTGTTTAATATATTGAATTGAAGAAGATTTTATGGTGTTTTTATCGTTTTTATGTTGTTAATTAAACATGGCAATGATTTAATAAAGGAATATCGAGTCAAGGGGTTATGAATTATACAGGTAAGTTACTGATTATATTGTAAACTCAATTAACGAGGTTCAATATTTCTCGGGAGTAGAAGCCTGATTCTCATACTATACAGGGTTGAGCAAAGTTCGGAATATATTTATTAATTTTAAAACTAGAAGAAAAGAAAAGAAAAGAAAAGAAAAGAAACTAGAAAAAAAAGAAAAGTAATGAAACTTTGTAGCTATGTACATGTCCATGTCCATATACCAAACATTTAGGCATATTTAACTTGAGTTACACCTCATTTTAAAGGTCTTTGATTGTAAAAAACAAGAGTGCAAACCTGGGGTCAAAATGATGATCCAGTCAGAAACTATAGCCTCTTAAAGGATTTAATATCATATAACTAATACAGCTTAAGAACAAGGCTAAGGTATTTCTTATCTATTGCTGCGTAGAGCTATAATTTATCTGACTGAATATGAGAAATTAATTTTCATATAAAATAAGTAACAAATTATTATAATAATATTCCTAAACTATTTTTAGAGTAAACATACTGTCAAAAGGGTTTTATCAATTTTTCTTATTTTTATTAAATAACATAGTTATTTTTATAAGGCAGTCGTTCCTTACGATTGTTAACAATCAACAACATACTCAACAATATACTCAGCAACAGGGTCCTGAAACTGTTAAATATGTTTAATAATAATAAAAATAGCCGTATAACTAAAAAAAATTAATAATATGACATGTAATTCTTTGAATCACTGTATTTTCTGACTGAGTCATCCATTTGACCTCAGGTTTGCATTTTTGTATTGAACAAACAAAGACCTTTAACATGAGGTATAAGTCAAGGTTTTTACATTTAACATTTCTAAGACTTCCTTCATGGACCAACCCCTGTATACACGAAAAACAAGTAAAATATGTCTAAATGTTTGGTATAAGGATATGTACATAACTGCAAAGTTTCATTACATTTCTTTCAATAGCTTTGAAATTAATAAATATATATATATATATATATATATATATATATATATATATATTCCAGACTTTTGTCCAACCTTGTATAATGATGAGGCTAACTTCTGCTAACTTAAAATGTGAGGTGGAATTAGGATTTTATAAAAAAAGATAAATTTGTAAACAAAGGGATTAGAGCCAACATTTCTGAACAATTTTTATCGGCATAAAAAACAAATATTGAAGGAATACTGTCATCATTTTAACCCACTCAAGCAACATGGCCACAATATTCAGATGGGTCAATAGAGGTATGTGCTGTGGAAGGTATATTTGGGTACTCAAGCCCCACCCATATGAACATTGGACTATCGATATAAGAAAATAAAACAGTCAGTCAGCTGAGTACTCAAGCTGTGCAGAGTTACTAATCAAATATAGTATTGATATTGTAACGTTATTTTACTAATCTACTCGAATATTAACGCTTTAATTGAACTGCAATTAATTCAATAATTCAACTAAATGTATTCATGAAATGAAATATTTAAATTAATTTATATTGAAAAGATTGTAATTGTGAAGTAATTACATGCTATGTGCTAACCCAAACACAAAGGAGTTCGAGCCACTAGATATGACAATATATTGTCCCACCTGCCCTCCCTACAGTCAAATGCACGACTAACGCCCTACCCACCTAGGGGGCCGTCCCTTAGTTCGTAACGCTAAAATCGGCCTTTTCAGACCCCCTCCTCCCGTGTAACAGGCTTGTAACGGTAATACTAACCACCCTCAAAAATTACGTAATGCTGCCACAAACCCCCCTCCAATTTTTTCAACCAGTTTCATGCATATTTTGGTTTATGATAAAGCCATTGTTTGAACTTTGTTTCGTTTGTTTTCTCTTTTTTTCTGTCCTCTGTAAAAACAATGGGGGGGGGGGAGAATATATTACTAACTTTAAAATCTGTTTGAAAAATCTTACATTTTCGGGAAAATGATAGTGTTGTGAATGAATTTGAACAAATTGTTGAGGTTTCATATTTATGTAACGCTGCGAAGTCCTCCCCCCACCATCCCCCGTAACGGTGCATAACACTGTCAAACACCCCCTCCCACTTCAGGCATTACGTAATTTAGGTATGACCTATAGCCTATAGGCACATTTACGCGCTTATTATGCGTAAGTCCTAGGTAGAACTAAGATTTTCTCTGTCACTGTTTACTCTTTAATATTGTCTAGAAAACAAAATCACCTCAATTTATTTTCTCCTAAATAAAGTATCTGTTTTAGACAAAAGTTCTTCTCTGGAATTGTGTAGATAGATCGGATCTTTTCTAACATGTCCCAGACCATATTACAACAATTTATGTCCTCTGATGAATTGCATGTAAATGTGCTTACTACAACTATTAATCTGGGACATATTAGGACTTCAGATGACTACAGTGAACCCGAACAAGTCAGCTATGTATAAAATACAACACAATATAAAGCGGACCCTACACCCTAGTAAAGATTTCAAGTTTGGTAGTAGTTGAGTAATCACTACTATAGAAGGTCAAGTAAGGAGTTTCTGTAGTAGGTATTGCTACTTCTAGTTGCTAAGTGCTGGACATACTTAAATAAACGTACCGTTAAGTCACTATATAGTAAGATCTATATGACTTTGAGATATCGCTCCAGCCTCAATCACTTTTTAATGTCAATATGAATTTGTGTGCTTTTAAAGTATTCATAGCGTACAAATTGATTGCGTCACTGCCTCAAGCCGCGCCGCGCCGCATTCACTACACTGGGCCTTTGTTCTTGTAAACTGTTGTAATATCCTTTGTGAAGCTCGTACAGTTGGTATTTATGTGGTAGGCCTATACAGGGTGTTCATAAAAACCATTCAAGAATTCCAGATATGATTACTGTACTTTGATGAAAACTAAGAAAAACGTTGCCATAAACATATGTCCTAAAACTAAGAAAAACGTTCCCATAAACATATGTCCTAAAACTAAGAAAAACGTTCCCATAAACATATGTCCTAAAACTAAGAAAAACGTTCCCATAAACATATGTCCTAAAACTAAGAAAAACGTTCCCATAAACATATGTCCTAAAACTAAGAAAAACGTTCCCATAAACATATGTCCTAAAACTAAGAAAAACGTTCCCATAAACATATGTCCTAAAACTAAGAAAAACGTTCCCATAAACATATGTCCTAAAACTAAGAAAAACGTTCCCATAAACATATGTCCTAAAACTAAGAAAAACGTTCCCATAAACATATGTCCTAAAACTAAGAAAAACGTTGCCATAAACATATGTCCTAAAACTAAGAAAACGTTCCCATAAACATATGTCCTAAAACTAAGAAAAACGTTGCCATAAACATATGTCCTAAAACTAAGAAAAACGTTGCCATAAACATATGTCCTAAAACTAAGAAAAACGTTCCCATAAACATATGTCCTAAAACTAAGAAAAACGTTGCCATAAACATATGTCCTAAAACTAAGAAAAACGTTGCCATAAACATATGTCCTAAAACTAAGAAAAACGTTGCCATAAACATATGTCCTAAAACTAAGAAAAACGTTGCCATAAACATATGTCCTAAAACTAAGAAAAACGTTGCCATAAACATATGTCCTAAAAACTAAGAAAAACGTTCCCATAAACATATGTCCTAAAACTAAGAAAAACGTTGCCATAAACATATGTCCTAAAACTAAGAAAAACGTTGCCATAAACATATGTCCTAAAAACTAAGAAAAACGTTCCCATAAACATATGTCCTAAAACTAAGAAAAACGTTGCCATAAACATATGTCCTAAAACTAAGAAAAACGTTGCCATAAACATATGTCCTAAAACTAAGAAAAACGTTGCCATAAACATATGTCCTAAAACTAAGAAAAACGTTGCCATAAACATATGTCCTAAAACTAAGAAAAACGTTGCCATAAACATATGTCCTAAAAACTAAGAAAAACGTTCCCATAAACATATGTCCTAAAACTAAGAAAAACGTTCCCATAAACATATGTCCTAAAACTAAGAAAAACGTTCCCATAAACATATGTCCTAAAAACTAAGAAAAACGTTGCCATAAACATATGTCCTAAAACTAAGAAAAACGTTGCCATAAACATATGTCCTAAAACTAAGAAAAACGTTCCCATAAACATATGTCCTAAAACTAAGAAAAACGTTCCATAAACATATGTCCTAAAAACTAAGAAAAACGTTGCCATAAACATATGTCCTAAAACTAAGAAAAACGTTGCCATAAACATATGTCCTAAAAACTAAGAAAAACGTTGCCATAAACATATGTCCTAAAACTAAGAAAAACGTTGCCATAAACATATGTCCTAAAAACTAAGAAAAACGTTCCCATAAACATATGTCCTAAAAACTAAGAAAAACGTTCCCATAAACATATGTCCTAAAAACTAAGAAAAACGTTGCCATAAACATATGTCCTAAAAACTAAGAAAAACGTTCCCATAAACATATGTCCTAAAACGCTTAGTTTTCCGTCGTGTCTGAATGTGTTTTTTACATAGTTAATCATATCTTATTAAGATTAATTCTTATCAAGATTAATCTTCACAATCGGTACATGTCTGAGGAATAATAAAACCTAATTTATTAAATAGTGTTAAGTTCCTACTTTGCATCATTCCAAAATTGCAGCGATGTTCAGTTTTCAAAGCTTAATATCTTAAAAAGTATGTATGTAAAATTGAAAAAATACAAAATACACAAAAACTGCACAATTTGATTTTCTAAAAGAAGGTACAAAGACGGTTAAGATCGGATCATTAATCACTGATAAGTTGTAATTTTTGAAATACAGTACATGATACTTACTGTTATTGGAAAAAGCCACAAAAGATCATGTTCTGTACTACAAAAGTTACAACTTATCAGTTATTAATAATCCGATCTTAACCATCTTTTAGGAACTCAAATTATGCAATTTTTGTGTATTTTGTAGTTGTTTTTTTAATTTATACTTTTTATGATATTAAGCTTAAAAACTGAAAATAGCTGCAATTTTAGAATGGTGCAAAGTAGGAACTCAACACGGTTTTTAATAAATTAGGTCTTATTATGTCTCATAGATGTGCGGAGTTTGAAGATAATATATTGAGGGTTTATTAAGATTTGATAAATTATGTAAAAACACATTCAGACAAACAGATGGAAAACTAAGCGTTTTGAGACATTAAAATCTTTTTCTTAGTTTTCGTGTACATAATCATATCCTTAAGTCCTAAAGGGGTTTTTATGAACATCTATCTACTTCACTGTTAGGGGTGAGTATAAACAATACTCTGATATTATGTTAAATAACTAGGGGATGCCCCTGCACGCTTTCTGTGCCAACCCCGTCATTCACTACGCTCGTTACACCTCGGCCTATGAATTTTTTAGACTAAAAATAGTAGAAGGTAAACTGTATAACGTAGAATCACAATATTCAATGTATTTACGGTATTTCACTCACACTACTTGCGTTGCTACCCATTTACTAGTATAAACGCCCGATGATATTACTTAGCCTATTTCAAACGGGTTAATTTCATTTGTTTTTGTTTAACAGCTGAAGATTAATTGAATTAATAACATATTGCATTAGATTAACCTTCAAGTCCAGTAGAGCGGAGCCCTACAATCGAATGTGAATAAAACCATGCTTATAATCTTCCCTTGTTTGTCCTTGTTTAAGGTTATGAAAGATTATGCTTCCTCAATATTACGAAAACCAAATATTACATTTAAACAGCTGTTATTTGTCGATTCATTTAAATATCTCTCCATTTTATTTTTATGGTGGAAAAACCTACTTTACCTTTATAAAAAAACATACTTCCCATAAAGTAATACATTTAAGAATTAATTAAGATCTTATTGCACAAATAAGACCGTATCTTATTCAAGACACGAAGTATAACTGTTTTTGTACATCAACCATTGGTTTAGAAATAAGGGAGGAGTTGCGTGTACAATAAAACGGCTTCATGTATTATAGCCCAATAGCCAGGGAAACTAAAGGTCCTACAGCTTTACGTGGAATCTTTACGTGTTGTTGGTCTGATTTTCATCTATAACTGACAAGCTTGACACTCAGTTCTCCTCCCTACATAACACACACACAATATATAAGGATATTTAAGAGCATATAACGGCATCATTCCAAGAGCCACAGGCAAGACTTGAATAAGCGTGTGTTATGTGGTAATAGTTGTTGATTTATGATTTATGATACCGGCATGTCACAATGACTATGGTTTTTTTTTAAGCGGACCATTATTGCCCTGATTGCCCTATATTGCCCTGATCAAATATAGTTTTACCGGAAATGTGCCGGTTTCAATAAGGTAATGTTTTTAGGATTGTTAGGTTAGGTTATTTTAGGATAGGTTATGTAAGTTTCGGTTAGTTTTGTGCAGTTTATATTACGTTTGGTATAGTTAGGTTAGGTTATGTTTTGTTGCTATGAATTACTAGTATGGTTAAATATTTTAAGGGGGTTATTTATTTATAAATAATAACCACGAATTTCCTAATTAACATAAGCCGGTTATTCTTTAAATTATAAGAGTGTAAAAAGTAATTGATTCTATTTATGATAAAGAGGCCATCGTAAACGTTTTTTCTGTTCTATAATCGGCATTTACAATTCCGGCACGACGTGAAAAAGGGGTTTCTATAGAACTCTATACTTAATCTGATACTACTCAATACCGAATATGTAAGATATTTTTGTTATTCCTGTACAAATTGAACATTCATAAAATGTACACGTAACGTTCAAGAATGGTGAGGCTAAAGCATTATTTGGTTTAAGAATAAGATTTAAAAGATAAGTAAATGAAGGTTTAAATTTCCCCCAAATTTTCATATCCAGTTACATTTGTGATTTTGTATTGATTGTTCAACCAGCACGTCTCGTAGCCTACAGCACGGCGCTGGTCAATGATCCGGCTACACAGCTGTTCTGCGGGAAGCCTCACGGTCTATGTGACGGCTCTACTCAGGATCTGTAGGTGGCCTGGTGTTTATGTAGGTTTGTGCGGCAGGATTTTTTGAATTATGTATGTTTGTTTTTAAGCATGAGTATAGATTGTTTATTTTATTGTAAGTAGTAGGAACATGTTTAGGATTATTTTGATTATTAATTTAGTTATGTTGAGTTAAAACGTTTTATATTGAGAGTGCATTTTTTTCATGGAAGAAAGTGGAATAGAGAGCTTTACATTCATAACTTCGCCGTTAGTAGACACGATTGTTGGTTCATTTAATTCAAATATAGGGTGATTTTTTAGTGTGTCAGTATCTTTTAAACCTGCAGAGATACAACAAACTTTAAATGGTGAACTTCACCTACTTTTTCCTGATTAATAAAAATATGCACTTAGCAATTTTTTTAAAAAGCCACCATTTTCCAAAATGGTGGACAACTTAATTTTTCCTCATAAAACTTTAGCCGTTTCTAAGCTATGGACACTCAAATAGTTTAAAACGTCAAATGATATAACAACCATGATTTATTCTGTAATATTAGGATGCAGGCTTTAATTCATCCATTTTAACTGTCATAAAGGTTGAGTATCTTAGACAAAATAGAAAAAAAAAAAAAAAACAGTCCAAGACTATTATAAATACCTCTGTTTCAACTACTGATTTTTACGTTGAAAAAAGAAATAACAAAAGTTTTTAAAATTGGTAGTAGAAACAGGGTTATTGAAAATAGTCTTGGGCTAATTTGATCTATTTTGTCTAAGATATTCAACCTTTACGACAGTTAAAATGGACGAATTAAAGCCTGCATCCTAATATTATAGAATAAATTTTGGTTGTTATATCTATTTTGCAATACCAAAAGTTGGCGTTTTAAACTATTCGAGTGTCCATAGCTCAGAAACGGCTAATATAACGGGGAAAATGCAAAGAATAAAAAATTCTTAAAACTAAACTTTCTATCAAGAATGATAAAAAATGTGTAGTGTTCAATAAGAAAAAATTAAGTTGTCCGTCATTTTAAAAAATGGCGGCTTTTTTCAAAATTACTCAGTGAGTATTTTTATTAATCAGGAAAAAGTATGTGAAGTTCGCCATTTAATGTTTGTTGTATCTCTGCAAGTTTAAAAGATCCCACGGAAAACTAAAGGTTTTAGGAAATACCTTAATATGAAGTTTTAAGTGTACAATAACATCCCAAATTATTGAAACAGTTTTCCTTAATGATTTTTTATTGATTATATGCTGCCCATTAAGCATTATAATTAATTTGTAAGTGGCTAGTTTTATGATGCGTTGAAAAAGGCATAGGTAAGACAGATTTTGAAAAAAGGCAATAATCAAGTATGTGATAATTATAGACCAATATATATCGTATCAACACTGTCAAAGATTTTTGAAAGAGTAGTCTTGACTAGGCTTTGCCGGTTCCTTGATAACATAATCAATAAGCATTTAAATAAGCATAACATTATTTTTGAAAACCAGTTTGGATTTATGAAGAGAAAGCTAATGGTGGGTGTAATTTTCAGTTTTACTGATAACATTCTACGAGCCTTAGATGAAAAGCACCAAGCAGCGGGCTTTTTCTTCGGTCTTAGTACTGCGTTTGACAGCGTTGACTATAACATGTTATTAGAAAAAATGAATACAATAGGAATAAGAGGGGTGGCTTTGAAATGGTTTGATTTATACCTTCGGGGTCGTAAACAATCAGTTGAAATAGAAGCCATTGACAAAACTGGATTTGTAAGGCGTTACACCTCTGCTGAGGCATGTATCGTTGCGAGGTTGCCTCAAGAATCTATCCTTGGCCCGATCCTTTTTGTTCTGTTCAAAAATCGAATTCTCTCTAGCTTAGCCCACTCAAAGATCTGACTTTTTGCAGATGACACCTCCCTCTCGTTGTCCAGCCCTAGTAAAATAAAATTGGAACATAAAGCCTTTTTGGAGTCAAACTCCTTACTCCAGTGGTTTGACAACAATAAGCTTAAGGTCAATGCTGCTAAAACTCAGGTAATAAATTTCATAACTCTGCAGCAAATTCAACTTTTGGTTTAAGCTCCTACTTGGATGACACAATAGTACATGAGACAGAATCAGTCAGATTTCTCGGCATGATTCTAGACGAAAATCTCAACTTTCATTCTCAAATTAAACATGTTTGTAAACGAGTGAGCTCGTGCATTTTCATTTTGCGTCGTCTATCAAGGATGGTTGGAGCTGAGGTTTTGCTGACAGCCTACTATGGTTTGCTGTACCCACGTGTAGTTTATGCAGTGTGGAGTGGTGAGACTCGGCAGACACGTTTCTTGTTTAGACTTTTAAAAAAGCTATCAGGATAATTTATTCTATGGATAGAAACAAATATTGCAAAACTATCTTCCAGTCCTCCAAATTACTGATATTTCCGTCAATTTACATTCTTGAAATCTTGTGTTTCGTAAAAACCATCTTGCTAAATTTCTTTCTTCTGTTAACCACCATTATCAATTTCGTCATATAAATGACCTGCAGATTCCAGCCCATGTTAGTGTTTTTTTTTTAAACATCTTCTTTAGAATGGAATAATTTTATTCAATAAACTACCAGATGACCTTAAGCTACAAACAAACTACGGAAAATTTAGGAAACTGATAAAATCAGCTCTTCAAGAGAGATGATGCTATTAACCGGAAGTTTTTTGCTAACGTTTTAGTTGCATAAGAATACTGCCTCTGATTTATTGGTTTAGATGGAATTGTCCTACTTTTAAAAAGAAATGCCATTTTAATTTAGTTTAAGTTTTATTGTAATGGTAGTACAGTACTTGTATACTCAGTTGACTTAGCCATGCAATGTATTTTTGTTATTTTTTGGCTCAATAAACGACTACGACTATGACTAAGCTCCACAAATCTTGCCCTATCTACGAAGATTTGTAAAGTCAACTAATATTGTGTATGTAAACTCCACCAATCACACAATGTGGGGCAGTTGGAAATATGTGAAATGTAGGAGACCGTTTAGACTCATAAAAGGTTATTCGATAATCGCGTAGTTATTGAACTAGTCATGAAGGAATGCTTTTAAGAATCTGGCTTCTGTATTATGACGCTATTCTGAAATTTGTGGACATATTTCAGGAACTGATTATATGGGTCAAAATAAAAAAAAAAAAAAAAAAATGGCCTGTAAAGGTATGTCTTACAATGCTTTGCATGTGTACTAGTTTATTACTTTATGGCATTTATTTCAATACAACACTTAAATTGAAGAATAATTAACAATTTGATTGTTATCCATTGTTGGTAATTGTAAGCTGTAATAGCGAAAAAACAAACTTTCACAGTAAATGTATGCAAAGATTTAAACCTATTGAGTACGAAGAAAATGTTCTATGAACGTGTGATGATGTTCTAAAAGTAACTGATGTAAGTACTAGGCAGGTGGCTGGGACTTGGACATCTCTGTCACTCTACATTATGGACAATATTAATTTTGATCTTTAAAAATATGTATCACATATGAAAATACGTTTTCAGAGATTGTATTGTGATTAACATAACACATTGGACTTATGAAAACCAATATGTGTTTTATCACTCATTGGAAATATTATTTTAGCTAATTATTTTAGTTTTTTTTTACCAACAATGGAATGAAAACAGTTGATTCTTCTTCAATTTAAATTGTTAAATTGAAATAAATGTCATAGTGAAATAAATTAACACCCCTGCAAGGTCTTAAACATTGCCATTTATAATTTCAGTTTTGATAAAACTAATAGTTTATAAAAATAAAAGTTAAAATACTAAAAGAATATTTTGGAGTTTACACCAATGGATAGGAAATTAAAATAAATACAAAAAATTTATTTCAAATACATTTTTAAAAAATTGCAGTTTTATACTTATTTAACTTTGAAAAACACATTTGACCTCTCCTTTAAAACGGAATAAAGTAAGGAGTTAAATATTTTTTGTAACATTAAATTTTCTATGAATAAGTAGCATACGAAGTTTCAACTCGATAAGTGGAGTAGTTCTACAGTTATATATTATTTAGTACAACAAACAAAATGGTGGATATCTAGAAAAAGAAGCATTTTAGGACCATTAAAGGAAATTTTATTATTTTGGCCCATGGGATCATTCCTTAAATATATCTGATACACCCTGTATATACGAAACGATGCAAATTTACTTGCAATTCAATCCAGGATCAAGATGAACATTGTACATGCCTATCCTAGATGCATACGGGGTGGCACAGAACAGAACAGTACTTGCGGAGCGTTTGCCATCTCAGGCAGGCAGGTGTCAATTGTTTCTCTAGAAACATCAGGCAAGATGCAAACAGTTTCAAAACTTTTCTGAAACGCTTTCTGCAGCAGCACGTGATATAGTTCAGCCGTTCTAACTTTACCTCTGAGGTTTGTGGGATAAACTGGAAAATCGACATAGGCAACGTCGCATCCAGACCGCCACAGCCTTCCTCTAAATGTTATATCCGGTGACTCACAATTGGGAAAATTTTTTTTATTGGTAATTAAAATCTTTTTGAGTGATTTACTGAGAAGTACTTTTTTACTGTTTACATATATCAAAAAACGAAGTCAAACGGACAAATTAACTTATAAGGCCCTAGTTGTGATTTATCTAGACCGGAAATAAATTAGCCGTGGGACAGGAAGGAGCCAAGCGCTCAAGATATACAATGTTGCCATGTTGTGTCTCGGAGGTCTAGTTAGAACGCAAGACTATAGCTCTGTTGGATCCTACACAGCAGTTTAAGTGTTCAAATACTGCTGAGTTGTACACCACATATATTTTTATTCAGGTAATTGATTTAGTTTTGTTGCAATGTTAATTTTGGAGATTTTTTTGTTGCAATATAACGTCAAATTGCATATCTTATAAATTTGAATTGTCCTTGGTGGTATTGAATTGGGCGGGTGGGTAGTTTCATAAACATACATTTAATAAACATAAAACCCTGTACAATTAAATTTTGTGTAGGTAAACTGTAATGAAATAAATAATAATAATAAATAAACTACATGGTAATAAAACCTCTTTATTTGTTCCACCACAAATCCTTTTTGTATTTATCACGGCCGGTTTCGAAGTCCTCAGTTCATTTTCAGGTGGAACTAGAAATTCACTTGTACTCTAAACTAACATTAAATTTCCTAATCTTAATTGTAACCAGTGCCGCAAACAACTCATTGGACAAACAGGATGCTCATTCAAGACCAAATTTAATGAACACGTAATATATCAATTAAAAACCCACAGATCAATTTTTGCAGACCACGTCATAGAAACTGGCCACGTAATAACAAACATGGACCCACCCGCCCGCCCATATACGTACATTGGCTCACCCGCCCACCAATAGTAATAAAAATATTTTATTGTTATTGTTTACTATTATTAAAATCTAGTTACGTAAAGACGTAAAAAGTCTCCTAGCATTTTATGAATAATTACAATGCAACAAACAATAAGATACTGTACAAAATATTACAGTAGTATGCTATTTAACAAAGTTACCAAAGATATATTTGTAATATCATTGTAAAATTGTAACAGAATTTATTATAATTTACTAAAAGTATTTTAAGTTCTAAAATTGTGCACATTTAGCATTAGCTTATCCAAAGAGCTTTATAAAAACAAATACTTAAGCTTTAATGGAATTGTCTTGCAACGTTACCCATCTAACTACGGCAAGTTTTTCAGTTTTGTCTAACGCTTTACTTGAATATAAAGCATCTGTTCCAAACTTTTCTACAGCAGTCTCGCTAGTTAACTTCTAGTGTTCTCAATAGCGTTTCTTTATCACTGCACCAAATCCTTAGAATTTACTTACGTTCAATGCATTACTGCATTTTAGATTAAATACGTTTTACTCGCTACTTAAATTAGTTAATTAAAGGGATTTATAATATTGTATTTAATTTGTATGGGAAATACTCGTCGTTTGAATTTTGTAGTTTTTAGTGTATTACAGTTCTGACTATGACTTCTTCACCACATAGTTGACTGTGTATGTTACTTTAATCTTAAAGTCAATTCATTAAAATCTCATCTCATTAAATTTCACCTTAGTCAAAATTCGCCTGATTTTGACTTTGGGTTCAGTGTTTTCCTTGGAGATACAGAACTAGAATCATCGGAGATTGTAAGATTCCTGGGTCTAACTATAGACGATAAATTGAGTTTTTATCAACATATTATGAATGTATCCAATAAAATGAGCACTGGAATCTTCATATTGAGGACTCTGGCAAGGACGGTAGGCCCTGAGGCCCTTCTCACTGCCTACTACGGATTGCTGTATCCACATCTTGTGTATGCAGTTCCTGTGTGGGGTGGGGAGTCTCGGTGGACGCTATTCTTGTTTAGATTGAAAAAAAATAAGGGTGATATTTTCATTAAAAAGGCGTGACTCTTGCCATGAATACTTCCGAAAGTTTAACATTCTTACCTTTCCTTCAATTTTTATTCTAGAAACCCTGAGCTTTGTTAAACAAAATTTCCACCATTTTTCAACAGCTTCTAATCATATTTACAACCTCCGCAATAACCATATGATTAACATTCCGTCTCATTCTACTTATTTTTTTAAACGTAACCTTCTATACAATGGAGTAAAACTCTTCAATAGCTTACCAACTGCACTGAGGATGGAGTCCGATAGCACTAAGTTCCGGCGTCAGATAAAAACATACCTCATTGATAAATGCCATTACAGCGTCAAGGAATATGTGGCTAGCGGTCATGTAAAATAGTTCCGACATTCTTGATTTAATGGTAATTAAGTTTTATGTATTTTTAGTTTTCTTATTTTGTAAGTATTTGTATTTAATTGTATATAGTTAATACTGACTTTGTAAAAATTATTTAGCTATATACTCAATGTATAATATTGACTTGGCAAATGCAAGATATATTGTCAATTGTGCCCAATAAATGATTGATTGATCACATATAACTTACCTGCTGTGTGATTGTTGAGACGATGCAAGCTAAGGGATCTTACTTAAGTATCTTAATGGTGAAACTATTTATTATTGGGGCTATGACTTCATGAAAATAACACTGGACACCTATTTTTTTCCTATTTGTCTGTAGAAAGACAAAAGTATGCTAGTGTTCCACTGCCCACTAGAGATGGCTGAATGTATTAGTATTAGCTTTTTCGTATTAGATGCAGAAGGTAACTAATACGAAGAGTAACTAATATGTGATGCAGACTAATATTAATATTGTTGTATTCCTGATATGATATGATTCGCTGGCTGCTCTTCTAGGGCAATCGTGGCCCAAGAAATATTACCATTGGAATTCCTGATATGATACGATTCACTGGCTGCTCTTCTAGGGCAATATTGGCCCAAGAAATATTACCTTTGGAATTCCTGATGTGATATGATTCACTGGCTGCTCTTTTAGGGCAATCGTGCCCAAGAGTTATTACTACCATTGGAATTCCTGATATGATATGATTCGCTGGCTGCTCTTCTAGGGCAATATTGGCCCAAGAGATACTAACAACATTGGAATTCCTGATTTGATATGATTCGCTGGCTGCTCTTCTACGGCAAGATTGGCCCAGGAAATATTACCTTTGGTATCCTGATATGATATGATTCGCTGGCTGCTCTTTTGCGGCAATCGTGGCCCAAGAGATAGTACCATTGGAATTCCTGATATGATATGATTAGCTGGCTGCTCTTCTAGGGCAATATTGGCCCAAGAAATAATTACCCTTGGTATTCCTGATATGATATGATTCGCTGGCTGCCCTTCTAGGGTAATATTGGCCCAAGAGATATTACTCTTGGTATTCCTGATATGATATGATTAGCTGGCTGCTCTTCTAGGGCAATATTGGCCCAAGAAATATTACCCTTGGTATTCCTGATATGATATGATTAGCTGGCTGCTCTTCTAGGGCAATATTGGCCCAAGAAATATTACCCTTGGTATTCCTGATATGATATGATTCGCTGGCTGCCCTTCTAGGGTAATATTGGCCCAAGAGATATTACTCTTGGTATTCCTAATATGATATAATTAGCTGGCTGCTCTTCTAGGGCTATATTGGTCCAAGATATATTACCTTTAGTATTCCTGATATGATATAATTAGCTGGCTGCTCTTCTAGGGCTATATTGGTCCAAGATATATTACCTTTGGTATTCCTGATATGATATTATTCGCTGGCTGCTCATCTAGGGCAATATTGGTCCAAGAAATATTTCCTTTGGTATTCCTGATATGATATGATTCGCTGGCTGCTCATCTAGGGCAATATTGGTCCAAGAAATATTACCCTTGGTATTCCTGATATGATATGATTCGCTGGCTACTCATCTAGGGCAATATTGGTCCAAGAAATATTACCCTTGGTATTCCTGATATGATATGATTCGCTGGCTGCTCATCTAGGGCAATATTGGTCCAAGAAATATTACCCTTGGTATTCCTGATATGATATGATTCGCTGGCTGCTCATCTAGGGTAATATTGGCCCAAGATATATTACCTTTGGTATTCCTGATATGATATAATTAGCTGGCTGCTCTTCTAGGGCTATATTGGTCCAAGATATATTACCTTTGGTATTCCTGATATGATATTATTCGCTGGCTGCTCATCTAGGGCAATATTGGTCCAAGAAATATTTCCTTTGGTATTCCTGATATGATATGATTCGCTGGCTGCTCATCTAGGGCAATATTGGCCCAAGATATATTACCTTTGGTATTCCTGATATATTAATATTAATGTGAATGCAAATAGAAATTTATTTTTACAGTAATATTAGTTAGTATCCAAACACCTTTTTTGTTATTGGTTAGAAGCAATAAAACCATTTCAATAATTCTAATATTTAGATTAAACTAATTTGTTGTTTTATAGTTTTTATCTGATATTACAGTAATTTTATTAATTTTTATGCTAAGAAACCTAATTCTTGGTGAAATAATAAACTATAAATGTTATAGTTTTAAACGAATGTTATTTTTTCCTTATTTGATAAAATTGAGTATCTTATTTTATGCTATAACCTATCAATATATAAAAGTACATCACGATTAGAAATATTACTGTTGCTGACCTTATTAAATCAGTGTGATATGGAGAAACATATTTTTAATATTTGATATTTTCAACTAATATTTTTCTGTAACTAATACGAAAATAACAATTATAACACTAATATCATGTAACATCTAATACGGTCCATGCCTACCACCATCTCTAAGAACATAAATGGCTAACAATTATCCTGCCCACCCATTATACGAATAACATACAATTCGTGTAGTATGCCTTAACATGCCTGGTTTCAATTAGACTTTTAATAGTCTGCAGAGGCTGTCCGCCCACGTTCGTTTTAATCCCATAAGAACAATGTTATTTTCGAATCCATTTTTTTCGTTATTTACTGACCAAAACTTGTATATCATTATAAACGTTATTATACTGCGCATTGGGTTTGCTTTTGGTATTTTGAATCGAGATGGACTAGTTAGTTGTTAGTCCGAAGATCTTAGTAGTGGAGTAGTTTAAGAACGTTGAGTTTATTCTCCGTCATCCACTCTAATGGAACTGTATGTCAACAATTATTTCAAGAAAATGAAGACAATTATATGACATCAACTCAGTTCGCTGTAGTGTAATGGTGAGTAGGAAACTCTCACCTATTTACACCTGATGAGACGAAACAACGTCGAAACAGCACACATGGAGACCATCTGGTCCACATACCAACATCCTTTCGGTGTGGCCTAATGCATAGCAACCAACTGTTGTCAGTTGGCACCTTAGCAGTACCCAAGGGGCGGTTTACTTTTGTTAACGCAGAGTAACCCGTAGACTTGTGTCATTCGGAAAACTGCAATCATCTGTAATAATTGATGTCTTAGCGACCATTGGTTAGAGGTTCGCCCTCTCATGGTAGCGAGTAACATGCTCGTGAGTCCAAAAGCCATTCTTAACCAGTTTAGTATGGTTAAAGCGCTACAAAGTTGAATGTATGAACTTGGGTTTCATTTTCTTGAAGTAATTGTTGACATACAGTTCCATTAGAGTGGATGACGGAGAATAAACTCAACGTTTACATACTCCTTGTTTTTGTAGAATAGGTGAAAATAAAAACTTCAAACTAAATATGTTTTATGTATTTTCTATGAAACTAATTAGGAATTTGCAAAGCAATTCTAACTCGCAATTTAATTCTTTATCAAATGCAATTTGTATGGGAAAATCCGTTTAGAAACAACTGTTTAGTTTTGATACGCGGTTTACTATAGATAGTATGTCCGTTTCGAAAATAACATTGTTCTTATGGGATTGAAACCAACATGGCCGACAGCTTCCGACAGCCTCTTACTTCTTAAGCGAATATTTTTGTCTCAGTCAAGCCTCCAACCAGAGGTGTTGAGGTCAAGCCTCCAACCAGAGGTGTTGAGGTCAAACCTCCAACCAGAGGTGTTGAGGTCAAGCCTCCAACCAGAGGTGTTGAGGTCAAGCCTCCAACCAGAGGTGTTGAGGTCAAGCCTCCAACCAGAGGTGTTGAGGTCAAGCCTCCAACCAGAGGTGTTGAGGTCAAGCCTCCAACCAGAGGTGTTGAGGTCAAGCCTCCAACCAGAGGTGTTGAGGTCAAGCCTCCAACCAGAGGTGTTGAGGTCAAGCCTCCAACCAGAGGTGTTGAGGTCAAGCCTCCAACCAGAGGTGTTGAGGTCAAGCCTCCAACCAGGTAGAGACCTGGTGTTGACTTTGGATACCCTTGGAAATCTGTAGGCTATTGTAGACCAGTTGACAATAGCCAGTAATCTCTGTTGTAATCTCTGCGTCTTCCAACAGTTGTCTGAGCTGAACAACAGTGGCAGTTTATCTCTCTTTCTCCCTCGGTCTGTTTTAGGCAAGGCAGTGTATCAAATCAGTAAACGCCGCCCTCGTTTTGCAGTGATCATAATACACAGACATGTTCATGCTTTCATTTTTAAGAATATGTATTTCATATTTTGACATGCTTCAGGCTATTAATATATTGTGCTTAAAGCTGTTAATATTTTAACAGGATTATTAAAGCTGGATCAACATAGATTAGATTTTAAAAACTGGTTTCGGTTTATTCAAAAAAAGTTAAATAAGAGTAATACTTATTTATATTTTAAATACGAATCGAGGAATAAAATGAAAATACAACTTGGGGTGATTTAAGCTATTCTATTCTATATAAAAAAAGGGCAAGATTAAAACTGTATGTTCCTCAATTATGTTATGTGGTTAATGAAACATACATTAATGAATAGTTAAAATGTAGATCATTCTTTGTTCCAATATAATTGAGGCTATAAACTCAGTTTTATTATTTTAATTGCTTAATTACTTTTATAAATATATTTTTGCTTTCTATTTCATAACTTTGCAGGGTTATACAAGAGATAGGGCTGTTCTTATAAGTTTGAACAGTTTTATGTAGGATGGATATCGATTGTTGGAACAGATATTGTCGACATGTGACCCAGTGCTTAAGGCCTCCAACTGAGGAGTCTAAAGTCTAAGATTCCTTATATTCTTCATTCGATGAAAAATATTACCTCACAATCCTTCTTGGTCATTAAAAACTAGTTGTTTTAGTTTTGTTTTTAAGTCATTCAACTAAAAAAATGTAACTTCAATGTATTTACTTAGTATACTTGTTGAATGCACATGTGTCCCTCGTCTGACACAGTGTCCAGTGTGTATACACATTGCCGTACATGTAGTATATAGTCTCTGTACTTGCGACTTGAGCCGAGTACGATCTTCCACGCAAGAAAACATCACTTGTAACGCTGAATACAATCTATCAAAAGAACAATAATTATGACAAATATTCGGACTGTATTTTTCTTCTAAATGCAACTGTTTTTAAAGATGCTTTTGTACTGATTGTAGCGTAAGAAAGGGAACACGTTAAACGAAAATTTGTAGGCCTTCACGTACCTTTAGTGCAGTTATGAGGCAATATGGTGATTACTGTCGGCGCAGAAATTATGTGCACCCGAGTTTGAAGATGAGAGGGGGGCAGCAGAAAACAGTGTGACAGTTGTGAGAGGGGGGCAGCAGAAAACAGTGTGACAGTTGTGAGAGGGGCATCAGAAAACAGTGTGACAGTGGTGAGAGGGGCATCAGAAAACAGTGTGACAGTTGTGAGAGAGGGGCAGCAGAAAACAGTGTGACAGTTGAGAGGGGGGCAGCAGAAAACAGTGTGACAGTTGTGAGAGGGGCAGCAGAAAACAGTGTGACAGTTGTGAGAGGGGGGCAGCAGAAAACAGTGTGACAGTTGTGAGAGGGGCAGCAGAAAACAGTGTGACAGTTGTGAGAGGGGGGGCAGCAGAAAACAGTGTGACAGTTGTGAGAGGGGGGCAGCAGAAAACCGTGTGACAGTTGTGAGAGGGGCAGCAGAAAACAGTGTGACAGTTGTGAGAGGGGGCAGCAGAAAACAGTGTGACAGTTGTGAGAGGGGGGCAGCAGAAAACAGTGTGACAGTTGTGAGAGGGGGGCAGCAGAAAACAGTGTGACAGTTGTGAGAGGGGCAGCAGAAAACAGTGTGACAGTTGTGAGAGGGGGGCAGCAGAAAACAGTGTGACAGTTGTGAGAGGGGCAGCAGAAAACAGTGTGACAGTTGTGAGAGGGGGCAGCAGAAAACAGTGTGACAGTTGTGAGAGGGGCATCAGAAAACCAATATCCCATAAAACCTTGAATGTATCACATTTGTGTATATACGTTGGTTGATAGGAATGTTTCCTATAAGTTTTATAAATTTTAGAATTTTATATTTTCAAGACATAAAGTGTTTATCAATTACCTGACTTGTTTTCTTAGCTTCTAGTTGTTGTAAAATTAATTACTTGGTCTTGTTGTAATCGCTATTACATGAATATTACTCCACTCTTTTCACATGTGGAAATAAATATGTATATATAATGTGTAAATAATTTTAAAATAATTTAAAATAACTTTTAATTGATCAATTTAATTTTTGCTTGGAAATAAAAAAATCGTAAAATGTATAAAATTATACGATACATTCCAATCAACCAGCTATAAAAATATAAATGTGATACATTAACGGGTATTCACCAAGAAAAATATTCACCTCTTCCTCTTAAAATCACACGCTTGGAAACTTGTAAACTTTAGATATTCCCCACCACAGAGGTACTTTTTAATTAAAATCCACTTACAACTATGTCAATTTGAATAATAAATAAGAAAAACGTGTAACTAAAATGTCGAGACTTGTGTAAATGTTTTTTGAAAGAGATTAAGATTGATTTTGTTAGAAAAAATACTATTAACTTATTGAATATTTACAAGATGTAATAGATAATAGCTAGGCTATGCTATTATGAACTTAAAATTAGTTTTAAGTTCATTCAATGTATATGAATTAATTGATTATTTTTAATGTATAGGTGACGAAAGGAGTTTTATTAATGACAATTCTATTTTGAAGACAATTAACTTAATTTGATTTGTGTGTAGATAACCACACACATATGTCGGAACATAAGCTAAGGCATATATAAACATAGAGGTTATCGGTACAAAGCAGATAATCATACGGACTAGCGGAAGGTATAAGTGTGCATAGACCACCCACCGCACAGGACATCGCTATGTAAGGATGTGGTGTAGTCGTAGATAACCGAATGGATTATTTGTACAAATATACGTATAGGTAGATAACTGGACTGGTTAGAGGTACAAATTATTCCAGTCCGATGGAAAAGAATTGCGCTGATTCCTTCCTGCAGTGACCAGTGCTCGAGCTGCGACTAACCTCGATCTCAGTTAGCCCGTCCTGTTATGGCCACTCAAATGTGCAACTTTGGCTACAAGCTGCGCAAAATAAATATTTCCACAAATATCCCATCCCACTGCAAATATTGATTCTTGGTGTAACTTAAATACCGTGTTTAGTGTTAAGTGGTAAGTTCTTCAACATTATTCTGAAACTTTTCATTTTGTCAGAGAAAACATTGTTAAATAGATAAACCTGTATGATTTCACATTATTTCACAAGTTAATTAATTATTATTTTGATAAGATCATAGTTTTGCCATCAAAAGGTTTTCTTTCACGATACGAAAAAGTGACATGTCATATAAATTTATCATATAAATATATATATAAATAAATGATCTCAGTGAAATTATACAAAAATCAGGCTCAGAAAAATTCGGAAATCAAATCTCTCTCTCAAAAGATGGCAACTACTTTTTATACTAACACAAATATTTATAATAAAAGTCAACATCAAAATGCAGAAAACTCAGATATTACAACACAGTAATTAAACCCACCAGTTTAAAACTATGGGGGTGTAACTTTAGTTTTAAACAGAAAAATTGATATTGAAAATAGAGAAAGGAAGATTATTATCAAAATACTAGGCCCAATGAACATTGACATTCACTCTTTTAGACTTAGAAGTAATAAAGAAATAGAAGAATACACTAAAACACATTCCAACATTAAAAAACAAAGACTACAATTTTACGGACCCATCAAAAAAATGGAACCTAGTAGGTTAAACAATTATAGAATTTTATAAAAACCGAAGTAAGGCACAAAACAGAAATAATTAAATGGACAGCTGCAGTAAAAGCATATCTAAAAATGGCAGGTATAACCCAAACAGACATTTTAAATAGGAACACGTTTAGAAAAAAGGTTTTTGATTATAAAGTTGGTCAGAGGGATACAGGAAAAAGAAGATGAGCACCTTGGTCGCATGAGAGAAAGAGAATTCATTTTGAAAGAATTAAACAAGTTTGGGCACAAAGAACGTCCAACCTATTAAATCAGCATTGATTGTGATTCGCGTGGTCCGATTGGGCCCATACGTGAATAATAATAAATAAAATATATAAAATCTCGAACACTGGTTTTATGGTCCTCTTGGGCGCTGGGCGCAACTCAGCATCCCTTTACGGACCCTAGGCCATAAAGGTCACAACTCAAACACAACCATATCTTGACGTTCAGCGTCTTAATAATACATAGATACGTGTGCACTAGTAACTAGCCATACACAACCATATCTTGACGTTCAGCGTCTTAATAATACATAGATACGTGTGCACTAGTAACTAGGCAGGTAATCTATACACAACCATATCTTGACGTTCAGCGTCTTAATAATACATAGATACGTGTGCACTAGTAACTAGGCAGGTAATCTATACACAACCATATCTTGACGTTCAGCGTCTTAATAATACATAGATACGTGTGCACTAGTAACTAGCAGGTAATCTATACACAACCATATCTTGACGTTCAGCGTCTTAATAATACATAGATACGTGTGCACTAGTAACTAGGCAGATAATCTATACACAACCATATCTTGACGTTCAGCGTCTTCATAATACATAGATACGTGTGCACTAGTAACTAGGCAGGTAATCTATACACAACCATATCTTGACACTCAGCGTCCTAATAATACATAGATACGTGTGCACTAGTAACTAGGCAGCTAATCTATACACAACCATATCTTGACGCTCAGCGTCCTAATAATACATAGATACGTGTGCACTAGTAACTAGGCAGGTAATCTATACACAACCATATCTTGACGTTCAGCGTCCTAATAATACATAGATACGTGTGCACTAGTAACTAGGCAGGTAATCTATACACAACCATATCTTGACGCTCAGCATCCTAATAATACATAGATACGTGTGCACTAGTAACTAGCCATACACAACCATATCTTGACGTTCAGCGTCCTAATAATACATAGATACGTGTGCACTAGTAACTAGGCAGGTAATCTATACACAACCATATCTTGACGCTCAGCGTCCTAATAATACATAGATACGTGTGCACTAGTAACTAGGCAGGTAATCTATACACAACCATATCTTGACGCTCAGCGTCCTAATAATACATAGATACGTGTGCACTAGTAACTAGGCAGGTAATCTATACATAACCATATCTTGACGTTCAGCGTCCTAATAATACATAGATACGTGTGCACTAGTAACTAGGCAGGTAATCTATACACAACCATATCTTGACGCTCAGCGTCCTAATAATACATAGATACGTGTGCACTAGTAACTAGGCAGGTAATCTATACATAACCATATCTTGACGTTCAGCGTCCTAATAATACATAGAGACGTGTGCACTAGTAACTAGCCAGGTAATCTATACACAACCATATCTTGACGTTCAGCGTCTTAATAATACGTGTAATAATAGATACGTGTGCACTAGTAACTAGGCAGGTAATCTATACACAACCATATCTTGACGTTCAGCGTCTTAATAATACGTGTAATAATAGATACGTGTGCACTAGTAACTAGGCAGGTAATCTATACACAACCATATCTTGACGTTCAGCGTCTTAATAATACATAAATACGTGTGCACTAGTAACTAGCCAGGTAATCTATACACAACCATATCTTGACGTTCAGCGTCTTAATAATACATAGATACGTGTGCACTAGTAACTAGCCTGGTAATCTATACACAACCATATCTTGACGTTCAGCGTCTTAATAATACATAGATACGTGTGCACTAGTAACTAGCCAGGTAATCTATACACAACCATATCTTGACGTTCAGCGTCTTAATAATACATAAATACGTGTGCACTAGTAACTAGCCAGGTAATCTATACACAACTATATCTTGACGTTCAGCGTCTTAATAATACATAGATACGTGTGCACTAGTAACTAGGCAGGTAATCTATACACAACTATATCTTGACGTTCAGCGTCTTAATAATACATAAATACGTGTGCACTAGTAACTAGGCAGGTAATCTATACACAACCATATCTTGACGTTCAGCGTCTTAATAATACATAAATACGTGTGCACTAGTAACTAGCCAGGTAATCTATACACAACCATATCTTGACGTTCAGCGTCTTAATAATACATAAATACGTGTGCACTAGTAACTAGGCAGCTAATCTATACACAACCATGTCTTGACGTTCAGCGTCTTAATAATACATAAATACGTGTGCACTAGTAACTAGCCAGGTAATCTATACACAACTATATCTTGACGTTCAGCGTCTTAATAATACATAGATACGTGTGCACTAGTAACTAGGCAGGTAATCTATACACAACTATATCTTGACGTTCAGCGTCTTAATAATACATAAATACGTGTGCACTAGTAACTAGGCAGGTAATCTATACACAACCATATCTTGACGTTCAGCGTCTTAATAATACATAAATACGTGTGCACTAGTAACTAGCCATACACAACCATATCTTGACGTTCAGCGTCCTAATAATACATAGATACGTGTGCACTAGTAACTAGGCAGGTAATCTATACACAACCATATCTTGACGTTCACCGTCTTAATAATACATAAATACGTGTGCACTAGTAACTAGCCAGGTAATCTATACACAACCATATCTTGACGTTCAGCGTCTTAATAATACATAAATACGTGTGCACTAGTAACTAGGCAGGTAATCTATACACAACCATATCTTGACGTTCAGCGTCTTAATAATACATAAATACGTGTGCACTAGTAACTAGCCATACACAACCATATCTTGACGTTCAGCGTCCTAATAATACATAGATACGTGTGCACTAGTAACTAGGCAGGTAATCTATACACAACCATATCTTGACGTTCAGCGTCTTAATAATACATAAATAAATACGTGTGCACTAGTAACTAGCCATAGCAACCATATCTTGACGTTCAGCGTCCTAATAATACATAGATACGTGTGCACTAGTAACTAGCCAGGTAATCTATACACAACCATATCTTGACGTTCAGCGTCTTAATAATACATAGATACGTGTGCACTAGTAACTAGGCAGGTAATCTATGAGGAATTTAAAAATATTTCTTTGAAACAAACTTCGTGGATTATTGACAAGAGCATTAGTGTCGTGACTAGTTTGCTGAACAAGCATAGTTATATCAACAAATGACAAAAAAGAATAAAATAATCGAATTGTTCTATTTTAAGTATGTAATTTAATCTCGTATATATATTATTTCAATGCAAGAAATGATATATTTATGTGTCCTGACATTTCTTCTAATTTCACAAAATATACCATTTTACTGATATCTCTTCTGTTATCATCTTCGAACAGATAACAAATTAGCCGGCTAAGGCTCATTTCTTACCAAGCACGTTCGGTATGGTAACAGAAAGGTCACACAATAACCAATATCTTTATACTGTACCATAAACTGTAGATAATGAATGATGGATAGTGGATTAAACATGAATTTTCACCGCTAGTCAGAAATATTTGTGCAATGGAGTGGTATTTCTTCTTTGGTCTTATGTGTTTTTACGGTGACGTAAGAGACCACCGTCAGTCATATATGCCCGTACATTGGGTGAGAAACTCTTCGTTAGTCATATGTGTGTATGGTGACTAAAGAGACAACCGTCAGTCATATATGCCCGTACATTGGGTGAGTAACTCTTCGTTAGTCATATGTGTTTGTATGGTGACTAAAGAGACAACCGTCAGTCATATATGCCCGTACATTGGGTGAGTAACTCTTCGTTAGTCAGTTGTGTGTGTATGGTGACTTAAGAGACAACCGTCAGTCATATATGCCCGTACATTGAGTGAGTAACTCTTCATAAGTCATATGTGTTTGTATGGTGACTAAAGAGACAACCATCAGTCATATATGCCCGTACATTGGATGAGTAACTCTTCGTTAGTCATATGTGTGTATGGTGACTAAAGAGACAACCATCAGTCATATATGCCCGTACATTGGATGAGTAACTCTTCGTTAGTCAGTTGTGTGTGTATGGTGACTAAAGAGACAACCGTCAGTCATATATGCCCGTACATTGAGTGAGTAACTCTTCGTTAGTCATATGTGTGTGTATGGTGACTAAAGAGACAACCATCAGTCATATATGCCCTTACATTGAGTGAGTAACTCTTCGTTAGTCATGTGTGTGTGTATGGTGACTAAAGAGACAACCATCAGTCATATATACCCTTACATTGAGTGAGTAACTCTTCGTTAGTCATATGTGTGTGTATGGTGACTAAAGAGACAACCATCAGTCATATATGCCCTTACATTGAGTGAGTAACTCTTCGTTAGTCATATGTGTGTGTATGGTGACTAAAGAGACAACCATCAGTCATATATGCCCTTACATTGGGTGAGTAACTCTTCGTTAGTCAGTTGTGTGTGTATGGTGACTAAAGAGACAACCATCAGTCATATATGCCCGTACATTGAGTGAGTAACTCTTCGTTAGTCATATGTGTGTGTATGGTGACTAAAGAGACAACCATCAGTCATATATGCCCGTACATTGAGTGAGTAACTCTTCGTTAGTCATATGTGTGTGTATGGTGACTAAAGAGACAACCATCAGTCATATATGCCCGTACATTGAGTGAGTAACTCTTCGTTAGTCAGTTGTGTGTGTATGGTGACTAAAGAGACAACCGTCAGTCATATATGCCCGTACATTGAGTGAGTAACTCTTCGTTAGTCAGTTGTGTTTGTATGGTGACTAAAGAGACAACCATCAGTCATATATGCCCGTACATTGGATGAGTAACTCTTCGTTAGTCTTATGTGTGTATGGTGACTAAAGAGACAACCGTCAGTCATAGATGCCCGTACATTGGGTGAGAAAATCTTCTTTAGTCATATGTGTGTATGGTGACTAAAGAGACAACCGTCAGTCATATATGCCCGTACATTGGATGAGTAACTCTTCGTTAGTCTTATATGTGTATGGTGACTAAAGAGACAACCGTCAGTCATATATGCCCGTACATTGAGTGAGTAACTCTTCGTTAGTCAGTTGTGTGTGTATGGTGACTAAAGAGACAACCGTCAGTCATATATGCCCGTACATTGGGAGAGTAGCTCTTCGTTAGTCAGTTGTGTGTGTATGGTGACTAAAGAGACAACCGTCAGTCATATATGCCCGTACATTGGGTGAGTAACTCTTCGTTAGTCAGTTGTGTGTGTATGGTGACTAAAGAGACAACCGTCAGTCATATATGCCCGTACATTGAGTGAGTAACTCTTCGTTAGTCAGTTGTGTGTGTATGGTGACTAAAGAGACAACCGTCAGTCATATATGCCCGTACATTGGGTGAGTAACTCTTCGTTAGTCATATGTGTGTATGGTGACTAAAGAGACAACCGTCAGTCATATATGCCCGTACATTGGGAGAGTAACTCTTCGTTAGTCATATGTGTGTATGGTGACTAAAGAGACAACCGTCAGTCATATATGCCCGTACATTGAGTGAGTAACTCTTCGTTAGTCAGTTGTGTGTGTATGGTGACTAAAGAGACAACCGTCAGTCATATATGCCCGTACATTGGGTGAGTAACTCTTCGTTAGTCAGTTGTGTGTGTATGGTGACTAAAGAGACAACCGTCAGTCATATATGCCCGTACATTGGGAGAGTAACTCTTCGTTAGTCATATGTGTGTATGGTGACTAAAGAGACAACCGTCAGTCATATATGCCCGTACATTGGGTGAGTAACTCTTCGTTAGTCAGTTGTGTGTGTATGGTGACTAAAGAGACAACCGTCAGTCATATATGCCCGTACATTGGGTGAGTAACTCTTCGTTAGTCAGTTGTGTGTGTATGGTGACTAAAGAGACAACCATAAGTCATATATGCCCTTGCATTGGATGAGTAACTCTTCGTTAGTCATATGTGTTTGTATGGTGTTTGTATTGGACTGTCTCATTTTAAAACACTAGTTTTGGTAAATTAAAAGTGAGAGGTCCAATAAAAACTAAAAAATACATCGTAATTGTGACATATACCATGTATTTTGCGTTACGTAATCTATACTTTTTATATTATAATCAGTCATAATCATAGATAAGCTTTTACAGGAAAATTCATGTATTTTACATTTCAATTATGTTTTATATCGATAGTGTTATTTTATTGGTACATTATGATGGACTTTTTATAATCTTGAGTCGAAGGTTCAGTGTAGTTGTCTCCAAAATTACACATCCCAATAACAACTTGTAGATGTAATCACAGAAAACAGATGTGGCCGATATATTTCACTGAACTAAGTCTGTTAATAATTTTAATAGTCTGTGAATTAGTCTGATAATTTTAATAACCTGTAGTTATTAGTATTATCCATACTACGAACATGTCTTAAATTCATTTACAGTACGTCACATCGTGAGTGTTTAAACGAGTGCCGGCAAGCGAGAGCTCTGTTATATATCCTGGCTTGCTATCACTCTAATAAAAGGTTTTTTATTTTATACCTTGTGGTATTTCAACGACTGTTGGTTTATATTTTTGAATTTAAGATTAAAGTTCTGTTTTACTTAACTTTACGTCTAGTTGTTGTAATCATTTGGTCTATCGAAAGGTTTATTACATATATATATTTTTAAAATGTTATAATTTACATTTTAATGCCTCAAGGTCACAGAGAAAGTTGCCGGCTTCAATAAGTGAGTATTGTTTAAATAATGTTTGACGAGATATTGCCTGGAGGGAGCATTGGGTGAAATGACACTAGTGTGTTTATTTTCCGTTAAACACATACACCAGTTTTATTATTCAATTTTAATAAATCTACATATAATTAATTTAAATGAACTAAACAGTTTAATGGCATACGTTATCATTTTCGACGATAGGTACACAATCATGTTCAACAATCATACTATAAATTGATAATAATTAAGAGGCTTGGTTGAATAAGAGCTTATGTTAAAACGATCTCAACATCTCAGACACTGAGATGGGCATTTTATTAAAACTACAAAATAAAACATTACGATACGTCTCAGAGTAATATTTAAAAACTATTCGTATTGATTTGTTATTTTAATTATTATCCAAAACACAACTCAAGATTTCAACGAATCAAAATGATCGTAAATTTACTAACCCTATTTATTTTACCTGCTTTAAAAGAAGATATTGCAATTTCTTTTATTCTTTACGAATTCGCATACTTATCAGCATCTAACACTTAAAATTATACACAGATTTTAATTTAGTTTTAAAACTTGTAACTTAAAACTTATAGCCTATAAATAGTTTAATGAGGAAACTCACATTGTTCAGATGGGGTAAATATGGTTGTTCTGGAAGACAGTTCGAAAGACACAAACGATCAACCCCTTACAATACCTTAATATTTCATGGTTGAATTCGGAGTTCACTAAAGAATAGTAATCGTATTAGAGTAAGTATGTGGTTGGTTCCGGGCAGACGAGTCTCGGGCCGGACTGGGCACGGCACCCAGAGGGTGGCAGCACGCCGGCGTACCCAGCCATCGATTGACTCCATTCTCGCGGCCCTCCCACCCACCCAACCCTCCCACCACACAACACGACGTGTCCCTTTAACGTTCAATAACACACTAGCATGTCGAGACGGAGTTTTCATACCGCCGGTTGTGTCGAGAACATGTCGCCGTCCACCTCTAACCTAGATACTGTCATTTTCACCCTCCTCCGTCAGAACTCCAATGGAAAATAATCATAACATGATGTCATTATTAAATGATAAAGAAAACTAAGACGAAATATTTCGAAGTTTTAAGAAATATTTACTGTTACTTTAAATTTTTAGTTTTGGATTACTAATGCGGTTTTTTTTTGAAAATATGATCATTCTGTCTGAATAATAAATTTACCTTTCGACTTACAACCACTTAGGACTCCCTCCTTCCTCCCATATGCACAACTTAAAAAAATGTTATGCATATTATGAGGACAAATATTTACGTACTTCAGACATGGCCTAAAAAGAAGATTTATCATTTAGTATTTAAATATATTTATTTTTTTAAAATAAGTAAATTCTTAAAGAACAACAAATAAAATGCGTACTTGCCAACTTAATTATTAAATCTTAAGTTTTATTTATAAATATATTGAGTTGTAGTTTATATTTTTAATTGAATTAATATTCAAAAAACTTATTTTATCAGCATAGTATTATTTTGCAACGAAAATGTAACAAAAATAATTATCTTATTATAATTTATTTACTAATATCAACTCCATCTCAACATTACAATCATACATATGTTGCTTGGTTTGTCACTTTAATAACATCATAAAGTACACGCTTGGTTTGTCACTCTAATAACATCATAGAGTACGCGCTTGGTTTGTCACACTAATAACATCATAAAGTACGCGCTTGGTTTGTCACTCTAATAACATCATAGAGTACGCGCTTGGTTTGTCACTCTAATAACATCATAAAGTACGCGCTTGGTTTGTCACTCTAATAACATCATAGAGTACGCGCTTGGTTTGTCACTCTAATAACATCATAAAGTACGCGCTTGGTTTGTCACTCTAATAACATCATAGAGTACGCGCTTGGTTGGTCACTCTAATAACATCATAGAGTACGCGCTTGGTTGGTCACTCTAATAGCATCATAGAATACGCGCTTGGTTTGTCAATCTAATAACATCATAAAGTACGCGCTTGGTTTGTCACTCTAATAAACGTCATACAATAAGAGCTTGGTTCATGACTCTTGTAATATCGTACAATAGGCGCTTGATTCATGAGTCTTGTAATATCGTACAATAAGCGCTTGGTTCATGGCGCTTAATTTGTTCTTCCATTTAGTCTATATAAAATAAAATTTAGAAACTATATAATACCGCAATTATTTCATACAACGCTTTCTGTATTGCCAACTGGAATCTATTGTTAAATCTACATTTATAACCTATTTCTAGTCAACAACCTATTAAAACTAGGAGCAGGCCTACATCAACTTGTAGTATGTCAAGTCATAGACGTATGTTATCAGTATTAATGATCAATAATATAGGCCCCTTTTTCAAGTAATTTTTTAAGTACTTTTTTAAGTACCACATTACTGGAAACAGTGGTTAGTATTATTCACCTAAGTTCTGTGTTCATTTAATTGTCAAGCTGTTGTGAATAAAGATCATTATTCATTATTCATTAAGTTTGAAAATAATTACGTATAATACTAAAATACATAATATGCATTGATTAGTAATTGATTATATTTATTTTTGTAATGTGTTTAAATTCTAACTAAGTCCTTTTAAAAAGTTATAAAATATTAATACTGTTTTAGTAAAATTTCTTATTTTCTCTTGTGACATAAATATTTTTCGTGATACAGTATGGTGGTTGAACTTGGTTGAATACTATTTCATGACGAGATGGGCACATTATGTTGATTTTATAACTAGTTTGTTATTATTTAGTTTGTTTTATATTTTACCTAGCCTAGATATCGTACAGTGAGAGCTAGCTATAATATGCAGCAATTATTTGGCAGAATTATATTATGTAAAAGATACGTTAGTGTCGCAAGACATTTCAACGCATTTATGATGTCGGCTTATATTTATATTTAAATCTTTTATTTATCTAGTACCGTATATCATTAAAAAAATATCCTTATTTATTATTGCGCGTTTTAAAAAGATCGTCTTATTTTACCAGTCGTAGTTAGGGCTAAGAAGCCCTCTCTAACACTTAACCTGGGGACCAACGGCTTAACGTGACTTCCGAACCACGGGAATGGCAGGGCTAAAACTGTTATGGGTCATATCGGGAATCGAACCCGGACCGATAGCCTATAGCCCCTTATCTACGGCCGCTCGTATTTAAGGCACGGCGCGGCGATACATCAAGCTGTGGACAGCTACCGACTAACCAAATGTCAACAATCTGACAGCCCCACTAATTTCATTATATTTTCAATTCTAATAAATCTTAAAATTTCTTAAGGATCATACATTTTAAAACTCGAATTTATTTACAAAATATAGATTGTATAGTATAGTATTTCAATATCGCTTGAAAGTTTAAAAATAAGATTTCAAATAATTGTTTAGTCGGAAACGTGGTTAGACGACGGCAGCGCCGTAACGACATTAGACTAGAACAGACATGACGGAGATATTGTGTACTGTCAACTGTACGGAGTATTTGTGTCATAACTACTGTTGGTGAAGCGACCGGACTGCAACTAGACTTTGACCTAGACCAGGAGTTCCCAACCGGTGGTACACGTGCCACTAGTGGTACGAGGGAAGATTTCAGGTGGTACGCGTCACGTGGTTCCTATACAACAGGTTGTCTCATTCTCATAAGGCGAGTTATGTTATTTGCGAATCCATGTTTTTTTTCGTATTTATTGACCAAAAGTTATGCACCATGTGACATTTTAAACTTTATCATATTGCGCGGTGGCTTTGCTTATGATATTTTTAATATATAAGCCTAGTTTTTAAAAATAGATGAAAATAAAAACTCTAAACTAAATATTTTTTATATTTGTTTCTATAAAACTAATTAGGAATTCGCAAAGCAATTCCAACGTGCAATTTAATTCTTGTTCAAATGCAATTTATTTGGAAACTATCCGTTTATAAATAACTTATTAATTTGGATACGCGTGATCCTATGTTCGGAAAATAACATTGTTCTTATGGGATTAAAACCAATATGACCGACAGCCTCTGCAGACTCTTAAATTTCTGATTTTAATATTATACGGCTATTATTACAAACTGCAACGGCACACCTCACTTCAGGCATTTCATTCATAGTCTTATGAATTCACAATTACTCAAAACAAAGCCATACCACAGGATAAAACACCATAATCAAAACAAGTGTCATCGAGAGTACGGATATCAGATGTTTTACATTGTTGTCCACAATGTAAAACACACAGCTACATTGGCTTCCTTATGACGTAATTGCTACCTGCGCGGTATGGATGCGTACTTGTATGACACAACCTGTTATATAGGAACCTTGGGTGAAACGAACCATTACGGTTGGTGGCTGTATGCGTGTGAGGATAGTATACTTCCATATTTGTATAATAATGACTTTGAATAATAATACTAATTATAATTTTGTCTCGTAAATGTTATAGTGTACTACCAACTAGCTAAATACACTCATCCCAAATAAATAATTTATATAGATTTACTAAAATTTTTATCAGAGTTGAATATAAGCAACGATAAACGATACAACTTACTTACATAAGCCGCAAAACTCAACCAAGCCGTTTTCAACCATTTAAAAAAAATTTTCGAGGAACGGCCCCTGGAGGATACTCCGTACCCTACAGACACCCTGGTGTTTGGTGGTACGCAGATGCAAAAAGGTTGGCCCCTCTGACCTAGAAGGTAAACACTACAATATCACTTCGATTTATCGCAGCCCGTCAATGACTGGTAACTTACAACAATGCTACAGTAACAATACTGATACTTACTCATACATATTTCTTGCAGACTTTAATACTGACCATTTTTTGTACAGCTCTGGTGTTATACACGTATGGTTCGTCAGTATATATACTAAAGGCGCGCCAAGTTTTCAAAATCATTGCTCATTCTCTTGACTAATTATTTCCTTATTCAACGAACGAGTCCTAGGATTCAAACTTCGTATCTGAAGTAAATAAATTTAAATTATTTATTTAATCAGATCCTTGTATACACAAATTTATGGCAATGTTCACAATTGTTCCTCAAATACGTTAAAAACTTTTCTATGGATAATAAATCCGGTAGGATTTGTTAAAATTAATATGCACGATGATAGATCAACAATAGGCGATAACTAATTATGACTGAAATTTAATTAATCTTGATGATAGTGATTCCCACTGTTAAAATTAAATTAATAATAGAACTATGAAATATTAACTTTAATTTCTAATCAAGTATTTGTGTTTGAAATTAAATATGAAAGTTCGCTAAAATTGATCCCACTATTTAATTTAGGGAAAATATTACGCAACAATGAATTGAAATAAAAAACCTTTAGTTATGGTCATAAAAACCATTAAAAAGTATGAGTATAATATACATGATAAAAACAGTAATCAAAAGTGAATAAAAACAAAACAAAATCAAAACAACTTAACTGGAGTAATGTTATATAATACAGTATAGGTATTGAATATATCTTAGACTCTTTAGCCTATTTAAGTTCATTCATACATAGTTCCCTCCCATGAACGCCCTCCTAACACCTCCAATCTCCCTACTACTGTAGTCCACGCAACATCTCCCTGAGGTTTATGGTCGTGTAACGGTCCCCACTGGGCACTGTCGACTCATGACATTAGGAAACTGTGAGGAGTGAGTTCCACTCGTTTATCTACCTCATTAAGTATCTATTTACGTATCCTTGTCTATCGAATAAACTTTGCTAGGCTCTCAGAATAATAATAATGGTTAATTTATTTTTTAAAAAAATTTCATTTATACAATTTTAAACATGGAAAAGGTGTGAAAACATGGGTAATGAACCTGTGCGTGGGAACCGAGTTCTACAGTCTCAGAGAGACTTTTGAATAAATTAAACACTGTATGTAAAAAATTATAAGAAACTACAATTGAAGAAAAAATACAATAATTTATAGTGAACATATTACAAGATAATTGTATGTATATAACTTATACAAAACGACATATTAAGGCGGAATAAAATATACATACTTACAGCTCAAAGGAAAATAGAACAAAAATTATATATGTAAACCGTTATTAAATAAAGTATAAACCTTTTAAGTGGAGGAAAATAAATAAAAGAACACTAAAAATTTAAAAATAGGAGCTGCCAATGTACCGCATAATACTTCTATAAACGAGCCCCACGTACACACTCACGCATATACCCACTCACACACACTCCTCCCATCATCCCCTAGGAAATATATTGTAATAGACGTAATAAGGGGGAAATAAAGAACAAAAAAGGAGAATAGTTCAAAGTAAAAGTAAATAAATAAAATATAATTATTATGTATAATTAATAATAGTAACAGCAACAAGAAGTGCAGAGAAAAATAATGTAAAAGGAACCCAGACAAGAAATATTAACGAACACTACTTGAAAAAGTTCATTAATTAGACAGCGCCGTTATGTGGCATAGACAGAAGTCAACATTGAGCAGGCGATCTCTCTACCAATACTGACCAGCCAATCCACTACTTTTTTCTTATACATGAACATTTAAAATTCTTATATTTTCTGGCATATTTTGATACAAAATACGAATAAGAAAATTTGGATTCGTTTTATTGAACGTTTTTGTCAGACGTTGAGTAGTTGTGCCAACATTGGTACGATGTCTAGTTAAGTATGTATGATTAGATTTTGCTAGCATATAAAACAGTCTCTTAAAGCTATATAGAAGTAAAACCATTATGAACAACTGCGGACATCTAAGACGGTGAATAGTTCAAACAGCATGTTAGTGGGAAATTAAACTGATTTTCCAGAGCTGAATTCATAATACTTTTCTGTGTTATTTCTAATGGACGTATAATTGACTTTGGAGTACCTCCCCAAACTAAGATACCATATTGTAAGATATATTGAACATAAGCATATTAACACTTTTAATTGATTCAGGTGTAACACTCGAGACAAAACAGAAAACACATATATATATATATATATATATATATATATATATATGCATTTACGTAATTTATTGTTAATGTATTAAACATGCGCCATCCAACTTAGTCTATTGTCAAATATAACACCTAGGTATTTGTAGAATGAGTCCTAATAGTTTTTCTATCTAGTTGCCTTAGTTAATTCTTATTTGTCTAATCGCCGTCAATGAGGGAAGATGTACAACATTCAGTCCTGCTAGAGACCTCACACCGAGGGGTGCCAGGGTTCTGTTTTGGGTCCGTTGTTGTTTTCACTGCACACTAACGATGTGTCGTACAACACTCATGATACCACTATTTTTGCGCCGATGATCTACAGATTTATCAACACTTTCCAGGTGTATATAACCTTGATTATATACACCTACAATAAATATTCCATCTAATAAGAATATTTGTGCCTGTAATTTTGTTAGTGAGACCCACAACCACAGCTGGTTTAATCTGCATTACATTTACATGGGACTACACTAGCGCTCCAAAATGGACCACAAAAACAGCTGCTATTTTGAGACTCCAAAGCTTAACATTGAATGGGAAATATATTTGTGTATAAAATCAATGCTAATACTAACATCGATATTTCATCTATTATGTCTTGAGCTCACAGACGTGGTTTAAAACTGAGGCAGAAACTATCTACAGCACTAGGTTACAGCAGTAAAAAGCTTTTCATTTCACTGTGTATCTTTCATATCACTGTGATTTAATATTGACGCTTTAACATTTCTTAGTGAAATTGTAATAAAGGATATTTTTTATTGTCTATCGTTATTGTATCTTCCAGACATATAATTTTACCTAATTTTAATTTTAATAATTTTACCTAATAATTACCTGACTAATGAATTATTATCTTGATTGTACAGTTATGATAAAGAGAAGAATTTACTATTGTTGTTTAACAGGATTTTGGGTGGACAAATCAATTCACTGAGACAACTAAAAGAATGTTTGTTGGGATTCATAGTCTTGATCGTCTTGAATCTTATTTATCGCTTGACAAATAAGTGATTTCCCCTCACTTTAACTATGACGTTGTGTTAATAAATAACTATTTCTCCGATAAATTATAGTGAGCACAGAATTATGGTTTTCGTGGTAAATCTTCAATTTAATGTGTGATGTTCATATCACATTTTTCCTCAATCAATTGTCTCCTTAAACTTATATAAAAGGAACTCTGACAATATCACTCACTTAATTTTCTGCACACTGTACTAAACTGTTGCACCTTGATACACGTATATTGATTTTGAATTTATTTCTAAATCTCGTTCGTGATGGGGTGTTAGGAGGGGTGGGGTGTTAGGAGGGGGGGAGTTAGGGTGCACTGTTGTCACGGCGGATTATCTGAACGAGATGGAAGGGGGGAGCTCTCGATTATTTCCGTGATAGTATACTTACAAACATGAAACATACTTGACTAGAAACTTGCCAAACTATAAAAAATTAATGTCATTATAAGAGAAATTTGGCACTTTGGAGGCAAAAGATTTATTAAAATTCAGTGTACTTTGGAAAACAAACTTTCATTAGAACTTTTCGGTGGCAACCTAAAACTGCTATAAAATGCTGCTTATCTTCTTAAACTTCCAAATGTAAAGACTGTGTGGAGTGCGCTTTAACAGAAGGCAAAAAGTTCACCAACAAACTGAACTGAAATATCAACACTCATTCAAGGAAGTTTTTTAATGTTTCAGTCTTCAACCATTTTTAACACTTCAGTCTCTTCATGGAATGTAATGTTACTTGGAAGTATTCTGTTAAACAAGCCCAATTGTATTTTTATGTCACGAATATATTATATTGTTATGTCACGTATATTTTATGTTACGCCACGTATATGTTATGTCACGTATTTGTTACGCCACGTATATTTTATGTCACGTATATGTTATGTTACGTTATATTTATGTATGCGTGAAATACTAATTTTTCTTATGTTATTAATTTCCAAGATTAAGTACGTGTAAAACGTTCACCTACAATGGGAAATTCAATATTCAATCGTTTTATTGTATAAAATAATAGTTAAATATATTAAATTTAAAATGGCATTCAGATAATTAAATTTATTGATAGTAAAGATTATTTCATAAACAATGAACTCAGAGCACTAAGTGCTGTAGTAGGATCAGAGGAAGGACCATCACACGTGGATAGTTATCTTTATCAAAAGTGGATTTCGGACCATCTAGTCCTCTCTTCTACTCATCCTTTTAAATACAAGGTGAACAAAATGTGGAAACGCTTTCACAACTTTTGTAAGACTTAACTTGTAAAAGTGAAATCTTGTACATGATCATGGTTACAAAGAACATACTTTTATACACCATTAGCAACATTTCATATTTTGAGGGGGACGGGCCACGAGGATTTGAGCGAAAATCTTCAACGTAAGCCTAGATCGAGTTTGGTATCAAATAAAAGGTCTATTCAAGAGAAATTAATTGCTAGAAACCGGACTTCGAAAGGTTCGAAAAGTAAGAGTAGCGACCACTTGAATTTAAAATTAACTAATTTAAACAATATTATTTCTCCACTATTTAACGTTTTAAGTAAATTATTCTGATCAAAAATTATACTCAATGGAACATAATTATTACAAAAAATTATACTATCAAACTATCTATGGAAAAAATAATGTTGTTTTGAAAGCGCTTCCATATTTTTTCCACCCTATATATAAAACAACAAAAATATTGTGAGATTAAAATTATCTATATACACAACTAATTAAAGATAGCAGAAAAATATCCATACATTAAAAATTATAAATGTGAAACTAACATAATTGATTAAAGCTTACAAATATACTCCATATAAACAAAACTGAATTCACACAGACTTATTCGCTCAGATAATCCGCCGTGACAACAGTGCCCCCTAACAACCCCCCCCCCTCCTAATACCTCATCACGAACGAGAGCCTCTAAAAATAAAGGGCCTTTAACCAGTGCTGTCATCCATATTTCTCTAGGAAGGGAATTCTAGAAATTATAAAAATGCTGCTGTGAATTGTGTATTGAGGGACACTTACTTATGATGTGGAATTGACGGCTGAGAAGACCCACAACGAGTGGTATGAGTGTGAAGAGATTTAGAAATAAATTTAAAATCAATATAGTGTATCAAGGTACAACAGTTAAGTACAGTGTGCAGAAAATTAAGTGAGTGATATTGTCAGAGTTCCTTTTATATAAGTTTAAGGAGACAATTGATTGAGGAAAAATGTGATATGAACATC
This sequence comes from Stictocephala bisonia, assembly GCA_035578905.1. NCBI lineage: Eukaryota > Metazoa > Arthropoda > Insecta > Hemiptera > Membracidae > Stictocephala > Stictocephala bisonia. The sequence goes on from JAQJVL010000005.1 coordinate 2,912,647, forward strand.
ACACATTAAATTGAAGATGAAACGAATACAATAATTCTGTGCACTGTAATTTATCGGAGAGTTCAACTAAAATAAATTTGTTGTCAAGCGATAAATACAAATCAAAAGTACTATTTCCCTGTCTCAGATTGATTTTCTCACCCCAAAACCTGTTAATCAACAACCGTAAAATCTCCACTATACCATTACTGTACAAAACACACACACACACACATACACACACACACACACACACACACACACACACACACACACACACACACACACACACACACACACACACACACACACACACACACACACACACACACACACACACACACACACACACACACACACACACACACACACACACACACACACACACACACACACACACACACACACACACACACACACACACACACACACACGCACGCACGCACGCACGCACGCACGCACGCACGCGCACGCACCCGCACACGCACGCGCGCGCACACACATACACACATATATTAACTTCATTCGCTAGTTCACATGGCCCTGCAGGCCTGTGCGTGAACTTTATTCAATGGATGAAGTACCGACCATTGGCTTAGTGGCGATTCGAACCTTGGAATTTGCTCTCCAAAGCCTTAATCACTGAGCTGCCACACCGGCAACATATGGTCCATTACAAAATTAATCAGGTCATTATTATTAGGTATTAGTCTTGAAACGATAGTTTCGAAAGTTCAAGAAATAAGATCGATGTTAGTATTATAGTCCAGCCGTTGTAACTTTACCTCTGAAGGGAGCACAACATAGCAACATTGTATATCTTGAGCGCTTTGCTTCTTCCTGTCCCATGGCTAATTTGTTTCCGGCCTAGATAAATCACAACTAGGGCCTGATAGTTTTTATAAGTTAAAATTGTCCGATTGACTTCGTTTTTTTATGTTTGTAAATAGTAAAAAAAGTACTTCCCAGTTAAAAAGATTTTAAATCACACAAAAAAAATTTACTTCCCTACATTCTGTTCTTCCCTAATTGTGAATCACCGGATGTAAAATTTAGAGGCGGACTGTTGGTCTGGATGCGACGTTGCCTATGACGTTATTTCCAGTCTATCCCGCAAACCTCAGAGGTATGCGGCAGTACAAACTAAGTTACCCCTACTAGTTACCGCACGTATGAATGAAGGGTGAGTGGGACTACTAGTTACTGCATGTATGAAGGGTGAGTGGTCTACTAGTTACCGCGCGTATGAAGGAAGGGTGGGTGAGACTACTAGTTACTGCATGTATGAAGGGTGAGTGGGTCTACTAGTTACCGCGCGTATGAAGGAAGGGTGGGTGAGACTACTAGTTACTGCATGTATGAAGGGTGAGTGCGTCTACTAGTTACTGCATGTATGAAGGGTGAGTGGGTCTACTAGTTACCGCGCGTATGAAGGAAGGGTGGGTGAGACTACTAGTTACTGCATGTATGAAGGGTGAGTGAGTCTACTAGTTACTGTATGTATGAAGAGTGAGTGGGTCTACTAGTTACCGCGCGTATGAAGGAAGGGTGGGTGAGACTACTAGTTACTGCATGTGTGAAGGGTGAGTGAGTCTACTAGTTACCACGCGTATGAAGGAAGGGTGGTTGAGACTACTAGTTACTGCATGTATGAAGGGTGAGTGCGTCTACTAGTTACTGCATGTATGAAGGGTGAGTGGGTTTACTAGTTACCGCGCGTATGAAGGAAGGGTGGGAGAGACTACTAGTTACTGCATGTATGAAGGGTGAGTGAGTCTACTAGTTACTGCATGTATGAACGGGAGTGGGAGGGTCCATTATGTTCCATTTGTATGAAGGGAGTTTGATTGGGCCCATCTTGTACCGTGTGTATGATGGGAGGGTGGGTGGAACAACTAGTTTCCGCGCGTATGAGGGAAAGGTGGGTGGGTCAATCATACCATATTTTTGAATGGAGATGGGTGGGACCATATTACCATATGTTTAACTTGTGGTAAAGTTAGAACGGCTGGACTATAGTTGGTGTGTTGTGAAATTTGGAAATGGGAAAGTGTTGATAAATCTGTAGATCATCGGCGCACAAATAATGGTATCGTGGTTGGTACAACACATCGTTAGTGTGCAGTGAAAACAACAATGGACCCAAAACAGAATCCTGGCACCCCTCGGTGAGAGGTCTCTAGCAGGACTGAATGTTGTACGTCTTCACACACTGACGGCGATTAGACAAATAAGAAATAACTAAGGCAACTAGAAAAACAATTAGGACTCATTCTGAGAGCCTAGCAAAGTTTATTCGATAGACAAGGATATGTAAATATCTTAATTGCGTAGATAAACGAGTGGAACTCACTCCTCACTGTTTCTTAATGTCATACTTAACAGTGTGAGTTGATAGTAGTTAGCACGGTTTAACACGTGCCCTGTTCAAAGAATCTGGCGATAGCGTACAATCTAATGATTTTCTAAAATACAGATTGAGCATTTAAATTGTGTTGTCCATAGATACATACACAAATTCAGTATTTACTGAAGTTGATTTTATGTGTTATTTGTTTGAAAATGAATTCATCACATTCATACTTTCGAACTGATTATATTTTTTTCAGTTTAGTTTATTGATATTAGTCAATAAGAGTGTCAATTTATTTGTTATAACAGTTTTCAAACAATTCTTCAGATGCTTAAAAACCAATTATGAACTCGTATTTCCTACGCAAAGTACCAATGAATGAAATGGACGCACTGGCAAAAGAAAATGAGTTTTAATTTAAAAGATTGAATCAAGCATTTGGCATCATTGGGAACAAATGATAGCGGCCGTCCAAACAGGGTTTTTGTTTCAATGACAGCTAAAATGGCAACCCTTTAAAAACGCTCCTCTAGCAACACAGACTCCGATATTCACTATCTTATTTATATCTTTGGAATGGTCCATCGTATGTTTGTTTAGGATGTAATCGGTTTATTTATTTAAAAACTGTTGGTGGGAACTGAATTATTTATTCACTATGAACTTGAGTAAAACTAGGAATAGTCAGTATTTTTTAAAGCATGGCTAGTGGTCGGAATGCTACTTAATATTTATTCTCTTCAGTTATTCTCGGCTTATAAGGTAAATAGAGCTAATAGTTCTAGTTATAAAAGGTTTTTTATATTATTTGTGGTTACTGGGTTGATATTGGTTTGTAATTTTACCAGTATTTATAAGTAATTATTGAGTATTTAGATTTCATTAAATATTAATTTTTTTATAATAATTTTAACGATAACCTCTGCTTAATGCTGTTATTTAAATAACACCACTGTTAAAAAGTATTGTGTTACTAATGACCAACACAGTCGAATGATTTATATAAGTCGAGAAACACACAAACAGGTTAAGACTGGTTAGGTTATGTTGTTTTTAGTTAGGTTATGTTATGTTTGGTTAGGTTGTGCTATTCGGACCCAGGTTATACCCAAAAGTTTCTTGTTTGGTTAGGTTTAACTATGTTATGTTAGGTTTGGTTAGGTTAACTAAAACTAAACTGAAGCGTAACCTAACCTAACAATAAAAAACCAAACCTAACCATCCTAGGCCTATTCTAACAAAACATAACCTTACTGAACAGACACACTAAGTCGTAACGCGCTTCGTAATGGCCCAATTTTAAACCCCTTACAATATTTTTAATCAGGTCAAAATGCTGAAAAATGTGAGTACCTAACCTACATCGATATTCTTACGAAAAGAAATATTTTTCCTTTTTTCCTCATTTTCGTAATTTTCCCGGATATAATGTTGAAAAAAGATAATAACAAATCGTTTTATTCTGTGATAATCAACATCGATTGTTACGTACAAGTGGATGGCCATTAATATAAAACAGCAATAAGTGAAAACGAACGAGACTTCATATACCTGACAGCTCTGCCAACAACGTGGATTCAATGGGACTTGTGAAACGTTTGACCTTTCAAGCTAATTCATTCACGCCAATTCCAGGTTTGAATTAGTCTTGCAGAATATGAAGTAGCATGACTATATCAAATAACAGACGTATCTAAAAAACCTTTTGAAGAATTAAAAAAAGTACTATCCTTGGTCTATGTGTATTAGCTAAACACACTGTGTTTAATTAATATTAAATGTTTAGTTTGAAACTGAAGTCAAACTACCTCAGCATGATAAAATCATACGTCGAATGTGAATAAAAGATTCAAGATTCTTTATTTATCATTAACACATTACATGAATGAGCGATGTCAATAATGAATACATAAGAGCAACGCTCAATTTGGAACAACATAAAAAGAAAACTCACTCATATTAAATACTTTACTACAAGAACATAAATATGTTACTACAAGAACACCAACGACTTATAAACAGTGCTTAGATTTAGGAAGTCATGGACACTGTAAAACGATTGTTCTAGTAAAAAGTGTTTACAATTCTTGCGGAGTTCGTGAATTGGTTTGTCAGTTTTCAGTTTTGAATAGAGCAGGTAAATTTGTTGAAGATTTTCAACGTTTTCAAGTGTTTTAAAAAACGAACAGTGATGCTTACGCTACAGTTCAGTGGGGGTTCGAACCCTGAAAATAGGCCATTGTTTACTCTGTACATCCCAGCACTATTATTATAAATAGATAAAAAAGCTCATAAAGAGTTTTAATTTTATTTATTTATTCTTTTAAGTGTGTACAAAATCTAGGCTTCACCAAGTTATGCAAAACTTGTCGGTGAGGTCCTATAGTAAACAAGAAAAACAAAAACGTAGTAAAAAAAATACATGCATATATAATGTAACCTCACTACTACTACTTGATGAGTTACATCAGATTAAGTTTTTGTTAATTTGGTAAATTATTACTCAAATTAAAATTTATTTTATAATATCTCAGGGTCGTTTTTTATGGGTAAATCGGTGAGGCTGTAAATTACAAAGAATAAGACTCTAGTTTGAAAAAGCTAATTTATTACATTCTTTTAATTTATATATGAATTTCAATATTACAAAAATGAATTTATTTACTTTTTACTGATTTTTTAGAAACATGATTAAACTAATTTACAAACTAAAACTTATCTTTAGTTTTTTCTTTGTCTGTTGCTCCTCGCGGTCTGCTTTCTTCTATTTGAATATAACGTAGTTCTAGCACAACCGATATAATGACAGTTCTAACTTGGATATTGTATAACTTTTTTAGATAGTTTACCGGTATTTTAAAATATGTTCGGTAAAAAATATTTAAACTAATTATTCGGCTTTGGGGTCAAGCGACCACCGGCGGTGACCTGTGCACTCTACATTAGACTGAATTGAAGTGAACGAGATTTGGACGAGGCTGGCGTGGCTTTTTGTCTGTCCGTTAGAAACTAGGGCTCTGGGTTCAGGGCTAAACTTCCAGTCTGTCTATGTGCTCTTTCTCTGGTTGGTGCTGCCTCTAGTGGTCCTTTTGTCAACTAACAATATCTTTTATTTATCTTGGACTCAACTGTCATGTAGACTCCCCTTGAAATTGGCTCGTCCCAGACGACGCAAAACTGAACAGGTCTGTTATCTGTCTCGACTGCAATGTTTGGAATTTTGTTTACTCATGTGTCTCGGAAGACTGCCATGGAATAAATCTGCCTACCCAATTCTCTATACTTGTTGGCTATTAATTTGTTACAATTTGCGAATTTATTTAAATATTCTGTATTTGTTTTAATTAAATGCACCTATTTCCTCATTTAAATAATTTGTATTTTATTAAATTTAATTAATTTAATCGTCAATTAGGTGGACCTGTTACAATAAATATATATATATTTTATAATGTTATTTATAAGTAATTATTGGGTGGTGTAGGGCAGGCGCCTATTTTAACATAATAAAAATTTTGTTATGTCAGCTTATAATATGACATAACTATGCATTACAGTAGAAGGTATGAATACAATAACTACGGAATGTGGCTACAACAGAGACGCCAGGTGATAGTTTGTATATAATTTTATCCTGTTTGCCAAACATTCCTGTTCTCTACTCTATGCCCTAGTCCCTCAACAACACTTAGATCGGCAGTGAGTGAAGTGTAATGTTGTACTGTAAACAAAAACAAAGTGATATGACCTTAGCATGTTTTCTTACTGTAATTTAACTATTGAAAATACTATTTGAATTCTAAAACGGATATATGTTTAATTTGTAAAATTAATTGAACAGTGCAGTGTAATTGATGTGGTAACGTCATATTTACTGTTTGGTACATTGCCCGTTTCTGAGTAAACGTTTATTTAGGCTGTGTAATTATGGTAAATAGTCCCTTTCAGTACACCTTTTCTTCCAAGAAAAATACGTTAGAATGAACTATGAATTTACAAAAGAAAACAAGAAATAATCTAAATTAACCTGTATTTGTGAAGTTACATTACTCAAACAATATTGTAGGGTGATTTTGTTCTGTGTTAAATTGGTGTGGTAGTGCAGTGATTATGTGAATAGCAGGAAATAATGTATATTTCAGTGAGTTGTTCTGTTAATATGATACGATGAAATATACAGAGAAATAGGGAATAAAAAAAATATTTATTTATATGGTCTAGTGAGTGTAAGACAAATGAGAGCTAGATCAACCTGAGCCTTCAACTTATTATTCAGGTGTGTTATAGTTTGTATGATAGAACCTGTCTCCTGGACCCTCGGCTACCTGAGACTGGCCCGGGTCACCCCCCAGCACTGGCAGCCGCCTGCGGCTGTTTCCTTAATGAGTCACTTACTGGCATCTCCACTAGGTGAACTAACTTTTTTTCCCGGATCACAATTTTTGAATTTTTTTCAAATATTTGAAAAGTACATAAAAAAATAAGATTAATGATATAAAACTCGATAAAAATTGAACAATATTGAGGTGGTCTGTTTATTTGTATAGTAACAATAAAGTTGGTTTTGTGTACCGATATGACGATTAAATTACATTGGAATTGACAACAATTCTGATAAAATAATTTGATAATAATATAATCTAATAAGATAATAGCAAAAAATATGCAATAGTAAACTCAATTGAAGAAATGCTTAATTTAAAAATTCGCTAACTAAAAAATTAAATGAAAACACAGAGGCTATTTAATTTACCACGATGTTACTGTGGCCAACACTCACTTTGAACTGAAAACTACCCTCACCCCTAGAAACTCGTAAGCAGTTGATTAAGCATTTTTCAGAAATAGATTAGCTACCATGAGTTAGACTTCCGCTGCGAAAGTCCAATGTTCCAAGTGGTAGTACCGTTATAACGCAAAATACAGATTTTTCTCAAGAAACTGGATTGTTACCTCTAATATTTTATAAGCTTAGTTTAAAAATTATTTTATTAGAATTGTTGTCAATTCCAATGTAATTTAATCGTCATATCGTTACACAAAACCAACTATACTGTTACTATACAAATAGACAGACCACCTCAATATTGTTCGATTTTTATCGAGTTTTATATCGTTAATCTTATTTTTTTATGTACTTTTCAAATATTTGATAAACATTCAAAAATTGTGATCCAGGACAAAAGTTAGTTCACCTAGTGGGGATGCCAGTAAGTGACTCATTAAGGAAACAGCCGCAGGCGGCTGCCAGTGCTGGGGGGTGACCCGGGCCAGTCCCAGGTAGCCGAGGGTCCAGGAGACAGGTTCTATCATACAAACTATAGTATAGACTACAATTACGGCAGTATTTCAATCAACGTTAGGCCTATTTATTCCTGTAATTAGCCACTGATAGATAGCTTTTTTGAAATTATTGTAATTATTTAGGTTTTCTATCTCATTGGGCAACATATTATATAAATAAGGAACAACATAGTTTGGTAACCTGTCTCCATATACTGTTCTAGGGATAGATGTAGCATATTTGAGAACATTTCTAGTAGTAAGTGGTCTTATGGATCTTTTTTTAAATTCATCCTTAGAATAAAACTCAAGTAGCATTAAAAACATATAAAGTCCTTTAGGAGAAAGTTCTCCTACAACACTGCATTGCTGATTATTATGTACTGTGACCAGACCTAATCTAATATCATCTTTATACAGAGTTTTCAAACATTTGTTTTGAAGATTAGTAATAATGTTAATATGAGTGTCTGCTGCAGTTCCCCATATTGTAATTCCATATCTCGTAATAGACTCGAACAGAGATTTGAATACAGTATGTTTTACTGCTGAACTAAGTTTGTTTTCTAGCTTGTTCATCATGACAACACATGGTCTAAGTCTTTTATGAAGTGTATGAATATGTTCTTTCCAAGTCAGTTTTCTGTCTAAAGTAATTCCTAGGTATTTAACCTTACCTAGAATTATTATGTCTTTGCATTGACACTGCTTAAACATAATTCACAAGCAATATGTTTAATGTTTATAGTTGTTTCAATTTTCATATTTTTAGGGCATACGTGCATGAGGCTAGTTTTATTCCAATTTATAACTAGACCTTTTTTTCATGGGCCCATTTGGTAAAAATTCTAAAATTATTTTGTAATAATTGTTTACCTATTTTAAAATCTGTATGTTCAGCCAGCAACAGCACATCATCTGCATAAGCAAAAACATGGCAATTTAATTTTTTTTCTAATATTTCATTTAAGTATATTATGAACAAAACTGGTCCAATTTGGCTTCCTTGTGGCACTCCAAAATTTAAAATTTTTTATCACTTATTGTGTTTAGAGATTTCAACATAAACTTTCTATTTTCTAAATAGCTTTTGAACCAAGTTAAGTAGGGACCCCTCACCCCTATTTTGTATAAAGCAGACACTACATGTTTAGTTTACTTTTAAAAACGATATGTATTGTACATATTTTGTCTCTCAAATCATTTCATATTTATGTATTAGATTTATTTTAATAACTTTTAAAACTATCCATTACTTTTCTACCTTTCATTTTTCCCCTTGCAACCTTCTTTAGATGATCATATATTTGGTGATTTCACTGTGAATATTTTTAAATAGATAACAAAGTATTTATTTTTTATTGATGTCAATTAATTTTAAATATTCTTTTAAATTTGTAATTCCTTTTTATAAAATCGGAAATAAAGGTTTTCTTTTTATCATTATTAAATAGTATATTACTAATTGTTTTATGTGCAATTTAAATCTGCCTAATATTGATGAACAATGTCCATAGTTTATATTGAAGGTTAAAGGAAAACAAAAACAAATTCTTCCTCCGTAAATTGCGTCATAGTACGTACTGAACTATCGAAAATGGTAAATTGTCAAATGACACAACTCTATTTTGTTTATTATACACCAAAGTGTCAACTATTGTAGACTATAGACTATTAGCAATCGAAGGGTAGTATTTCGGTGTTTGGCCGCTGATATTATACTTGCAATGCCTCATGCTGGGTCCTTGCCAACAGGTGTAGATTGAATTAAGAGATAACGGCAAACGTGTAAGCCAACTTTCACCCCATTTAACTAATTGGCAATTCTTGTTTCCAGTAGAAACATTATCTTATAGTTTTTGTATCAATACACTTGTTGTACATGGTGTATTATTATGATATATCAGTGAGTAGTTGAAACGGTAACCCGATATATAACCTTCCTTCGGTACTGTAAACCGAGCTATATAATTTACAATTGCAATAATGACTTATTCGTGAACCAACTAGAATAAAGAGAATCGGATAAAATACTAAATGCAATAATATAAAACAAGAATATGTATGATTTTTATTTTTGTGTTGTAAGCCGTTTCCACAGAACATTGCTAAGTGCCTTAAACCCTTTCGTTCAAGAATTTTCAACGGTTAGGTCCGAGAGTTCTGGTTTCACTTCTTCACTTCTGTATGTGTATAAGCGGGCGGGTGGGTCAATACCACTATACGTGTTTGGGTGGGTGGATGGGTCAATACCACTGTATGTGTATGGGTGGGCGGGTGGGTCAATACCACTGTACGTGTATGGGTGGGGTCAATACCACTGTTCGTGTATGGGTGGGCGAGTGGGTCAATACCACTGTATGTGTATGGGTGGATGGGTGGGTCAATACCACTGTACGTGTATGGGTGGGTGAGAGGGTCAATACCACTGTTCGTGTATGGTTGGGCGGGTGGGTCAATACCACTGTACGTGTATGGGTGGGCGGTTGGGTCAATACTACTGAACGTGTATGGGTGTGTGGGTGGGTCAATACGACTGTAAGTGTATAGGTGGGCGGGTGGGTCAATATCACTGTATGTGTATAGGTGGGTGGGTGGGTCAATAGCACTGTATGTGTATGTGTGGGCGGTTGGGTCAATACCACTGTTCATGTATGGGTGGGCGGGTGGCTCAATACCACTGTACGTGTATGGGCGGGCGGGTGGGTCAATACCACTGTATGTGTATGGGTGGGCGGGTGGGTCAATACCACTGTATGTGTATGGGTGGGGGTCAGGGTTCAGATGTTGTGTAGAGAGGAGATTTCGTGATTTTTCGAGTTTCGAAGGAGTTCTCTTTTGCGTCTTGTGGCTATTTCTGAGCCTTAATCACATCAGACCAGGAATTGGACTTCCATAGAGGATACATTTTTTTAATGTTTGTTTCGGATGAGTTCTGTCAGCCTCAGCTCAAGTCAGTGGCGTAGCCAGGGGGGGTTTCGGGTTACAACCCTCCCTTGAGATTTAGATGAGGCCATAAAACTTCAATAAGTAAAGCGATTATATCGGTTCTGAAGGTAAAAAAGTTATCATCCGTGAACACAAAGTAATGTTAGTGCTAGAAAAAACCCAATACATTGTTGAATTTTTACTAAAATTCAAATTTCATTATTTATAGGCCCTGTCACACATGGTGACTCTACTCGCCGCGACTAGAGTAGCGGCTACTAATCGCTGTGTGTGACATAGTAAGTAGCGGCGACTAGCACTCGTCGGCGAGTAAAAATTCAGCCGCGAGGAAAGTCAGACATGTTCAACTTTTGGGGCGAGTAGTTCCTAGTAGCCGACCTTGAAAACCACGTGGTCTACTCGCCGGCGAGCAAAACCTACCCCAGTCGTTACGTGTGACGGGTGTAGTATGTGATAGTCTGCCGCCAGGCCACATCGTCGTTGTCAGATTTGGGATAGAAGTTTTTTCTTTATGTTACCTATTATTTTTGATTAAGATGGCCGAGGGTTTGAAGTGGTCAAGTGACCAGATTGTTTCATTTTTAAATATTTATAGAAAGTTCGAGTGTTTGAGGGACATTAGGTCTGTTGATTATTTAAAAAGAGACGCGAAAAAAGAGGCATTCAATGAATTAACGAATGCATTGGAACTGAACGGACTTAGCGTCACGGAAGATGTGCTAAAAAGAAAAAGAAAAATCTACGTGATGCCGATCGGAATGAGATAAATAAAGTCAAAAAATCTAAGGAGAGTGGTGTCGGGGCGAGTGAAGTATATAGGCCAAAGTTGGTTTGGTTTGCTGTTGCAGATGGTTTTTGGAACAACGTGGTTTCTGGGAGACAGTCATCTTCTAGTATGGTAGGCTTTAACTATCTATAACCAAATCTTTTCCATGCAATAACACAATATTTACTTTGTCATATCCAGTGCCGAATGGCAGTTCTTTGAGGCCTCGGCAAAAATTAGCCACGGGCCTCCTTAGCGGAATAATGTATAATACCAAATATAAATTTTTTTCGATAATAGTTGTTAGTAGTTGTTGGATATAAATAATGTAAATAAACATTTATAATTTAGTTTTATCATATTTTTTTCTTGAAGACCTACAAGGCTCTTGATACAAGATTAGTTTAACACGTTTTATTTTCCTTCCTTAAGTAATACAGAGTAGTATATTTCCGTAGTAGTTGTATTACTGTACTACTATAACCACCCCTTTGACATTTGGACCCTGGAATCAGAAATATAAATTCAAGGTGTTTGCTTAATATACACATTTTATTTACAAAGAACTTTTTAAAATAAATAGTTAAAGATAAACATTTTTTAATTAAAGTACCTTATCAAATATCACTTGACTTTTCTTTGTTACTTAAAATATGTCACCTAGTTATGGAAACAGCAATGTGTGACATGAAAGCATGTGAATATGATATCCGAACGTCTTCTCCATTCTGTGCGTAGTTATTTGATGTATATTGTTTCTCCAACGGAATCAGCGCAGTTGGTACATTTCGCCACGCTCCATCTGTTGTTGTAATAATGTCCTCTTCATGTACTGATCCTGATTGTAGGTACGCCCGGCCTGCTGTCAGCCTTAGCCAATTGTGAACTGAGCAACATGTTTTTACCAGGATCTCAGTGGTATCAACTGTAATTTCAATCGGTCTGCCAAATACGCGGAACCTAGCAGCTAAAATGCCGAATGCGTTCTCCACAACACGTCTAGCTCTAGACAGGAGGTAATTAAAAATCCTTTCCTCAATTGATAAATTCCTATGCGAATACGGTTTCAGCAAGTTTGATCCTAAAGGAAAGATATCGTCATCTACAAGTACACCTCCCTCTGGCCAGTTCAAATAGTTTTGCTCTAAAGCACATTTCAACGTAGAGGTCTGGAAAATGGTGCTGTCGCTAGCTCTACCATCACTTCCTACGTCTATGTAGCGAAAACAATAATCGGCAACAACTAAGGCGAACAGTACTATACTGTAAGTCCCTTTGTAGTTAAAGAACTCGGAAGACCAATTTGGTGGTCTTATTTGCACATGTTTACCGTCGATGGTGCCCCAAGTGTTAGGGAAGTTCCAAATGTCTTCAAATGCATGCATAATGGCTTCCCATTCTTTCTCGGTATTGGAAATCTGGAAACAAAAAACATATCTGTAAATATTATAAATGGATCATATTGTGCTGAATGTAATTATATTATAGTAGTTATGTAATATAAGAGTTATATGGGTATTGGACATGAAATTTTATATTTATGTGGAAGTGAAAATTTCGTCTGTAAATTGATAGGAAATTTACAGATTCCTGCATATTTACACATGATACTACATTAAATGACTAGTTGTTATTAGAAGTCAGTAGTCATTATTTAATATAGTTTTATGTGTCATTATGCAGGAACCTGTACAATTCCTGTCAATTTACAGAAAACATTTTCACTTTCACATTAATATAAAATATCATGTCCAATACCCATATAACTCTTATATTACATAACTACTATAATATATTTTAATATACTATGTTTGTACTTTCCATTTCATTTTACTCACAGGAACTGGCCATACTTGACCAAGGCGAGGATGATTCTGTTGATGAACCGGAGGCAGAAAGTAACAATGAATCATCAAATGAGGAAGTACCGGGTACGAGTACAACACCAACAGTGCCTGCAGTGCGTTCTCAGCAAAAAAAGGAGTGCAAATACAATATTACCACCAGCTCGTCCTTATAAAGCAGCTAGAACAGGTATGAACACAAAATACCCGTCACGTTTCGAGTCAGCTCTTGGCAAATTAGAAAATATCGCCCATTTGGTAAAGGACTTTACTGAAACAGTTGAAAAAGACCAGTACCACCGATTTGCAAACCACGTAGCAGCTCAATTGAAAGAGTTACCCTTGCGTAGCTTTATCTTTTTACAATCAAAAATACAAAATCTCATAACCAACGAAAGGTTGCGTGTAATGGATGAACAGTCTATGTTGTTGTCACCAGCAACATCCAATTCAAACTGCAGTGAGATACACGACCAAACTTCTTCTGATTTGCCTCTCAGTGTAAATACATCTGGATTGGACGTACTCCCAACAGCACTACTTGGAATTAGCCAAGAACACTATAATCCTTATGTTTAATCATTATGTTTTTCCTCAGTAGTTCGTGAATTTACATGATTAATAAACATTTGTCACGATTTCAATGGTTTTCGATTAGTGTTTAACCCTTTTTAGTAAAAACTTTCTCACGTCATTCTGTTCGCACCATATGGCAAGTGATTGGTATTTTCTCAGGCTACATGGGACCCCAAAACACATATTAACACTTAAATATCAGATTACACTTTTTAACCATCACTGTACTATTTTTGTGTGAACGTTTTTTGAATGAATGACATTTATTATCATTATCATACTCTCTATACTACAGTATACCTAAAAAAGTAAAAATATACATTTAAAAATATAGTGTTTGCTTCATATGGATAAAATGTAGTACCTTACATTTTATCCATATGCATTTATCCATGCAATATGTGAAGAAATGAATGGCTTCAGAACTTTGCATATTGCACTCAGCACATCAGGTACAAATTTTGATATAGTATTGTGAGGTACTCTAAAAAGGTATTGCAGTGACTTACGGCTGTCCCCACTTGCCATGTACCTTAAAGGTATTTCTAGTTTTGTTCTGCATGAAATTGCGTCTCTCCAAAATGTGTCTTTTTTCTTTATCAGTGGTGATACCATATCCAATAACTCATCAAACTGTTAACCTCATAATGTTAACATATGATTGGGGGTCTTAGTGTCGATGAAGCACCCAGTTTGTCTCGTCTCCCTATCCACTCCCGAACCCACTTGCGTTTCTTCTTGTTCTTGATTTTTAACAATAATTCATCGCACAGATCATTAACGCAAATCTGCAACAGACGTCTTAAATCCTCCTTTCTTAATCCCACAGATGACATTTTCCTCAGCACAGTAATTCCACACAACCAAACTGAAGTAGCCGCTATAACTCGCCATGTGTGACTGCGAGTTGTAGCGGTGACTAAAGTAGCCGCAACTAATAGCGGCGAGTAAGTCGCCATGTTCGACTGCGAGTTGTAGCGGTGACTAAAGGCTCTGTCACACTGAGCGACTTTACTCGCCGCTACAAGTCGCGGCTACTAATCGCACTCGCCAATAAATTCTTCCCTGCAGTCACACTAGGCGACTAGTAGTGGCTATTGAGGTTCTGTGGTGTGCGGAGTGATAACCAGTGTCATGTCATCTGTGGGAATAAGCCGACAGGCTTTACGACGTATGTTGTTGATGAGTGTCTCAGAACTTTGCGAGGAGCTGCTTTTTAACACAAGAAATAAGAAAAAACGGAAGTGGGTTCGTAATTGGATAGGTAGGAGGGGTAAATTTGGTGCCTCGGCCACGCTTATGAAAGAACTAGCGAGTGAGGACCCTCAGTCGTACTTCAATATTATGTGGTTATCATTACCAAAATTCAATGAGTTGCTTAATTCAAGGTCGGCTACCAACTACTAGTCGCGTCAAAAATTGAACATGTCCTATTCCTCGCGCTACCGAATTTTCACTAGCCGGCGAGTATTAGTCGCAACTAATGACTATGTCACACCTAGCGATTAGTAGTCGCTACTCGAGTAGCGGCGAGTAAAGTCTCAGTGTGACAGAGCCTTAAAGTAGCCGCGACTAATAGTGGCGAATAGTCGCCAAGTGTAACAGGCATTTTAATGGCGCCGACCCATCCGTCACGTCTCTGAATGAGCCAGGTGATCAATTCATCTATATAGTTTAGCCAACCATACAACCCTTAACAACGCCTTAGAAGTGACAGTGATTTCCAAAATTTTGTTAGATTTGATTGATTGATTATAATAATATTGACAAACACTTGATGAAATGCAAACAACTCAAAGAGGTGGGACTGATCAAAGTGACATCAGATACAATTGGATATGGAGCCGAATTGTGCGATGAGCTAGTTTCTGTACAGAAACTTTTACCCAAGGAAGAGTAGTACACTTTCAGTAAAATAATATTGAAATTCAAGTAAACAGATAGTGTTAAGTATTGACAATAATATGTTAATGATGTTAACCCGCCCGCCCCTACACGTACAATGGTATTGACCTACCCGCCCACCCATACACGTACAGTGGTATTGACCCACCCGCCCGCCAATACACGTACTACTGTCGTAAGAAGTACAGTAGTTGCAACATATTCAAAATTTGGAACTAAAGATACCACAATATAGCCTACCCCGCCCTTATTAACGTACAATGACATTGACCTACCCGCCCGCCTATAAACGTACTATGGCAATGACCTACCCGCCCGCCCATACACGTACTACTGTCGTAAGAAGTACAGTAGTTGCAACATTTTCAAAATTTGGAACTAAAGGTACCATAATATAGCCTACCCCGTCCTCATTAACGTACAATGACATTGACCCACCCGCCCACCCATACACGTACAGTGGTACTGACCCACCCACCCACCCTTACACGTACACAGTACAGTGGTACTGACCCACCCGCCCACTCATACACGTACAGTGGTACTGACCCACCCGCCCACCCTTACACGTACAGTGGTACTGACCCACCCGCCCACCCATACACGTACAGTGGTACTGACCCACCCGCCCACCCATATACGTACAGTGGTACTGATGCCACTGTACGTGTATGGGCGGGTTGGTGGGTCAATGCCACTGTACGTGTTTGGGCGGGCGGGTATAATAGGTCAATGCCACTGTACATTTATGGGTGGGGGGGGGGTCTATGCCATTGTACGTGTATGGGCGGACGGGTGGGTCAATGCCATAGTACGTTTATAGGCGGGCGGGTAGGTCAACGAGAATGTACGTGTATGGGCGGGGCGGGCAGCTGGGTCAATGCCACTGTACGTGTATGGGCGGGCGGGTGGGTTAATGCCACTGTACGTGTATGGGTGGGCGGGTGGGTCAATGCCACTGTACTTGTATGGGTGGGCGGTTAGGTCAATGCCACTGTATGTGTATGGGTGGGCGGGTGGGTCAGTACCACTGTACGTGTATGGGTGGGCGGGTGGTTCATCATCCTAATCCTTTAATTATTATATTATTTACCAAATTAACGATTTAAACTTGAT
The DNA here is from genome assembly GCA_035578905.1 of Stictocephala bisonia. Lineage (NCBI taxonomy): Eukaryota > Metazoa > Arthropoda > Insecta > Hemiptera > Membracidae > Stictocephala > Stictocephala bisonia. The sequence goes on from JAQJVL010000005.1 coordinate 2,929,418, forward strand.
AAAGATATGTACAGTTAAATTTCACTTCTTACCTTACCCTATCTTACTTTTTTTACCAGATAAATGAATTAATAATAGAATGTTATTACATAATTAATATATGTATAGTAATATAGTTCCTTGTTTTTTATCTTTAACACTTTAAAATAACGTAAAAAATAATACAAAAATTAATTCTAACCTTTTTCACGATATATTCTATAAAAATTACACTTGAATTTTAGTTTCATGACATAATTTAATTCTTTTTAGGTCAAAAGTTTCCAACGGATGTCCTAAACTGTTTGTAATTGGTCGAAAGCACGGATCGCCTCCCCTACCTGTTAGCGTTACGCATGATATCCACAATGCCCATGTCGATCACCTCCGCTGAACGAAGCTTTTGAAAGCTGAAGTTGATGAAAATGTACCTCAGGTCAACACTGTCTCAAGAAAGACTTAACAGTCAATCAATAATAAATCAAATCGAAAGATATAAATTTAACGTTCTAAAAGGCGCAAAAGTGTAGAAAAACTGTTTTTTAGAAGTTAATTTTCAAAAATTTCCCGGGGGTGGGCCCCGGAGCCCCTTTTAAGTTTTAACAGGGCATAAGAGTCTTGCTTACTTGTAATTTTTACCTTAGGCCGTATACTTCCTGTATTGTACAGTTACGTAAATCAACAGAAAAAATATCCAAAGAGTGCTGTTGATTCGCTTAGTATGTGTGACAAAACTACTCTAGTAGCAGTTCACACATCACACATTACTGAAAATATTTACCACGCTGCCAGTAACAGCTGCTAGTAGTGAAAGGTCTTTTTCGACGTTGAGAGACTATAATCCTACCTCAGAAACAACAAATGAGACACGTTTAAATGGCTTGGCTTTGCTCAATGACCATCGTGAAATTTCTATCACAACAAACGATGCGCTGAATGAGTTTACTTTAAAACCCCATTGAATAGACTTTGTTTTGTAGCTTTTATGGAACTTGTATGTTACTTTTATGGTTGTAACTTGTAAAATTGTATCAGTTACTATGATAATAAACACTAATAGTAAAACAGACATTGTACTATTGATTTGAAACCAATATTTCTTTATATACTGACACTATAAAGTAGTACTTTTTTGATATTTTGCATTACAATTTATTTACAACTATTTTGTATAGTTAATACTCTAACAAAATACGAGAGTAGTTTTAAGTTTATATAAGCAAAGGATACGTAGGCCTATAAGCAGTGATTTATTAAATTTAAGCCTTTATTTTACCCATTTTAAACTTTACTTTTTTTTTATTTTGTCTGAAAAAAGAGTAATAAATACTCGTTAAAAGTTACTGTTTTTAAGCCTCAAATAAAGTTGTTAACATGTAAAATCTGAAAACTTTCCGAGGGGGGCTCCCGGAAGAAAGAGCCCCAAAATCTCCGGCAAACACCCCCCTCCCCATTCCAAAATCTCCCTACGTTACTGGCTCAAGTCAAAAGTTTTGGACAAACTTCTTTTGTATTCCTGTCAGAGTTGTCCAAGAAACTGCACCCAAATCGCCTGGTGAAGTGTGATTTTTGGCAAGTGGTTGTCCAAGAGACTACTACATCCAAATCATCTTGTGGGATGTGCTTTTTGGCAATTGGTTGTCCAAGGGACTGCGTCCAAATCGCCTTGTGGGGTGTTTTTTTGGAAAGTGGTTGTACAAGGTACTGCATCCAAATCGCCTTGTGGTGTTTTCTTTTTGGAAAGTGCTTGTACAAGGTACTGGATCCAAATTACCTGGTGAGGTGTTCATTTTAGCAAGTGGTTGTCCAAGGGACTTTTCTTTTCTTTGGTAAGCTGGCAACCATGTAATAGGTTCGACACATCCAGTTACCTAAGTTACCGTGTTTATAGGCACATCAATGTATGTAGATAGGAAGGTAAAAGAGCTGGTCTGTTGACTCATCCAATGTATACCCAACATTTACATAAATGATTTAATAACAACTGTAAGTAAGCTGGCAACCATGTAATAGGTTCGACATAACCAGTTACATAAGTCGCCGTGTTTATAGGCACATCAATGTAGGTAGATAGGAAGGTCAAAGAGCTGGTCTGATGACTCATCCAATGTATACCCAACATTTACATAAATGATTTAATAACAACTGTAAGTAAGCTGGCAACCATGTAATAGGTTCGACATAACCAGTTACATAAGTCGCCGTGTTTATAGGTACATTATGTAGGTAGATAGGAAGGTCAAAGAGCTGGTCTGTTGACTCATCCAATGTATACCCAACATTTACATAAATGATTTAATAACAACTGTAAGTAAGCTGGCAACCATGTAATAGGTTCGACACACCCAGTTACCTAAGTCACCGTGTTTATAGGCACATCAATGTAGGTAGATAGGAAGGTCAAAGAGCTCGTCTGTTGGCTCATCCAATGTATACCCAACATTTACATAAATGATTTAATAACAACTGTAAGTAAGCTGGCAACCATGTAATAGGTTCGACATAACCAGTTACATAAGTCGCCGTGTTTATAGGTACATTATGTAGGTAGATAGGAAGGTCAAAGAGCTGGTCTGTTGACTCATCCAATGTATACCCAACATTTACATAAATGATTTAATAACAACTGTAAGTAAGCTGGCAACCATGTAATAGGTTCGACACACCCAGTTACCTAAGTCACCGTGTTTATAGGCACATCAATGTAGGTAGATAGGAAGGTCAAAGAGTTGGTCTATTGGCTTATCCAATGTATACTTAACATTTATATAAATGATTTAGTAACAACTGCAAGTAAGCTGGCAACCATATAATAGGTTCGACACATCCAGTTACATAAGTCACCGTGTTTATAGGCACATTGTGTAGGTAGAAAGGTCAAAGAGCTGATCTGTTGGCTCAACAATTACGTAAATAAGAGCGCAAGAAGCACAGATTAATGATCTCTCAACCGAGACAAATCATATTATGTTTTCTTAACAAGTTCCATTGTTCTTTGATAAGAAATCTCCAAGGCTCAACAAAAGACCACTTAAGGTTGCTTTGAGTAATTTATTCATCTTGACTACTGTAAAACAGACAATCTCTTGTACTTCACATAACAAATGCACAATTTTTAATTAGATACATATTGTTTTCTTATTTGCTCCAGAAATTTAATCAGTAATATTCATTCCTTTCTAAGAATATACATGTTGTGAATATATATTCCACTTCTTTTTTTTAATGTGGCTTCGGTTTACGTTTCAGTGTGGGTAGTTTACGTATAGCTGACACTTGGCTAGAATCACAGATAATTAAGTCTACCCAGATGGCTCGTTCCCATGCTTAAGGGTGTTAACAATTTTTTCGTAGTGTGTCAACTGTCCGCTTTAATGCGTGTCGAGCGGCTGTCAACTGGGCGGCGTTGCCAGATTGAATTCAATCAACTAACCATATTAAAAACTAATATTAAAATAATAAATATCAGCTGATAATAATAATTGAGATTTAATACTTCTTCAATGCGGCAACGTCGCATGGTAAATTCACGGTTGTGTAGTGCGTGTTGCCTACATACTCCTTAAACAACTCGCACGTTTTTTCCGTATACTGTGAGCTATCTGGGTAGAGTTAGTCACGGTCGTGTAGTGCGTGTTGCCTACATACTCCTTAAACAACTCGCACGTTTTTTCCGTATACTGTGAGACATCTGGGTAGAGTTAGTCACGGTCGTGTAGTGCGTGTTGCCTACATACTCCTTAAACAACTCGCACGTTTTTTCCGTATACTGTGAGACATCTGGGTAGAGTTAGTCACGGTTGTGTAGTGCGTGTTGCCTACATACTCCTTAAACAACTCGCACGTTTTTTCCGTATACTGTGAGCTATCTGGGTAGAGTTAGTCACGGTTGTGTAGTGCGTGTTGCCTACATACTCCTTAAACAACTCGCACGTTTTTTCCGTATACTGTGAGAAATCTGGGTAGAGTTAGTCACGGTCGTGTAGTGCGTGTTGCCTACATACTCCTTAAACAACTCACACGTTTTTTCCGTATACTGTGAGAAATCTGGGTAGAGTTAGTCACGGTTGTGTAGTGCGTGTTGCCTACATACTCCTTTAACAAATCGCACGTTTTTTCCGTATACTGTGAGAAATCTGGGTAGAGTTAGTCACGGTCGTGTACTGCGTGTTGCCTCATTAAACAACTCGCACGTTTTTTCCGTATACTGTGAGAAATCTGGGTAGAGTTAGTCACGGTCGTGTACTGCGTGTTGCCTCATTAAACAACTCGCACGTTTTTTCCGTATACTGTGAGAAATCTGGGTAGAGTTAGTCACGGTTGTGTAGTGCGTGTTGCCTACATACTCCTTAAACAACTCGCACGTTTTTCCCGTATACTGTGAGAAATCTGGGTAGAGTTAGTCATGATCGTGCACTGCGTGTTGCCTCATTAAACAACTCGCACGTTTTTTCCGTATACTGTGAGCCATCTGGGTACAGTTAGTTATCTGTGCTAGAATTGTTCAGTCATAGTCTATTAAAAGTACAATTATAGAATTGCAAATTATTGTTGAAATATAGCATTACAGACACGAAGAAAAAACAATATATAAAGTACATCAATTACATCAAAAACCATAAATTGGTAGTTTATTTGCTGATATATTGCTGTAAGAACATTTAAATTTTTACCAGGCATAGATCTGAACAGGAAAAAATCAATAATTCTCAAAGAAACTTTAAAGGAAACTGCAAGGTTTCCAGAAAGTCTAATTATGTTATTACCATTTTGCTATCAGTCGGGGAAGACACCTTCGAGTTATTTTTTTTTATATTTGGGTGAATGTTACCAACCGACAGAGCTGTGAATTTTGCGCTTGGGATGAAGTAACAAATGTTTATCATACTATCATAGATCCAGGACAAATACCCCTCCGATAAAGCCGTGTAGCTTGTGAAAAGTCCAACACTACTCACAAAATCACATTTGAATATAATGGAGGTGAACAGATTTTCTACATCTTAACAGAAATCAAGAAATTTATACAGCTTGGTATAGCTGCTTTAGGAAGGGACTTCCCAACACTCTACATACAATCTTTCAGACAATGTGAACTTAAACACCAGCATGAAAGCAGTCAAGAGTGGCAAGCCAATGATGAAGAAAATAATCTACCGGTACCCAATGTTGGATTAACTAGGTGAGAATTAATTGTAAATACATGTTTATGACTAACAGAAACATAGCTTATGAGTTCCATCAAATGGAAGATGCTGTTGAATTTTGCTCCAAAGCTACGTGAAGCTGCTAAAATTAATTTGATCCTCATTAAAATAAAATAAAATTAGCTTGCCTCGTTGGACAAGGCAGAGGTTGTTGCTCTATTACTATCCATAATGGCTTTTTTGCCTCTTCAGGCCATTGCCATGTAAAATCCCTGGGCTGAATTGGCTTTTCTTCTTGTTCTTTTATTTTCCGTCTTGCACTGAAGTGAATGTCTGCATTTTCGGGTAGATGACTACCTGGAATTGGTTCCATATCAAGAAATTGACAACAAAAATCACATATTATATATAACCAAAAGTAGTTACCATGAATTGTATAGAAATTGTATTAAGCCATCAATTTTTTATTTTACAGAGACATAATAGTTTATTCAATAAAAGAGTTCATTTGTATCTTGTCTCCCTGTTTTTCAGCACTGTCAAAACTATTGTACCAGCAGGTTTCTCTGCGAGCAGTGTCACCTTCAAGGCACGACTTTTTCTCTATTGCGATATTTTCATTTATTTTTTTTGTTGTCGACGAATTCAAATGTGTACCGACCGATTTTCAAGTAAAACTGTGAATTTTTATCTGAAAATCAATAGAATTCCTCTAGCTATTACATTTCTTTAGTAGTCTTTAAAAATAATTTAAAAAATATCATTAAAGTGTTAAATTAAATATTCATAGTTTTTCCATTATTTGACTTACAAACAACTTTAACGTGCCATAACAATTGATGGTGCAGGAATCATTAAAAACATTTTCTTTCTTTTTTAAAAAATCTACAATTATATTTCCGATAGTTATTTAATAAAATGCGTATGTTTCGAGGTACTCACGAAAAACCGTATAAAACCATAGTTTTTTTATTGAAAAATCTGATAACTTTCGATGGTGAATAACACGAAGAGCAGCCTAACTCAGCAGAAACGTTCAAGTAACTGTTTTTGTTTTGTTTTTTAGAATTAGATTTTCTATCGATTAATGTGGTTTAAATATAAAAAATCGCCTAAGATAGGGTGGCAACTACCCCCAGAGTAAAAGCGACCTTTGGCATACTATAGATTTTGATCCTTGGGTTATTCCCTTCATACTGTCAACATTTCAATCGATGCAGTTTGATAAAAACCCTTCGGTTCCCCAACTATTGGAGAACACCTCTACGATGGTTCAAAACAATTGTATTTGTTATTTTTCTTTTTTATATACGTGTTGCATAGTAATAATTTTTAAAAACGTTTCTTAAGTTTGTTTGCTTGTAAAAGACTAAGCTCATCTCAGGTACGTGACTAAACATGCGTATATAAGCAGTCATACACTGATAAGGCCGACTGTATTTGGGGGGTGTTGTTTAACCGTAGATTAAGGTAGAACAGAGTAAAATGAAACACTTCATGTCAAAAATAACTTGAATTCCTCTTACATTCCATTAAGCAATCATTTTACTATGTTTCATAAAACACGTAGGATTGATTTATACTCAAGATCAGTGAATAATGCCAGTTTACGATGAATTGCACAAACCACCCGTGATTTATAGATTATACAACATGGGTAATAGATTTGTTCTCAATGACCAGTGAATACTAACTGATTTTATAAATTGCACAAACCACCCGTCATTTAAATTCTCATAAAATATGGATGGTAGATTTATTCTCAAAAGCAGTGTGTAATGCCAATTTTTGATGAATTGCACAAACCACTCGTGATTTTTGTTCTCATTCAAAAAACGTCGTTTAAAACTGTTCATTCATAATTAAAGCTTTAATCGTGTTTTTTTTATTTATTAACATTGGATTTCTGGAGAATAAAATCCAATATTTGTCCTATATTCTTAAAGGAAGTGATTCAAAACAGTGGATGAATTCAGGTAAGAAATAATAAAGGAGACGGACAACATCTTTTAAAACATTCATTCTCCGGATCTGCAGTGGCTGATCCTAGGCACTCATATTGATTGTAGCTGAGTCCTGAGTATCCACCGATGACCAACGTGCCTAATTATGCAATCTAGAGGATATTGTTCTAGTGTCCTGAATGTTTTTCTTATTTTGAGATTAAATATCAATGACGTGTTTTGAAAAAGATCAAATTACCAGAAAAATTATTTTAAAACAATTCTATTGTTTCTATACCACTTCTTCCGTTCTGATAATAGACACTTTATTCAAAGATGGGCACATGGTATACAAAACAAGAAACATTAAAATGTATAGTTTACTTATTGTCATTTCACATCAAGTAAAACTATTGCATCTAAAATAATAAAATTTAATTATTAAACTGAATATATTTGATTATTGCTGAGTATTATCAGATTTTTAAAAGTAATTAAGATAAACAGGCCAGATAAATATTAAGACGTCATAAGATAACGGCGTCAAGCAACACTGAACGTGGCTGTTCCTTAGATGGGTGCCGTGCTGGTGAGGGATCCCGTCCGTTCTTGCACGCAGCCAGCCTGCCTAGTCACTGGTTGTAATTTAGAAGTCACCTTCAAGCCTTTGGTCTCCAGGTTATTAAGTGTTAGAGAGGGCTTCAGACCTCTAAATAAAATTATATTTACTTAAATTTTTTTAGGAAAAATACACAAAATGCAACTAAGTCTTATGGTATTTTTTAAGTATTTTCTACCATCTAAAAGGCAAAGATGGACCTTACATATTTTTCGTAAAACAGAGGACCTTTTTGTTTACATTGGAAGGCTTACAGTTTTTGGATCTTTTTTGCATCTAGCACACTTATTTCCAAAGATGGTTATAAACTCTTTCTTTAGTCGAGAAAAACTTGTCTTTCGTCTTCTTCAAATTCATTTACTTCTGGTTCACCACTATTCTTCTCAATTAAAGACTTATCAAAATTCATCTTAGAGGTTATAAATTGTTCAATGTCCTTGAAATGTACTCTTAACTCTGTCTTAATCTCCCTCACTTGAAGCTATGCATTACTTAGTGTAGTATCGAAGAGATAATACATCTGATGGTCCATTTTTTTGTTTAAGCTCTGGAAGGGCAAAAAGATAGCATGCGATCTATCAGATCCACCCCTTCCGTATTCATATTGTAAAATTATACTAACTTTGGTTGGGATACATTAATATACTGCTCAGACAACCTTACGACTTCACACATGGGTTCGGTGGACTCATGAGTTGAGATCATTGTTACTGGTTTGTTTCCCGACCACTTCGTAATCACCACTGACTGTAACTGACCCACTGAACCTGTGGCTTGGCTTTTGAAAATATACCTATTGTCAGGGAGGTCATTATTTTTGGGAAGACAATTTGTAATTAAAGTATAGAGAATTTAATTCCACAGTTAAAAAGCTTTTCAGCCAATATGACAGTGTCTGTCGATATAAACTACTGTCAAGAAACTAAAGACCTAGTTAAACGAATGACTGCACTTTCACATTACAAAAATGCAGTGTTTTAGATTAACAATCACTGCAGCAACTTTAATTTATTACAAAAATTGAATAAATTTTGTAACAATTTTAAGCTTTTCAAGATTTCTTGACTCTATAAATTACAAAGTCAACAAGCAAACCAAATATGTCATTTGATTTGACATTAAATATAAATAATTGTTAGCAAAATTATTCAACAATATAACAATATTTTTAATGAGTTTCTATTATAAATGTTTTTATTCATATCTGCATTAATCCCCAAGACCTGCATGTGGCGTTAGACCTCTTCGAAAGATGACACAGAACTGAAAAGAAAACACATCGGAGTTTCCATAGATGGACAAGTTTATGTATACTAGATGAAAAAATGAAAGAGTATATGAATATACACTCTCATTTCATAGTATGAATATGAAAGAGTATTAAATATATATGAGGAGTTATGTATAGTAGATAGAGAAAATCACTTGAAAGTTGGAAGGTGGCAAGTACTCAAAGATTTGAAGAGGTAGGTAGTCAACGGGCAATTACCACAAATATACCTATCCGTTAATACCTGTAGGTGGTATGAACCTCCCTTGTAGGAAATGGACACTGTTGAATCGGTTCCGAACTGATGTAGTCAGATGTAACTACTGGAATTATAAATGAGGATTATTACTCATTGCGGGGAATCTATCCAAACAATGGACCACATAGTTACAGAGAGCTCCCTGCGCTCTTTTACGGAGGCATTAGACTGCATAAACGGAATCAGTGAGGCAGGTCTTAAATGGCTAGATGGATTGGACAGCTTTGTGACAGGAGATAACTTTATTTTTTATTATATACAACATAATAATTTTGTTAAAAATTAAATTTGGATGATTAAATAAATTTAGATCTTTATCCAAATACGAAATCACAAATTTTTAAAACTTAATAAATGGTATCTGACAACAACCCATATGATATACAGGATGTTACAAAAACGTGCACCTATGCATTTTCAGATTCTATTTGTGATTCTAAGCTAAAAATAGTATTTTTTCAATTTCCAATTCGTTTAGCAGCTAGACGCCTTTTGTGTTTTTCATAAAACAATTTATGTATGTATTGTTATCTTTACGATTGTTACAAAACTCGGTAAATGGGTTCATATTAGAAGTTAGTATTTGATAAAATAGTTTTTTAATTATCTTGATTATTTTCAAATGTATCTTGATTATTTCCAAAGTTACAGCCATTTTGTTTTTATTTTTAACAAATATCTAAAAACCACTGGTTTAAAAAATTTTGTAAGACACAAAACAGTTTTTAAATAACTTTACCGTTCCAATGATACCCCATTTGTAAAAATCGGTTAAGAAATAACAATTAACTAACATTAATTCACAGGCAAACTAAACGGCTACGAATTTGACAGTATTTGAACTGCGTGTGAGTTAATGTTAGTTAATTGTTATTTCTTAACCGATTTTTACAAATGAGGTATCACTGGAAAGGTAAAGTTATTTAAAAACTGTTTTGTGTCTTACACAATTTTTATAAAACCAGTGTTTTTTTTTTTTAGATATTTGCTAAAATAAAAACAAAATTACCAAAATTTTGAAAAGATAAATTTTGAAAACTATCAAGATAATTTTAAAACATTTTTTGATCAAATACTACCTTCTAACATGAACCGATTTACCGAGTTTTGTAACAATCGTAAAGATAAAAATATAGATATTAATTGTTTTATGAAAACAACAAAATGGCGTCTAGCTGCTAAACGAAGCGGAAATTGAAAAAATATTATTCTTCATTTTTAGCTTAGAATTACACATAGAATTTGAAATTGCATAGCCAGCCCCAAGGTTCCTTTACAACAGGTTGTCTCACTCTCATATAGTCTATACTATAAAAGACGAGTTGTGACGTCAGAGGGAGACCTCCAACCACAGAGTAAGTGTATTACCCACTATGTGCCTCCAACACAGTGTGCTGGACAATTAAAACCATATACTAAAAACCATTACTGCATTTTTCTTAAGATTATTTTAGAATTATTTAAATTTACGGTATTTTAATATTAATTTAAAGCAGCAAATTATCATTTTTCATTTGTTGCTCAGATATACTTACTTAATAATTTAATGTAAATACTAAATTATATAAATATTAAAATCAGTCACTTACGTCAAATAAATAAAGAACGCAGACTGTACTGTCATCGAGTACGAATATCAGATGTTTTACATTGTTGCGTTTTGTTTTGTTTACAGTAGTGAAGGTAGAAAAAAAACAGCTGAGGCCTCCCTGCTGAGGACGTAATTGCTACCTGCGCGATATGGATGCGTACTTGTATGAGACAATCTTTTGTATAGGAACCTTGAGCCAGACCCACCTTTATGTAACAATCTGTATATATAAATAATGAATCTTAAGAACACATCATAATATCAGTTTCTTCTATTTTTGAGTTTTTACGGTCAGATGCCTCCTCAATCCAATTAATTGCAGACTAGACTCATAGCAAGGCATGCTAGCGTTCCTTAGCATGTTTGGCGTTTGCTGCCATATGAGTGCATCACTCAAACGTGACTGGTCAAAAACTTACAAACGAGTGCTGCGTCTTGAAGAGCTCAAGCTGTTCTGTTAGCGTGCAGCTACACGCTGCAATAGGGCTCACCTTGAAATGTCTCCATTTAAAGAGCTTAGATAAACTCATCCTAGTGCAAGAACCTCCAGTTATATAACCAGTTGCAGTGGACAAAAGCCAGCTTCTTAGCTGTTACTCACCTTTGTTCATATGTATATCCTTAAACTACGTGCAGTCGAAAACACAATTTACTTTCAATATACTTAATATTTTCCGTATATTCTTCTTCACTACAATTCATCAAGTTACAAAGCCTAAAACGCTATATTTCGGATTATAGTCACTTGATTCCAGTTACATTACAACTGCATCCCACAACTAAAACACATATCCTACATACACACTCTATGCCATCCTACAGGGATGTCAATATCGCGCTAGAACTCAACGAAGTTCACATATTCATGACGTCACACAACCCAAAATACGATATTTAACACTGCAGCCACGAACACAGGCACATCGTTACAACTATACTCAACAAATACAACTGAAGTTCGCGTTTTAGTGACATCACACACCAACAAAGTCTATGCTGCTGACGTTGATTACTATACACACAGTTCATCCATTATTTCCTTTACTTCATTCACCACAGATTGTGTGTTTAGAGGGTGATTGACGAACTATTTAAGGGGTTAAAATTTATCCCAATTCTTCTTTACCTTAAAGGAATCTTGTCTATTTACTATTTTTTTTCTAAATAAATAATTACGGAAATATTCGTGCAAACAGCTCAAGAGACGAATAAAACGACTTTAAAAAATCTAACTGGTCAAGTGAATGGAAAATTCCAAAAGAGTGGTAAGTGGCCAAGTACAAAGTCCAGAAGTTCAGTTTCACTGAATCTGGTAGATTTATACTATGCTACTTTGATTCCTCTTACAGTTTTAAACAGTTGTAAATTTGTATTTGAACATGAGAGTTGAAGTTATTTAGTATTAGACGAATGAACGATAAGCGTGGTTATGTGAGGTCTAGTTACGTTGAAAATGCCAGTTATGAAGTGGAAATGAAGGGATCTACGCTTTATCGGGGAATCCCTGTAATGCGTGTCGGCTATTTTGACATGTTGGAGACCAGAGGTCCCATTACTAGCCATCAGACATATCCAACACCAGTGGCCGACCAGTAACCAGTTAACCAACTCCTAATTCACAATGTTGTTATCCTACCAAAATTGTACTAAAATTTAACATTAGCTATTACTTCCACTCTTTAAAATATTTAACTGACTTCTCCAGTGAATAGTTTTGTCAGTCATGCCCCCGACCCTCTCTACCTGGTGTTGACTTTGGAGCTGCTTGCAACTCCGTCGTCTCTACTAGTAGACCAGTAGTCGTCTGTCTTCCCGTCCTAAAACCATTTTGTGAGTTGAACAGTCGTGGCAGTTTACGCTTCCTCCCTTGGCCACCAGGCAGCTCGTTTGTCAAATAGCTGATGTCCACTTTTTTGCAGCTGAACATCACTTCACTTAAAAACGTTTTATGTTTACATTTAATAATATGGTATGTACATTATTTCATGTATTCATGTAACATGTATTTCAAATGTTAACTTGCTTTATAAGTTGATTGAAACTAGTGACCCTTAAGATTAGATTTTTTCAAGAGACTTTGGTTAAAAAAAAAAATTAAATTAGTACAATACTTTACTTAAAATCACGGGATAAAATAAAAAACTGATCTCAGAGACACCAGGCAATTGTGTTCTCTTAAAAAAGGTCTATTTATGAATTGTGCGTTCATAAATAAAGCTGTAGGCCTAATATTTTTAGAATTTAACATTGGTCTTATAAAGAATCAAATCCAATATGGCGGCAGATGTAGCAAACACTTAATATTTGTTATATAGTTTAGTAGCAACTCTTGTTAGTTGTTAGCGTGTTTATTTAGATGGCATTTCAATAACCACCAATAAGTTACTAATTATTGTAAATGTGAAACATCATACTAATTTTAAATAATATATAAGTATAATAATGAGGATGAAATAAGGACTGTGGTAAAGATTTAATCACAAATAACTATTATTAAAAAATATAGTTGATTGAGAAGTCCTGTAATAATATTATTTGATCGATTTAAAGTTAACAAAAGTCGTTAATGTAAAATATAAATATTTGTTCAGTTCTAATATACTGCTAATATTTTTTACTCTGCATAGAGGTTTATAATAGCGTATTTTTAATTATACGTTAAATCTCTGGGAAGTCCCTTATGATACAGAGGATGCTAATTAGAGAATGTTGTGTGCCGAGTCCTCTTTGTCAAGGCAATTGATTCGCTCTCTTGCTGTTTACTTGGAGCTTTCTGTTTTAATTGTATTCTAAATCATCACATCAAAAAGCATTCTGTTCTAAGGTTTTTATTTGATTTATCTTATTTTAACAACTTTAATTTTTTTTATTAAACACATGGGAACGGCTTACGTTCCGCATTCATAGTATGTTTTATTTAATATGCATTGTATTGTAAAAAAAAATACTTAAAAATACATATACAATCTGTAACTGAACTCACTTAGACCAAATACACAATGCTACGTAGGCCTACTACTGTGCCACTCTGGGACTTGGGAGAACCTTAGAAGGCAGGAACCAGTGCACTTATCAAGGCAAGTATGAAGCGCAGCTGATAACGATATCGTAAATGACTAGTTGATTTGTGTTCTTACAGGAATTTTATTATACAGCTGAATACAAGAATTAGGCAAATTTCACAAAAAGTTGACCTGTTAGTTTGATACTAGGAACCGCTGATACCTACGAGTCAGTGCGGTAGTCCAAAGGTGCAGCTGAGAATGGTTCAAATGGTCAAACAGTCAATTTAATAGGGAGCATTAAAATATCGTATTCCCTAAATTCTTGATCTAATATATGTATGGCATCTTCGTAGATGACACTTTTTTGGAGGTGGTAAATTCCATAAATTTCCTCGGAATGTTCCTTGATAGAAGACTGACTTGGGACGACCTTATTGTTGTAAAGTTGCTTCAGGCATACATGCGTTGCCCAATCCTGCAAAGCTGTGTATGGCAAGGTGTATTAACATCTGACATACGGAGTAAGACCTTGGGGAGGTTGTGAAAAAAGCAAAGTTAAAAGAGTTTTTAAACTTCAAAAAAAGGTTGTCATAATAATTGCTAAGTTGTACCACAGAGAGTCGTGCCGGATTATTGTAGGAAGTTAAAAATTGCTGACGTTACCTTGCCTTTATATGTATGAGGTGATACTATACTGCAGATCACGTTCTTCCTTGATTCGAGGTAGGAACGCTCACCAATACTACACTAGAGGCAGGGACAACCTCCGAACACAGCAATACAGATTGGCACTATCAGACCACATGCCACATCAGGTTGGTGTCAGACTAATCAACAGACTCCCGGAAGGATTTTCAATTAACAACCAAACTCAATTCAAAACTCGACTTAGACACCTCTTGGTGTCTAAAGCTTTCTATTCTGTGGATAAGTTCATCAAGAGTCACTAGGAAGATGAAATAGCAGGACATGAAGGCAGTTTTACTGTGGAATGTGGGGCGAATGACCATTTGTTGTTTATTTTTAGAATTTTAATATAAATTTATATGTTGTATTTGTATTATGTTGACGATTGCATGACATGTCAACAATTTTTACTACGCAATAAAAAGTTTATTTATTTATTTTATCTTTACATAAATACAAAAATAAAATGAGATTTGAAATACAATGAAAATTATATTCCCTATTATAGGCCAGCCAACTAAACGAATAGGCCTACTCAGCTATAGGCCTGCCAGCTAAGCTATATGCTGTGATATAGGCCTTCCTACTTAACTACATGCTCTGCTATAGGCCTGTCTACTATTCAATTATTTGTTTTACTATAGGCCTGTCTACAAAACTACATGCTGTGCTATAGGAGTGCCTACTCAACTACATGCTCTTCTATAGGCCTGCCTATAAAACTACATGCTCTTCTATAGGCCTGCCTATAAAACTACATGCTCTGCTATAGGCAAGCCTACTAAACTGCATACTATGCTATAGGCCTGTCTACAAAACTACATGCTGTGCTATAGGAGTGCCTACTCAACTACATGCTCTTCTATAGGCCTGCCTATAAAACTACATGCTCTTCTATAGGCCTGCCTATAAAACTACATGCTCTGCTATAGGCAAGCCTACTAAACTGCATACTATGCTATAGGCCTGCCTACTATTAAATTATTTGATCTACTATAGGCCTGCCTATATAACTACATGCTCTGCTATGGGCATGCCTACTATTAAATTATATGCTCTACTGAAAGCACGCCTACTAAACTAAATGCTCTGCTATAAGCCTGCCTACATGCTCTCATATAAAACTGTAAAATAACCTATATGTTGCAATTTAAGCCTGCCTACTAAACTACATGCTCTGCTACATGCCTGTCAACTAAACTATATGCCTTGATATACGCGTGCCAACATCAAGCTACAGGTCTACCAGATAAACTATTCATAATAAGTAGTGTTTTAAACGACAACTCGTCTTACCTTGGAACACATAACAATAGGTAGTAGACTGTTCGAGTGTATGAGCCGTTACCATGGTTTGGAGGGACAACAGCAGTAACCAGGCATACTGAGTGCATGTGAGTGGGAGGATATGTGAGCCCTTACCACGGTTTGGAGGGACGTCAGCAGTAACCAGGCTTACTGTCTGCAGGTGAGTGGGAGGATATATGAGCCCTTACCACGGTTTGGAGGGACGTCAGCAGTAACCAGGCTTACTGTCTGTAGGTGAGTGGGAGGATATATGAGCCCTTACCACGGTTTGGAGGGACGTCAGCAGTAACCAGGCTTACTGTCTGCAGGTGAGTGGGAGGATATATGAGCCCTTACCACGGTTTGGAGGGACGTCAGCAGTAACTAGGCTTACTGTCTGCAGGTGAGTGGGAGGATATATGAGCCCTTACCACGGTTTGGAGGGACGTCAGCAGTAACCAGGCTTACTGTCTGCAGGTGAGTGGGAGGATATATGAGCCCTTACCACGGTTTGGAGGGACGTCAGCAGTAACCAGGCTTACTGTCTGCAGGTGAGTGGGAGGATATATGAGCCCTTACCACGGTTTGGAGGGACGTCAGCAGTAACCAGGCTTACTGTCTGCAGGTGAGTGGGAGGATATATGAGCCCTTACCACGGTTTGGAGGGACGTCAGCAGTAACCAGGCGTTCTGTCTGCAGGTGAGTGGGAGGATATATGAGCCCTTACCACGGTTTGGAGGGACGTCAGCAGTAACCAGGCTTACTGTCTGCAGGTGAGTGGGAGGATATATGAGCCCTTACCACGGTTTGGAGGGACGTCAGCAGTAACCAGGCTTACTGTCTGCAGGTGAGTGGGAGGATATATGAGCCCTTACCACGGTTTGGAGGGACGTCAGCAGTAACCAGGCTTACTGTCTGCAGGTGAGTGGGAGGATATATGAGCCCTTACCACGGTTTGGAGGGACGTCAGCAGTAACCAGGCTTACTGTCTGCAGGTGAGTGGGAGGATATATGAGCCCTTACCACGGTTTGGAGGGACGTCAGCAGTAACCAGGCTTACTGTCTGCAGGTGAGTGGGAGGATATATGAGCCCTTACCACGGTTTGGAGGGACGTCAGCAGTAACCAGGCTTACTGTCTGCATGTGAGTGGGAGGATATGTGAGCCCTTACCACGGTTTGGAGGGACGTCAGCAGTAACCAGGCTTACTGTCTGCATGTGAGTGGGAGGATATGTGAGCCCTTACCACGGTTTGGAGGGACGTCAGCAGTAACCAGGCTTACTGTCTGCAGGTGAGTGGGAGGATATATGAGCCCTTACCACGGTTTGGAGGGACGTCAGCAGTAACCAGGCTTACTGTCTGCAGGTGAGTGGGAGGATATATGAGCCCTTACCACGGTTTGGAGGGACGTCAGCAGTAACCAGGCTTACTGTCTGCAGGTGAGTGGGAGGATATATGAGCCCTTACCACGGTTTGGAGGGACGTCAGCAGTAACCAGGCTTACTGTCTGCAGGTGAGTGGGAGGATATATGAGCCCTTACCACGGTTTGGAGGGACGTCAGCAGTAACCAGGCTTACTGTCTGCATGTGAGTGGGAGGATATGTGAGCCCTTACCACGGTTTGGAGGGACGTCAGCAGTAACCAGGCTTACTGTCTGCAGGTGAGTGGGAGGATATATGAGCCCTTACCACGGTTTGGAGGGACGTCAGCAGTAACCAGGCTTACTGTCTGCAGGTGAGTGGGAGAATATATGAGCCCTTACCACGGTTTGGAGGGACGTCAGCAGTAACCAGGCTTACTGTCTGCAGGTGAGTGGGAGGATATATGAGCCCTTACCACGGTTTGGAGGGACGTCAGCAGTAACCAGGCTTACTGTCTGCATGTGAGTGGGAGGATATGTGAGCCCTTACCACGGTTTGGAGGGACGTCAGCAGTAACCAGGCTTACTGTCTGCAGGTGAGTGGGAGGATATATGAGCCCTTACCACGGTTTGGAGGGACGTCAGCAGTAACCAGGCTTACTGTCTGCAGGTGAGTGGGAGGATATATGATACAGTAGGATAAGTTAGCAGTAGAGCTGGTTCGAATCCTAGCCTGGAAGTTTTTATCAATAACATATGTGCAGTATTGATTTTTCCCCTTACTCTCTCTGAATATGTTTCCTATGCAAATCCATAGCAGGGCCCATATGGAGAATATGCAGAGTACGGCTGAATTAAAGGATATCGGCAACTCCTTAAATATATACTATAGCTATACGTAATATACGTCACATTAGTACTTATTATGTTTATAAAGAAAACGCTATTCATTACATGACAATTTAGCCGTAAACCCCACTTCCCTCACCTCGTAGCTACTTGCGGGGGAAAAGAATTATTAATTTTACAGTTCTGGTAATTATATAAGTTATAAAATTAATTAAACGAGAATATTTACTTGAGGAAATGTTTCAATTGCGATTCAATATCACTTGGGTGAGGCACGAGGTGGGGGGAGGGGCATCTGGGTTTAGCACTGCCCCAAGTAATTTACAGAGCTGCTGTTAAACCTCCTCCGAACATGATTGTGGTCAACTAGTCGATCTAGGGTTCACCTCTACTACAATAGGGCCAAAGTTTCCGCTATATCCTCATTCACTAACTTTCATAATTGGCTAAGCTCTCATTAATCATACACTGGGCACTAACATTCCAACAAAGACGTTCTGATCGAAGCAACTACTATTAGAAAACTTTCCTGGCGCCAGTAGCAAAGTCGGTTAGTACATATAAGGAAAATACAGTTGAAATACATTATGGGCGGGCGGGTAGATCAATACCGCTGTATGTTTATGGGCGGGCGGGTAGATCAATACCACTGTATTTGTATGGGGTGGCGGGTGGGTCAGTACTACAGTACGTATATGGGATGGAAGGGGGGCCAATACTACTGTACGTGTATGGGGTGGCGGGTGGGTCAGTACAACTGTACGTCTATAGGTGGGCGGGTAGATCAATACCGTTGTATGAGTATGGTCGGGTGGGTGAATCAATACCGCTGTATTTGTATGGGGTGGCGGGTAGGTCAGTACTACAGTACGTGTATGGGCTGGAGGGGGACCAGTACTACTGTACGTGTATGGGTGGGCGGGTAGGTCAATACCACTGTACGTGTATGGGGTGGTGGGTAGGACAATACCACTGTACGTGTATGGGGTGGCGGGTAGGTCAATACCACTGTACGTGTATGGGGTGGTGGGTAGGACAATACCACTGTACGTGTATGGGGTGGCGGGTAGGTCAATACCACTGTATATGATGGGGTGGCGGGGGTAGGTCAATACCGCTCTATGTGTATGGGGTGGTGGTTAGGTCAAAACCACTGTATGTGTATTGGGTGGTGGGTAGGTCAATACCACTGTACATGTGTGAGTTGGTGGGTAGTTCAATATCACCGTACATGAATGGGGTGGTGGGTAGGTCAATACCACTGTATGTGTATGGGGTGTTGGGTAGGTCAATACCATTGTATGTATATGGGGTGGTGGGTAGGTCAATACCACTGTATGTGTATGGGTTGGTGGGTGGATCCATACCACTGTATGTGTATGTGATGGTAGGTAGATCAATATTACTTCACTTTGACCACTGTTGTGAAATATACTTCAGTCAAACTAATCCATGGTTAAAAGTTGTAATTTTTAATTAAGGTGAAATTGAATTATATTGTTGCCCACCATTAAAAATACCTGTTGAAAAATAGAAAAATTAGCTTAAGAATATTATTAACATCAATAATTAAACTGAATTAATTAAAACTAATTAATGTGATTCAAACAGTTGAGAGAATTGCATCGACAACAGTAAAGTGAGTATCAAGCTTGCCAGATATTCCACATCAACCTACGATCAGACCATAAGCTGTAAGTTCCTTAATTATCTTTACTCTTGTACTAAAAATAAATGCATTTTCTAAGGAAAAGTTGACTTTAGCTATTAACACAGACTACACTCATTTATAACGCTAATTCGCAATATCCAGGGTGATTTGGCAAAAATTGGCAACTTAAAAAGGTGATAGTAGGCTCACAAACATGTGTTCTACTATGTTTTGTTTTTTGTCTATGTCTTCGTTTGTGTTTTAGCCAAAATCATGAAATCTCCAAAACGGATGGAGGAAATTATTTTAAGCTTGGCAGCATTGTACATTGTTAATTAGTGGTAATGATAATAATAATTACAATTGCTAAAATATCTATAGCCATTTTAAAATGGTAGCGTTTAAACATAATTAATACTGAATATGTCGAAAACCTTCATTATTACAAAAAGCAATTAAAATATCAATAGCTTAGAAAATTTAATTCTAATGTAGTGATACCTTATTTCTAAAAATTGGTTGAATAAATAATTGAAATACATCTTATTTTAGTTTATATATGTTGATAATTCACTTCAAATTATTTTATTTAGTTTGAGTAGGACAGTTTAAGTCTTTTCGTTATAACAATGATTTCAGTGAATTAAAAGATGTTTCAATTGATTATTTAGATTCAATTTTAGTTGTTTGTTAATTGTTAGTAGGAGTGAGTAATTATCAGCTGTTTAACATTTATTACAATATTAATTAATTTCAACTATTCATTTAAAGAACGACTGATATTTTTTAATGTTGTAATTAATTAAAATCAGTTACTTTATCCTCGGACAGACGATCGACAATTTTAAGTGTATAAATCAGTCAATCTGTCTACCTGAGAGAACTAGAACTAGACGATAAGTGCGTGCCGGAATATGATTTTACGCATGTGAACTTCGTATCAACGAAATTTCATATATGGTCAACTTAATAGATAAAAAAAACTGATGATGAATATGCTGATTTGAAACGCGTCGTCTAGTTCTCTCTTGTAGACAGATTAACTGATTTATTCACGTAAGTAATTGTTGTAATTAAATATCAAACAATGATAATTACCCACTTCTATTAACATAGCGTGTCTATACATAGCGTTTCCTAGGGTAAGAATAGTTCTAAAACAAACTCGTGATGGTATTAACCCAGGTGAAAAACCCCAATCACCCAGTTCTTGTCGTAGAATCTAGTAGTAGTGGTGAGATGTACGTAGTATACTATGGGTAAATAAACGAAATAGACGTATAACCTAATTTAACTATATAAATATTTATATTTAAACGACAATGCTATTAATTAGGATTATATGCTAAAAGAATCAATTTTAGGGTTAATTAGTACCGTAAACAAGTAATTTAAAATGTAACCATTTTGATTTAATATTCAGCCAAATTTATAATTTATATTTAACTGTTTTACAAATCTAAAGAAATTCCTTTCATTATCAAAAAACTACACAATGTTTCAGATACTGAAATAACACCGATACGCGTGCACAGTCATTTACTGAACCGTTTTCAGTTTTGACTTTGATTAGTTAATGAGAACCGAAACGAGGCTACTAATATCAGTACGAGGCTCTTTCACCCACACAGTACCAAGAGCCTGTTAGAATAGGTTTATAAAAAATAATAATAATAATAATAATAAGTGTTCAGGCGAATCATCCAGGCTAAACGAACTGGAGGAGTTTAGCTCCCAGGAGTCCCATCACTAAAACAAACGGGAGAAACA
Source organism: Stictocephala bisonia (assembly GCA_035578905.1). Classification (NCBI taxonomy): domain Eukaryota; kingdom Metazoa; phylum Arthropoda; class Insecta; order Hemiptera; family Membracidae; genus Stictocephala; species Stictocephala bisonia. Next base: position 2,950,836 of record JAQJVL010000005.1, read on the forward strand.
ATTTTCTTTCAAACATGGAAAGTTCATTTATAAGTTTATATCGAATCCCTTTCGTGTTTTGACTGATATGCCATGTGATATTTGGTAGATTTTGATAGTTTTATGATATAAAAATATTATAATTGAAAAGCAGGAAGTGTAAAAATTGTAGTGGAACGCCCGCTAATAATTAGAGGTGGCCAGAAGGAGAGGTGGGCTAAACAGATCTACTTTCGTGCGTATGTATAGCCATGACAGTGGAAATAAACTGTAGTAGCGTTAACCATTGACTTTAGGAACAAGTAGACTGTCCGCTCATTTGAGTCCCTTGAAGCCGCTTTTCCTGTCCTATGAATTTAGTTCTTGTACTTTCTTCATAGATAGCTCCAGTGGTCTTCGTCCCTCTCTCTGTATTTCTCCAGCATATGCTGAAGTAACTAATAGCTAAGCTAATAGAACGCAAAACAATCGTTCGAGCGCTTATTTGAGACATTTCACAGTTATGTATCTATAGCACAGGCGTGCATCTATAGCAAATGCATTGCTTTGCTCTGCCTGTTTGTTTCTATAGCCAATTATTATTATACTCCGTCATTTTACTTAGGCATTCCGTAACATTTTACCGTTTACTACACTACACTACGACAGCTACTTCACAATAACACTAATAAGACATTTTCTATTTATTACGCATTCTTTTATAAATATTTCGTCAATTCTTTCATAAATATGAAAAAGCAAATATAACATTGTTTATTTATTTTTTTATAGTCAAAAGTCCTCGCCATATCACATCGTATAAAAGTAATCTATGGAACATCTATCCTTTGATGTTTGAAAAATACAATTGTTAGTACATAATATTTGATGGAGTTGTTTGACATTTCACAATTAGCTATTCAATTACCAAGAAGACACTAGGCTGTGATAGGGACAAAGATCCAAAAGCCTTTCACTTTATTTATGATTCCAAGAGTCAGGAAGCTATTAAAAATTTTATTGTAAAGCCTCCCGTAGAGGCACGTCTCTCATTGTGCGTTGCATCGTATTTTATGTCTATGTCTCCTTTTCTTCGTGCTGGTCCATATGACCAAAATACTTGAATTATTTTGCTTTCATATATAATAGACAAAAAGATTTTTTTAAAGGGGGATTAATATTTGAAATGTAATGAAAAGTGGCGTGAGGTTATCAGAAGAGGCTAGGACTATTAAGTCCTCTTCCATTCATCCTGATTTCCAAAATGACATTTTTTTAATTAAATGAATTATAAGCAATAAGGCACAAAAATGCTTTAGATACCTATTCATATTTTCTACAAACAAAATTGATATATATAAAACATTTTGTTACGATCAAAATTGTAAAATAACTTTCTTTCCAATTTCACAGCAAAAAATATTGTTTTCTCCTCCGTTCCATTGTCGGCAAGCAGTTATAATTTTTATTATTATTAACACATTATTATTATTATACCGTCAACAAGTTGAGCATTTCTCCACCGGTAAGTTTAACTACTTCGTCACAATTGGCAGCCCCTCACAGCTGTTTCCTTGATGAGTCACCTACTAGCGAGTCTAATACATTCATTACTTTTTATAAGACTCATAATTCATAAATTTTAACATTGTAGTTGATGATTACGTAGACAACTAGGAAGAATGATACCAAATACGATGTTTTATTTAAAGAACAGTATTTTCGCATATGTATTCAATAAAAATAAACAATTTACTAATGAAAAAGAACATAAAATGTATAACATTACACAACTGGAGAACAAATTCACGGCACGTGTATTAAAAACAATGGAATCTGAAAATATGGACAATAACGCCTGATGAAACGTCTTTATACTTCTGATATCTTATTAATTGAGAAAGCTAATTAGTGTCTAGATGTTGGTGTTGAATTCCTTATAAATTTGATATGTAATATTAAATAAATAAAAGTTAAAATAACTTTTATTTTTCAGAAAGTTCCAAACTACATCAGCTTCAGATAGACATTGGTCTTGAGGGTATGACTCCTGGTGGCTAATGTTTTTCTGAGAGCGGGATAACTGGGTAGAGGGTTACGGTTGTCTGGAAAGTAAGGGTGGTCAGTCTAACGTGGATGTTCCCCGGAGTAACTTAACATAAAATTCAATATGCGTAGTTCTTTTGTTTTAGTTTTTTACGTTTTTAATATTCAAGATATGTTTTCTGTGTATTAAATAATAAGTGAAGTGCTGTGTTGAGTTAATAATTATGTCGCCATCAAGTGAAACACGTGGGACAGCTTACAACTCTCAGGCCAGAAATATTATTGCATCGGTTTTACATTACTACGAGCTGAACGTGACAACAAAGGACCCTTATTAGATGTTAAAAAAGATCCGATAGAGTGGCCGCAGCATGCAACATTTCACTCAGACCTTGTTTCGTATAAAGACAGTTAAAACAAGCAGTGGTAAATGAAGAAGTCTTGGGTGAAAGTGTTTTTGAAGAAGGGGATCATAACACACCACTAGGAGAGTGTGGACCAACTGTAAGTAATGAATCGAGGCTTACCAATCCTAGATATAATGTCCCTAAACTCAGTACTCCCAAGAGAAAAACCCGTATTATGTTTTTCCTGAATAAATTAGATGCGTCAATAAAACACATCGTGTTTGGGATCATTCTTCTTAATTTTTTACGTAATCAACAAATATAATGTAAAAATTTAGAAATCATGAGTCTGATAAAAAAGTAATGAATGTATAGACTCACTAGTAGGTGACTGATCAAGGAAACAGCTGTGAGGGGCTGCGAGTGTATAGGGATTACCCGGGACGGGTCCAGGTAGGCGGACTGTCCGACTGCCAACTTAGAGTATACAGAGTATAGATCAAGAAAGAATTTCCACAACAAAGTCACACACTGATTAAAATGGTTATTTTTTTAAAATTTAAGTTAAATAATCAGTTTAAACTGATACAATAATTAATTTAATTAAGTAATAATTTTTCATCATAAAACAGCCACAACAAAAATAATATCATAAAATAAATAAAAAAGTACTAAGTTATTAATTAAGACTAATTTATTAATCAATAAAAATAACAATCAATATTTATAAATACTTGCTTGTATGGGTTCATGTGAATGAGCGTTTATTTATCAATAAAAATGATGTTAACACAAGCATACCGGAGAAAATATCGCAATGAGAGCTGAATTAGTTAATCGTCCTAATATATTGCTACTCATAACTGAGTAGTTGGTCATCGTGGGGTTGAGGTCGTTCAAATACAGGGTATAACCCAGTGAGTACAGAGAGGACATGGCCTTTATACACCGTCTGATTAGAGGAACTTGGTCCACGCATCGCCGCATCGGGCGGAAAACAGGCTCCAACCCTACACTCGCGACAGTGTTCTCCCGGCAAAAACACCAACAATTAATACACTTACTGTGGAGCTAATAATTTCAAACTTAACAAGCTAATAGTACAACTCATCTGGACAATTTAAAGTGAAAACCTACTTAAATAGGTGTTATAAATCACTTATAGTTCATAATTAAACATTAAAAGATGTGTGTAGTTTTTCATTTCGACAAGAAAAAGTTAGTCGGCTGCGAACTTTTTTATTGTTTGGTCAGACAAATTTGACCAGCGGCAAAGTTGTAGGGGTGATATTGACACCCTTTTTTAACATAAAAAATGTTTATAAAATATTAAACAGATTAATCCACCAGGATGGTGTACTTATTGCAGTAAAGTGTCAACGTATTTGCAATCCCTGCCGCGCCGCAGGTCTCAGTGAGTATATACTGCAGTGAACACATAACGGTGTACAGGGATCATTTAGTTATAATAATATGGTTGTTCAATATTTACGAATCGTTCTTGTCTAATTTAAATTGTAATCTTAATTGCTTTAGAGTTTTAATGTTTACCTACTGCCTCAAATGTTTCGGAAGTATATTCAAACTTTAAAAGATATTGTAAAAGTTAACGTATAATTTTGTTGTTAATGAACTCATTTTTACTGTAAATTTCAACAAATTTGTGACATTATAATTAATGTATAAATTAATAAACGATAACATTAATTTAAAGTAATTGTAGTTTAATCAATTAATCACTGCAATATTATTATACATTAGACATTTGCTCCACAGGAGTATATAATATATACCACATTTATATTTCTAACTTCTGTTATGAGATAAAAATTCTATCTAGAGTATATTTTGTAAGGGTAATATCATAATACTACATTTTGTAGTCGTTAATTTACCAATAATAAAACGTCACATTGCTCAGAAGTGAATGGCCTTTTTTTAAAATTGTTAATTAAATTAATTACACCATTGATTCCCTTGATAATCGTTGGTAAAACAAGAGAAAAATAAAAATCTCTGAATAAACCTTATGTTACAACATGAGGAATTTATTATTTCACAAATAATCTGGCGTATATCGTTATGACGCTCTCCACTACCCGCAACACCGATAACACGCCGCCATATTGGTCGGAGACACTGCCTCAAACCGGTAACGTAAAGCCTCTCTATTTATTTTCTGTACTCACTGTTTTACCCCAAAAGTTTGACGAAATGTCCGGACACCGCTCCATTGTGGTCAACACGTTGTCGTTCGAAGCCCTCAGGACACGTAAATAACCCCTCCGAATACTGTCCATAATGATCCATTCTGGTCTGCAGCTCCTCCAAATTTGTCTTAACAATTTGCTATCTGATTCTAACTTGTACGAATGTTATGTAATTATGGTTGACAAACAGATGGTTGACGAATGTTAAGTAATTATTGTCAACCATCTCCGTTGCCTCATTTGTTCCTGTTTTATGTAACCCGTCAACGTTTCAGTTACGTAACTCGATCGCTCCATTAAATCAGTCGCAGACTCCCTTTGGAAATCCTTTAGGTTACATAATTCCTTCATAATATCCTCCAGAGTAACAGTCCGAGTAAAACTTCATACTCCGCCTACGATCAGTAGAACTCGTTAACAAGTAACAATCCCAGAAGAATAAGCCGAGTAAAACTTCATACTCCGCCTACGTTCAGTAGAACTCGTAAACAAGTAACAATCCCAGAAGAATAAGCCGAGTAAAACTTCATACTCCGCCTACGTTCAGTAGAACTCGTTAACAAGTAACAATCCCAGAAGAATAAGCCGAGTAAAACTTCATACTCCGCCTACGTTCAGTAGAACTCGTTAACAAGTAACAATCCCAGAAGAATAAGCCGAGTAAAACTTCATACTCCGCCTACGTTCAGTAGAACTCGTAAACAAGTAACATTCCCAGAAGAACAAGCCGAGTAAAACTGCATACTCCGCCTACGATCAGTAGAACTCGTTAACAAGTAACAATCCCAGAAGAATAAGCCGAGTAAAACTTCATACTCCGCCTACGTTCAGTAGAACTCGTAAACAAGTAACAATCCCAGAAGAATAAGCCGAGTAAAACTTCATACTCCGCCTACGTTCAGTAGAACTCGTAAACAAGTAACATTCCCAGAAGAACAAGCCGAGTCAAACTTCATACTCCGCCTACGCTCAGTAGGACTCGTTAACAAGTAACAGTCCCATAAGAATAAGCCGAGTAAAACTTCATACTCCGCCTACGTTCAGTAGAACTCGTAAACAAGTAACATTCCCAGAAGAACAAGCCGAGTCAAACTTCATACTCCGCCTACGCTCAGTAGGACTCGTTAACAAGTAACAGTCCCATAAGAATAAACCGAGTAAAACTGCATACTCCGCCTACGCTCAGTAGGACTCGTTAGCAAGTAACAGTCCCATAAGAATAAACCGAGTAAAACTTCATACTCCGCCTACGCTCAGTAGGACTCGTTAACAAGTAACAGTCCCATAAGAATAAGCCGAGTAAAACTTCATACTCCGCCTACGTTCAGTAGAACTCGTAAACAAGTAACATTCCCAGAAGAACAAGCCGAGTAAAACTTCATACTCCGCCTACGCTCAGTAGGACACGTTAACAAGTAACATTCCCAGAAGAACAAGCCGAGTAAAACTTCATACTCCGCCTACGCTCAGTAGGACTCGTTAACAAGTAACAGTCCCATAAGAATAAACCGAGTGAAACTTCATACTCCGCCTACGCTCAGTAGGACTCGTTAGCAAGTAACAGTCCCATAAGAATAAACCGAGTAAAACTTCATACTCCGCCTACGCTCAGTAGGACTCGTTAACAAGTAACAGTCCCATAAGAATAAGCCGAGTAAAACTTCATACTCCGCCTACGTTCAGTAGAACTCGTAAACAAGTAACATTTCCAGAAGAACAAGCCGAGTAAAACTTCATACTCCGCCTACGCTCAGTAGGACACGTTAACAAGTAACATTCCCAGAAGAACAAGCCGAGTAAAACTTCATACTCCGCCTATGCTCAGTAGGACTCGTTAACAAGTAACAGTCCCATAAGAATAAACCGAGTAAAACTTCATACTCCGCCTACGCTCAGTAGGACTCTTTAACAAATAACATTCCCAGAAGAACAAGCCGAGTAAAACTTCATACTCCGCCTACGCTCAGTAGGACTCGTTAACAAGTAACAGTCCCATAAGAATAAGCCGAGTAAAACTTCATACTCCGCCTACGTTCAGTAGAACTCGTAAACAAGTAACAGTCCCAGAAGAATGAGCCCAGTCAAACTTCATACTCCACCTACGTTCAGTAGAACTCGTAAACAAGTAATAGTCCCAGAGGAACAAGCCGAGTCAATTTTCATACTCCGCATACGTTCAGTAGCTCGTAAACAAGTAACAGTCCCAGAAAAACGAGCCCAGTCAAACTTCATACTCCGCCTACGTTCATTAGAACTCGTAAACAAGTAATAGTCTAATTTTCCACTTTTCAACGTATCTATGTCTGCTTTAGTCATCTATACGAATGTCGCGTTAAACTTTCTATTGCGGTCTACACAGGACTCGTTCAGCTGCTGGTCGGAGGAACGAGCATTACAAGTACCAGAGAGAGCCACCTCTCCTGAATCTCAGATCCTTGAAAATAAGAATGTATGAAATAAATAAAACATACCGTATATAAAAATAACTAAAGGAAAAAAAACTTTTTTTTAGGGAGGGAGCCTATCAGTGGTAAAGATACCGTGAAATTTGCTACCATAAAATAAAAAAATGGGGTTCGATCAACATCTCTTGTAGTCTCCCATCTGCTTCCCCTAAGAGAGTGTTGATGGTCCCTTTCTGAGGATATGTGTCGTGCAATGAATCTTTAGATCAAGAGAAGCCGAGTATGTTTATGTTGAGAAGATTTCTTATGTTGTGATGAGCATATATATGTAATATGCAAGTTAGTTTTCTGCTAACACAATGCAGTGAACAAATCAACACAGAGATAGCTACTAAAACTTATTAGTAAAAATTTCAATAAAAAATGAGTTGTAAAAAAAGTCAATGATGTACTGTCTACTATATTTAACCCAGTACAAATTAAAAAACTACTAAACAATTAAAAAATGTATAGCCTATATTTTCTTCCAAGTATTATTTTACCATAGACCCTCAATTTAAAGAAAGCTTTATGATTTTATCTTGTGCTTGGATCAGACAACTTTTTCGTTTTGGTCGATAAAAATAAAACATGATATTTAGGCCTATATATTATTTCAATCATTATCAACGTCAACAACGAGTATTTATGATTATTGTAAGGACATAGAGTTAAAGTAATAAATTATAATTAATAACCCTACATTTGTTATGTTCTAATGCAATGACCCACTCGCCCACCCATACACATACAGTGGTATTGACCCACCCGCCCACCCATACACGTACAGTGGTATTGACCCACCCGCCCACCCATACACGTACAGTGGTATTGACCCACCCGCCCACCCATACACGTACAGTGGTAATTCCTTCATAATATCCTCCAGAGTAACAGTCCGAGTAAAACTTCATACTCCGCCTACGATCAGTAGAACTCGTTAACAAGTAACAATCCCAGAAGAATAAGCCGAGTAAAACTTCATACTCCGCCTACGTTCAGTAGAACTCGTAAACAAGTAACAATCCCAGAAGAATAAGCCGAGTAAAACTTCATACTCCGCCTACGTTCAGTAGAACTCGTTAACAAGTAACAATCCCAGAAGAATAAGCCGAGTAAAACTTCATACTCCGCCTACGTTCAGTAGAACTCGTAAACAAGTAACATTCCCAGAAGAACAAGCCGAGTAAAACTGCATACTCCGCCTACGATCAGTAGAACTCGTTAACAAGTAACAATCCCAGAAGAATAAGCCGAGTAAAACTTCATACTCCGCCTACGTTCAGTAGAACTCGTAAACAAGTAACATTCCCAGAAGAACAAGCCGAGTCAAACTTCATACTCCGCCTACGCTCAGTAGGACTCGTTAACAAGTAACAGTCCCATAAGAATAAGCCGAGTAAAACTTCATACTCCGCCTACGTTCAGTAGAACTCGTAAACAAGTAACATTCCCAGAAGAACAAGCCGAGTCAAACTTCATACTCCGCCTACGCTCAGTAGGACACGTTAACAAGTAACATTCCCAGAAGAACAAGCCGAGTAAAACTTCATACTCCGCCTACGCTCAGTAGGACTCGTTAACAAGTAACAGTCCCATAAGAATAAACCGAGTAAAACTTCATACTCCGCCTACGCTCAGTAGGACTCGTTAGCAAGTAACAGTCCCATAAGAATAAACCGAGTAAAACTTCATACTCCGCCTACGCTCAGTAGGACTCGTTAACAAGTAACAGTCCCATAAGAATAAGCCGAGTAAAACTTCATACTCCGCCTACGTTCAGTAGAACTCGTAAACAAGTAACATTTCCAGAAGAACAAGCCGAGTAAAACTTCATACTCCGCCTACGCTCAGTAGGACACGTTAACAAGTAACATTCCCAGAAGAACAAGCCGAGTAAAACTTCATACTCCGCCTATGCTCAGTAGGACTCGTTAACAAGTAACAGTCCCATAAGAATAAACCGAGTAAAACTTCATACTCCGCCTACGCTCAGTAGGACTCTTTAACAAGTAACATTCCCAGAAGAACAAGCCGAGTAAAACTTCATACTCCGCCTACGCTCAGTAGGACTCGTTAACAAGTAACAGTCCCATAAGAATAAGCCGAGTAAAACTTCATACTCCGCCTACGTTCAGTAGAACTCGTAAACAAGTAACAGTCCCAGAAGAATGAGCCCAGTCAAACTTCATACTCCACCTACGTTCAGTAGAACTCGTAAACAAGTAATAGTCCCAGAGGAACAAGCCGAGTCAATTTTCATACTCCGCATACGTTCAGTAGCTCGTAAACAAGTAACAGTCCCAGAAGAACGAGCCCAGTCAAACTTCATACTCCGCCTACGTTCATTAGAACTCGTAAACAAGTAATAGTCTAATTTTCCACTTTTCAACGTATCTATGTCTGCTTTAGTCATCTATACGAATGTCGCGTTAAACTTTCTATTGCGGTCTACACAGGACTCGTTCAGCTGCTGGTCGGAGGAACGAGCATTACAAGTACCAGAGAGAGCCACCTCTCCTGAATCTCAGATCCTTGAAAATAAGAATGTATGAAATAAATAAAACATACCGTATATAAAAATAACTAAAGGAAAAAAAACTTTTTTTTAGGGAGGGAGCCTATCAGTGGTAAAGATACCGTGAAATTTGCTACCATAAAATAAAAAAATGGGGTTCGATCAACATCTCTTGTAGTCTCCCATCTGCTTCCCCTAAGAGAGTGTTGATGGTCCCTTTCTGAGGATATGTGTCGTGCAATGAATCTTTAGATCAAGAGAAGCCGAGTATGTTTATGTTGAGAAGATTTCTTATGTTGTGATGAGCATATATATGTAATATGCAAGTTAGTTTTCTGCTAACACAATGCAGTGAACAAATCAACACAGAGATAGCTACTAAAACTTATTAGTAAAAATTTCAATAAAAAATGAGTTGTAAAAAAAGTCAATGATGTACTGTCTACTATATTTAACCCAGTACAAATTAAAAAACTACTAAACAATTAAAAAATGTATAGCCTATATTTTCTTCCAAGTATTATTTTACCATAGACCCTCAATTTAAAGAAAGCTTTATGATTTTATCTTGTGCTTGGATCAGACAACTTTTTCGTTTTGGTCGATAAAAATAAAACATGATATTTAGGCCTATATATTATTTCAATCATTATCAACGTCAACAACGAGTATTTATGATTATTGTAAGGACATAGAGTTAAAGTAATAAATTATAATTAATAACCCTACATTTGTTATGTTCTAATGCAATGACCCACTCGCCCACCCATACACATACAGTGGTATTGACCCACCCGCCCACCCATACACGTACAGTGGTATTGACCCACCCGCCCACCCATACACGTACAGTGGTATTGACCCACCCGCCCACCCATACACGTACAGTGGTATTGACCCACCCGCCCACCCATACACGTACAGTGGTATTGACCCATACACGTACAGTGGTATTGACCCACCCATACACGTACAGTGGTATTATATATGTAATATACAGTGGTGGTATATATATGTAATATGCTCATCACAAGTTGCTCAGCTTGTCGATTTCCTCTGTCCCTCTTGGCTTCATCACTCTTTAACGTTTTTAAAGTAATACTAATGTAATTCAATGCCAATCGCATAGTTGACCCAACTTAAAAACAGTAAAAAACTCGTGATTAGTTGCAACCAAATTAATGGACTACTAGATTAAAAATTCAACCAAAGAATCCTTATATAAGTGTCCAATTAGATAACATTACATATTTAAAATTTTAGTACCTATATTTTTCATTAACTGTAGTATATTCAATAACTGTCAAAATATGTGATTTCAGCCCTACTTAGTAAATCATATCTTAATATGATTGTATGAAAAAGAAATTGTATTTTCAAATTAGACCGAGAAGTATCCTATATTAAAAAATGAGATGACTTTACAGCATGTTTACTGCAGATTTCCATGTAGTTAATAAATTGTTCTTGAATTTCCACTTTTTTTATTTAGATGTGTGTTTCCTATCAAATTGATTTAGTCTAAATTCCAACTAGAAAACAATTAACATTCGTTTGAAATAATGCCTGTTTTGTAAATATAACTCAATGAGCACTGTTAAACGTTAAACACGGCATATATTTATTACTAGCACAAAACTATTTACATGTAAATGTTAAAGTTTACTGTTAAAGGTATTTTTTTAATATACAATATTGGAATTCTGTTCATTCAACGACTAAATTTCTCAAAAACTTTAAAAAATAGATATATCAAACTAAAATTATGTGGGAAGACACATTGAACATTTACATAAATCAGCTATAACTGAAGAAAGTAAACAAAGTTTTAGCTAGCAACTTGTTTGGCTAAACTGGCGTCAACAAACTTGCGACTGAGTAGGCCCACGTTTGGCACAAGCTCCAATAAACTTTCTCCGATAAAACACACTAATCGCCTTGCCGCCTCTGTTATTAATCATATTTTAGGGCCAACTGCAGAATGTTTTGGTAATCAATGTAAGTAAGCTGGTAACCATGTAATAGGTTCGAAACATCCAGTTACATAAGTCACTGTGTTTATAGGCACGATGTAGGTAGAAAGGAGGGTCAAAGAGCTGGATATACAAGGATCCACAACAGCTGTGGTGTTTTTAAAAGTAACAACATCGTGCTTGGTGTCATTTCAAGGTTATTTTTTTTTAACTTTTCAAATATTTTATAGTAATGAAAATGTGGAATTATTAGCCTGTTAAATAACTACTAAGCCCAGGGATACTGACAGTAGTTGGAGCAGGGGACATGCGTACCCAAGGTATCCGGTTGGGGCGCTTGGTACCCCAGGTAAACGGATGGACCACTCGGTACTCCAGGTATCTGGCAAGGGACTTCAGTATCCCAGGTACCTGGCAGGAGACCTCGGTACCCAAAACGCGGCAGAGGACCAGTACCCAAGATATAAGGCTGGAGACCCCAATACCAATACCCCCGGTACCTAATTGGGAGGAGCTCCAGTACCCCAAGTACCTGGCAGGGGACGTCAGTATTCCAGGTACAAGGCTGTAGATCCCTGTAGCCGAGGTACCCAGTAAAGGTACCTAGAAGGACCTTGGTACTTCAGGTAACTAACTGGTGACTCCGGTACTCCAGGTACCCGGTGGGGAACCTCGGCAGCCCATGTACACGTCCGAAGGTCCTGGTACCCCAGGTATCCGGTAGGAAACGCGAAAAAGCGTCCAAAATAAACACGGATGGTATCCGTTGTACAAGTTGTCGGTGGTTCACTTTTTCCGAAGTATGCGAAAATAAGAAATAGCTTTTTATGTAAAAATCCATTCATGAAGGGACAAACTGGGCCACTTCGCAAGTTCCCACGGTTTTCCCAATGATCGTACCGCAATTAAGACGCTAAAACTAAGGCTGGTGTTTGAATCTGCAAATCATGTACCAATTAATGCTCCTTGGCAATACACATTAGTTGTGTGCTTACAGTATTTGTTTGTGAATTACAAACTGAAAACTCAAATATTTATTTACATACATTCATAGAAAATATGGATTTCGTGTAAATTATGTTTGTATTACATATATAGAGTGAGTTTTAAGTAAGTTACCACAATTTCAATCCAAAAAAGGTAGTGTAATCAGAATTTTAAAAGGACTTGTCGTTCTTTAGTTATTAATTATATTGTTATTTAATTTAATTTAAATTTTGCTAATCAAGCCTGATTTGTCATGGCTAAAACACAAATTTACTGTCGGCGCAGAAATTATGTGCACACGAGTTTGAAGGTTGTTTTCTAAGGTACTAAGAAGCCTATGACAAATCTAATTGTACCAGTTTTTCCTCGTTTAATTATACATTATGACATATTTTAATAATTTTTATCCCAGTTGGAACAAAAAAAGCACCGGAATTTTAACTAGTTTTCACTTAACATCGAATTTACGCCGTAATTACTCAAGAACCCGTGAAAGTATCGCATTTATATTTTAATAACTGATTAATATGAAGGTTTTCTATAAGTTTTATAAATTTTAGAGTTTTAACTTTTCGAGAAAAAAATGTCCCTATCAATTCCCTGAAACATTGTTCAGAGGTCGTACAATTAAATACTTGGTCCTGTTGTAATTTTTATAACATGTATAGTTACTATACATTACTTCCATATGTGTATGTAAATACATTGCTTTTAAATAGATTTAAATCAATTAAAAAACACTTTTAAATTGTTTTAAATCAATATAAAATCACTTCATTTACTTACACGCATGAAAGTAATGCATCGTAGTTATACATTTCGTAAGGATTACAAAAAGACCAAGTTAATTAATTTTACGACCTCTAGAAGCCAAGAAAACAATGTTTCAGGGAATTAATAATAATTTTTATTATTGAAAAGTAAATACTCTAAAATTTATAAAACTTATAGAAAATCTTGATATCAATCAGATATTAAAATATAAATGCGATACATTCACGGGTTCTTGAGTAATTACGGCGTAAATTCGATGTTTAGTGAAAACTAGTTAAAATTCCGGTGCTTTTTTGTTCAACTAGAATAAAAATTATTAAAATTTTTAATAAAATTTTTTAATACATGTGTTATAACGTAAAGTTAAACGAGAAAAATAATGGTGGAATTATATTTTTCCTAGGCCTCTTAGTTCCTTAGAAAACAATCTTCAAACTTGGGTGCACATAATTTCTGCGCTGACAGTAGATTTGTGTTTTAGTGTGTTTTTTGTGTTATTATTGGCAAATCAATTTCACTTTGGAAAATACATAGGCGATTATTTAAGATATATAATAAAATAATTAACATCCAACGAACGAAACATCCTTTTTAAATTCTGATTGCACTATAGATTTCAGCGTGAAATGACAGTGTTAAAGTCGGTTACTCCATAACTTGTTTCCACAATTCACAACAGCGTTACTTTTTGATTATGCCATTAAATTAATACCAACCTACACTACATAAAGTATGTTTCAATGTTATTAGGGATCACTTGGGGACAAACATTTAGGAGTAAACCTCAGAATGTTATGTGATCATGCGATACTTGCTCCAATGTTATTTAACATGTATACTGCTGACATCCCAATCACCAAGTCAAAAACGTTTATATATGCAGACGATATTGCTTTAGCTTATCAACATAAAGACTTCACAGCTATTGAAGAAACACTCACAACCCTCTTGCAACCCTCGAAGAGTATTTTAGAACCTGGAAGCTGAATCCTAACCCATCAAAAACCTTTTTCCACCTAAGTAATCGACTAGCTAATCGAAAATTAAACATCTTTCTAAATGGCGTAAACTCCACCATAATGATCATCCACAGTATCTGGGAGTAACGTTAGATCGATCGCATGTCGTTTAAAAACCATCTTCAAAAAACAGCAGCTAAAATTAAAACCAGGGCATATGTACTGCATCATATTGCTGGAACAACTTGGAGAGCCAACGCATACGTCCTGCGTACTACTGCTGCTTTGTCACTAGTTTATTCAGCTGCTGATACAGTGCTCCTGAATGGCTAAATAGCTCACATACAAAAAAGCGATTGATGTCCAACTTAATAGAGCAATGAGAGCTATTAGTGGTACTCTCCTGGCAACTCCACTACCTCGGCTCCCGGTGCTGTGCAATATAGCTCCTCCAGAAATAAGACGTCAGGAGGCACTACGTAAAGAATTCAATAAGATCTTGAATGCCCCGCACCTCCCCATTACCCAGAAACTCCCAAGTCAGAACGGTCGCTTAAAATCTCGAAACCCACTTCTACGTACTGCTTTCCAGTCGAGCAGATCAAATTTCTCGCCCAATACCAGCTGGGCCATAGGAACAGTTTTGATGGACGAAATAAGTTCCTTATTAACGATCCATCAATAACTGTAGGTGGAATGAACATCCCTCGTAGGGAGTGGACATTATTGAATCGGTTCCAAACTGGAGTGGACAGATACAACTACTGGAAATACATATGGGGATTGACAGTATATCAGTCATGTGATTGCGGGGAGTCTATCACATGACTGACCTACATAGTTACAGAATGGATCACATAGTTACAGAGTGCCCCTTGCGCTGTTTTACGATGGGATTAGCTAGCATAAATAGAATCAACGAGGCAGGTCTCAAATGGCTTGATGGATTGGATTTGGCTTTGTGACATGAGATCATTTGCTATTTATTTTTAATTTTTACTATAGAGTAATGACTTTTGGACTTTTTGTCAAACTATAAAACTCAGATTGTACATAATTTTAAATAAAAAAATAAATAATAATAATAATAATAATGGTAGCTGATAAAAAACCATACGAGATATATATCATGCGATATGTCCCTTAAAACTCGGCCTGTTTAATAAAACGCCTCTTTTAAATCCTCACTATAAACGTTATTTTAGTTTTATAAAAATAGGCTTCATCATTGCTTGATAAACTAAAACGCTAAAATTTTGAGCAGGTAGATTAGGATACATAATCTACGTAATATAACTTAAAAAACCATCTAAACAAATCAAAACTGTTAATGAATTTACAAATCCTTTAATAGTTAGTTATACTTATCATCTGATTATATTTCAATTTCTATTTATAAAACAACATTGTTGACAAATTCAAACTCATTAGAAAATGTCCTAATATACTTCTTTGCTTATCTTAAAGAAAATGTTTCTTGCATTTTTAAAATACTATGGAAGAACTATTTTAAAACTAAATATTATATTAAGGTTGGAGTTTTAAATACAAACATTCAAAACTGAAACGAGTTATTTATAACCTTCAAAACCGTCAAGAAAAACATCGTTTCAAACAGTGTTAAAATGTAAAATGGAAGAGATATTTCTTTAAATTGGTTAGGGTTTCTATAATTGTGAAAGTAAACTAATCTGTAGGGTAAAGTTAACACTCAGCTGGTCGGAATGAGATGGTCTGTCAAATCCAGCGACAGTTTGATTATTTATAGTCAACATTCATTATGCTTATCTGACCAGAGATTCCTCCGATTGTGTGATCGATAAAGTTTCTTAGTATTGAAAACTTTACATCAACATTTTTATTGCCAATAAACGTTTCATGTACCATACTTCACAATAACACGTTCAGAAGAAAGTAAGCTTTAAACACTTTTCACCATTATTTAGTATTTGTAAGTGTGACAGTGCCCAGGATTGGTTGGATATTTTGCAGTTTTTGGAAGTGGAAATAAGCAGTAATTTTCTGAATAAATTATAGCAAGTGTCTTTACATGCACAAGTAATAATGAACGACACAAGTTGATTCAAGTGTTTTAATTGGTTGAACCTGTAGTTAAATTAAGGTACGTTGTTTAAGTTTATCCTAAAACTAAAAATTAAGAACCCAATATTAAAATTGTGAAAACGAAACAATTTTTTGTTACCAAGGGTTATGACGTTGGTACAATTTATATATTTTCTCATAAGTACAGAGCTTATTTTCTCTCAGAGAATAGACTTCAGTTTTTCTTTGAAAAATCAAATTGGACAACACTTAGTCAATAAAAGGTTTCGAAAATTAATTGGAGCAATGGAGAGTTACATATCAGGGCCAGATGGTGACTGCCTCACAGATAAGAACTCATACGAAATAATTATGCAGGAGTTGCTGCTGCCATTGCAACAGAGTTTCGTGATACTGGAGTCAGTGCTAGCAGACCACATTCTGATACCGCAGTGCAGAAGACACTACACCCGTGCCTTCATCTTAGAGTACAAAGTAATACGGAAGAAACTGCTCGGCCTAGACTTGCAAGAGCAGCTGAAACTGAAAGCTCAACACGTGCTTGACAAGATTAATAAAAAGAAATATGCGGCATTTGTGGAGAACTTCAGTCACGTTAAAGAGATAGTGAAAATAGGACTGGCCTTTTACAACAGAAGCAGGGTGTTGCTCACTCGTCAAATAGAGAATATCAACAGAGAGAGAAGTGAGAGTGACACAGGTGAAATTGTTGAGTCTCAATATGATTACAATAGTGAATGGGAATGAATTCTCAAGATTTACACAGGGTCTTTAATTCCCTTTATAAAGATGAAAAGGATCAGCTGTGAGGGGTGACTTCTGCAGATGAATCCGGTCATTAGATTCAACAAACTTCTTAGTGTTTCTTGATATAACACTGCGTTGGAAATGATATTAATATAAAGTGGAAAAGAATATGGTCTAAAGGTCGACTGTCGTAGATGAAGTCAGTCATTGGGTTCAACAAACTTCTTAGTGTTTCTTGATATAACACTGCGTTGGAAATGATAATAATTAATTTAAAGTGGAAAAGAATATGGCCTAAAGGTCGACTGTCGTAGATGAAGTCAGTCATTGGGTTCAACAAACTTTAGAATGCTTCTCCATATAACACTGCATCAGAAGGGACATTTCATGAAAATAATCAACCCCAAAAGACTATTGGCACATATTAATGCAGCATTGAATTCAACATTTTCTTATTCCTCTGGTTATAAGACCGTCAGAGCATTCAAAAAATAATCTCAAATTGCTGTTGAGTGCTCTCCTATATATATCACAAAGAGGAAGCTTTCAGGCGCAATAATTTTTCATACTCTTTTTAGAAAGCTGTAAACAGGAATGTTAGAATGTTAAAATATTTCTATTCTTAACAAATTTTTAATTGAATTAATTTATACTTTGACTCTTCCCCTACTAGATTAATTTAAGCTAGCCTTAGATACTTCTCTGACAGATTGAAAAAAAAAAAATAAAGATTTTCTTTGCTCATTGTTGATATATCTTCTGTATATTTTCTATCCAACTACAGTACATAATTTTTACAACATAAATATTTTCAATTGACCATTCAGTCAACAATTTACTTGACTGTTGTCTAGCACTACATTAGAAACACTTCTCAGAATATATTTTCATATGTTCTTTGTACAACATCTTATAACAGGTTTCACATGAAAATGGTGTCTCCTGTCAGCTGAACGAGGGCACACATCACATCCTCACCCGGCTCGTCTTTCCCTTAGTTTGGGAAACTCTTATGGTCCGTTGAATAGGCCATATTGCATAATAACCAAGTAATGATATAATTTTTAGCTCAGAAACAAAAAATATACACATGCACGGCATTATACAGAGTGAAAGAAAAGTCCCGGAACAGATTCTTCATTTATGAACGATTACAGCTAAAGCAATAAAACTTGGCAAATCAAAACTGCACCTATTAATCTACTTTTTGATGTAACTATCATTTTTATGTCAATCAAGGGGATGGCCTGCTAGGAGTCAGAAGAAAATCTTAAATGAGAATACAGGTCAAGTAGTACATCACATTAAAAGTCTATAGTAGTAGAACATAAACCCACAAATCCGACCTCAAGAGATTCGCTCCTTAAAAAATGGTGCTGGTTTAAAGTTTTAAAAAGATACAATGAAAGTCCTGTTTTAGTCGGTTTATTGGTCTTTTCTTAGCTTAAATTGGGAAAATTAAACATTGTAAATGCCTTTTGGACTAAAGAAATATTTTTTTAGGATAGTTGGTGACTCATTACTTCCATTAGATGATGGTCCATAAGTAGTTCAACAAAAATATTAAAACTAGCATAGGTCAAGAAGTACATCATTTTAAAAGGGTTGTCTAGCACAGGTGAATACCACAAACAGCACTTAAAAAGGTTGATCCAGTACAAAATGGCAGATGTTCAAAGATTTTCTTGGCTGTAGTAAGACATTGCATTAGGAGCCACAATTCAAGTGCACTACTAAATCAAAGAAAAAAATGCTGCTCCATGTACTATGCCTGTCATACAAATGTACTTTATGAAGTTAGTCATGAAAAAGAGTAAGCAATTTGAACATTTACTCTAAAAATATTTGGTAAGCATCACTTATTTCCATTCAAATCTTTCAACATCTGCCATATTGTACTGGATCAACGTTTTTAAGTTCTGTTTGTGGTATTCACCTGTGCTAGACAACCCCTTTAAAATGATGTACATCTTGACTTATGCTAGTTTTAATATTTTTGTCAAACTCCTTGTGGGCCATCATCCATTGGAAGTGAAGAGTCACCAACTATCCTGAACAAATATTTCTTAAGTCCATCAGGCATTTACAAAATCAAACTTTCCCAAGTTGAGCTAAGAAAAGACTAATAAACCGACTAAAACAGGACATTCATTGTATCTTTTAAAAACTTTAAACCAGCGCCATTTTTTAAAAATCGAACTTTTTGAGGTCGGATTTGTGGGTTTATTTTCTACTACTAAAAGGTCATAACATACTACTTTGTAGGTTTATATTCATAGGTCAAGTAGTACCTTTAATTTGATGTACTACTTGACCTATGCTTTCATTTCAGATTTTCTTCTGACTCCTTGCGGATCATTCCCCTGATATAATAGAAAAACGGTAGTTAAATCAAAAAGTAGAGTCATAGGTGCAGTGTTAATGTGCCAAGTTTTATTTTTAACTTGTAAGGAAAATAAACAGGGCGGTTATTTTAAGTGTTCCACCATTGGAATCTTTTAAACCTGCAGAGACACAACAACCTTTAAATGGGGAACTTCACCTACTTTTTCCTCTATAAAAAAATGTGCATTTAGCGTTTTGTTTTTCAAAAAGCCGCCATTTTCCAAAGTGCCGGAAAACTTAATTTTTTCCTATAGAATGCTATGTATTTATGACTGTTTCTGATAGAAAATGTAATTTTAAGACTTTTTTACTCTTTGTATTTTTCTCGTAATATTAGCCGTTTCTAATTTATGGACACTCAAACAGTTAAAAACAGCAACTTTTGACTTTGGAAAATTGATATAACAGCCATGTTTTATTCTGTAATGTTAGGACCCAGGCTTAAACTCATACATATCAGTTATTGTAAAAGTTGAGGTTCTTAGAGAAAATGAATATAGTTAGCCCAAGACTATTTTTTAATAACCCAGTTTCTACTACTAATTTAAAAAATATTTGTTATTTTCTGTTTCAACGTAGTTTTACAATTATATTATATTTTGTATGATAAAATAGCACTTTTTACACCACTAGTAGAATAAATAACTATTAGGATATGCATGTAATCCGCAACACAGTATATTTTTGGATATTTATTGCCCTGGCTCCCTCAAAAGTTGCTGTTTTTAACTATTTGAGTGTCCATAGATTAGAAACGGCTAATTTAAATGAAAAATGCAAAGAATAAAACGTTTTAAAATTACATATTCTATCATAAACCATCATTAAATACATAGCATTCCATAAAAAGTTGTCCGCCAGTTTGGAGAATGGCGGCTTCTTTGAAAAACTCTAAATGCATATTTTTATTAATAAGGAAAAAGTAGGTGAAGTTCCCCATTTAAAGTTTGTTGTATCTCTGCAGGTTTAAAAGATTCCATTGGTGGAACACTTAAAAAAAACCACCCTTTATATATACATGCACGAAACAGTATATACATCCTTGATTAATTCTTTGTAGATACTAAAAATAATACTAATATTTCTGTAGCATAACTTCTCACGTGGGGTAAATGTGACCCCAATGATCAAAAACGAAATAAGAGAGAACTGGACGATCGTGAAGACAACAGCAAATAGTGTGACCTTATACTAGACTGAATTCTAGAAAGCTACTGAGAGTGTGGGAGCACTACAGTACATCCAATAGATTTTAATTTAAGGACAAAATTAACCACCTGGGGTCATATTTACCATACGCAAGTACTTAAGAGTTAAATGTATGAGTAAGGAAAATAAAAAGTACTCTACCACATAAGTAGTGACTACAACAGACAGCTATTCCCTCCAGTTAACAGCTATAATTTTCATTTTATATGACCACATGTATTAAATTAGATAAAATTATAAAATAAGAATGAATAAGTAAAAAATATCTAATTCTGTCCTCAAACTATTCTATTGCTTAGTTTCTTTTTGATATTTTATTAATGCAATATCCAATAATATTCAAATTTTAAAAAATTAGAAGAGTTAGAACCATAACTAAATGTATGGTTTATATTGCGATAGGCACAAAGGTTAAACTCATAGTGTATACCTTTTTAGGTAAATAAATACAAATAGTTTAGTCCTGTAAAACTTTATTTGATGTTCAGTATAATGTTATTTCATTAGTTAATTCTGGTTAAATTCTTACACATACACATGCACATACAAATGACCACACTACTCGTAAAAGTGGTCAGTCAATTCCGGGTTGTTTTATTATTATAACTTTGTACTGATTATGATGGAATAAATTCATTTATTCATTTATTCACATACTGGCCCACCCGCCCTCCCTTACACGTACGGTGGTACTGAACCACCCGCCCACCCATACACATACAGTGGTACTGGCCCACCTGCCCTCCCTTACACGTACGGTGGTACTGACCCACCCACCCACCCATACACATACAGTGGTACTGACCTACACACCTACCCATATACGTACAGTGGTACTGACCCACCCGCCCACCCATACACATACAGTGGTACTGACCCACCTGCTTACACATACAGTAGTATTGACCCACCCGCCCACCCATACACGTACAGTGGTACTGACCCACCTGCTTACACATACTCGTACAGTGGTACTGACCTACCCACCCATACACGTACAATGGTCAATGACACTTTACGTGTGTGGGTGGGTCAATAACACTGTATGTGTATGGGTGGGTCAATGACACTTTACGTGGGTGGGTGGGTGGGTCAGTCAATAACACTGTATGTGTATGGGAGGGTGGGTGGGTCAATGACACTTTACGTGGTTGGGTGGGTTGTCAATGACACTTTACGTGTGTGGGTGGGTTAATAACACTTTATGTGTATGGGTGGGTGGGTGGGTCAATAATAATATACAGTACGTGTTTTTAGGGTCTTTCAAACATCCTTTCCCAGGGGAACTGAGCATGGAGCATACTGCAGTCTGACAGCAGGTTAGATGACTATTATATTGCATTTATTAATTGTATCTACAGTGTTAGTTGAATATTAATAAGCTGTGAGAAGTGTTTTGTATCTAAGCTGTTATCAGTAATAAAGCTTGCGAATACATTGTTTGATATCAATAAATATATGATTAATTTATATTATATTTTAAAGGAGTGTATGATTGTAATTTACTGTCTAAAATGTGACATTGATTCAGTAAATTATGGGCTGATTGACATACTTATCATAGTCATATTTCTCTATAATAAGCAAATGGTAACAAAAATATATAGAAAAATCATGAAAAATGATTTTTGGCATAGAAGAAATATTACCACATGTATATATTATTCTTATGTATTATGTAACATAAGAATTTTCATGCTATTTACAATTTAGACCTACTTTATTATCTCAATTTATTTTAATATTGGAATCTAAAACTAACCAACAAACTCCCAGGAGAGAAAATTACCTCTGTCTAAGTGACTCAGCTTGATGTGCTGGTAATGAAGCTTAGCTGCTATCTGATAGCAATTACCTTTCTCATTTAACTTTTAACAACCCAAGAGCAGCGAGAATCATTATTATAACACCAATGGAGCGCCATTTAGTTAGTTTTAATTATAACCCCAATGGAAGGCCATTTAGTGAGTTTTAATGGAGTCAGTAGTTTAATAACTAACAACGCCAGCTGGTGCTGTCTTCCTCATTCATTACTCACCACAGGCCATAGAGGTGTATGTGGTTGTAGAGTACTCGTACTCACCTATGTAATAGTATTATTTTTACTGATAATGATTCAGCATTTTTATTTTGATATCAACCTTTGAAGTGTAGAATCTGGAATGTCTACAACACACCAGGGAAGATACAGCATGCAAATTCAACAAGAGCAGATTAATAGAACTTGGCTTATTGGTTTTCACCATATGGTTTAGCGAAAGTTTTAAAAATCGTTTCATTTGTGAAATTTATGTTTTTTCAAGTTATGAAACTGATCTGCTTCTATCACTTTTTGTAAAAGCAGGTGGACTACATCCATTAGCAGCTAAGTTTTTTTAGTATTGCACTAAAAAGGCACATCGCATGGTTCAGCATTTTTTTTTAAATTTCATATATAAAAAATAAGATATACCCTTTTCCCCCTTACTGGTTTGTATACCTTTGACAATCAACTGCGGTGTGTTGATTACAACTTACATTTAACAGCAGTGTGTATGTAAATGTGTGTGTGTTTTGAAGATGATTGACCAAAAGTTTGTAAAATATAGGATTCTTCAAGAGCCATTTTGGAATCACTATTATTTTCTCCCTAAATTAAAGATCACACGTACAAGGTGTAATTCTCCCAATGCCCACAAATATCCACCTTCACAATCCACACATTTTAACATAATAATTACAAATAATATTTTACAGAGCCTACAAATAAAATAATCTGTTGCTTTTTATAATGAATATACATGAGAAGTTTTCCTAAAACAGCTATCTATCATTTTAAAATTACTCGTTCTCTGTTAATTGTAACATTGCTTAGTGGAGTTATGATCAATTAATTAAGATGTTCATTTTTCAAATGATTACATCATTTCATTTTATAAATGTTCCTTGAAAAAATATTTTATTTACCTGACAAATATTTTTAATTGGTCATTATACATGCTCTGCACCTCAACAGTTTTTAGGCAAAATTTTTAGTATAATTGATTTATTTCAAAAATGTTGATATCATTTTTTTAAAGGACAAATCTTGTTTGGCAACAATTATTTCACTATCATAACCTAAATAATCTTTACTTATATAGTACCAAAGATCAAAACTATAGTAACTCATATTAATAGTGTTTGGGACCAACAACCCGACTGTCTACACTGCTTGTGTGGCATCTCAGACTAGACATAATACAGATAGTTTACGTCTATCATAACCTAAATAATCTTTACTTATATAGTACCAAAGATCAAAACTGTAGTAACTCATAATAGTAGTGTTTGGGACCAACAACCCGACTGTCTACACTGCATGTGTGATGAGTGGCATCTTAGACTAGACATAATACAGATAGTTCATGTCTATCATAACCTAAATAATCTTTACTTATATAGTACCAAAGATCAAAACTGTAGTAACTCATTATAGTAGTGTTTGGGACCAACAACCCGACTGTCTACACTGCATGTGTGGCATCTCCGACTAGACATAATACAGATAGTTCATGTCTATCATAACCTAAATAATCTTTTCTTATATAGTACCAAAGATCAAAACTGTAGTAACTCATTATAGTAGTGTTTGGGACCAACAACCCGACTGTCTACACTGCATGTGTGATGAGTGGCATCTTAGACTAGACATAATACAGATAGTTCATGTCTATCATAACCTAAATAATCTTTTCTTATATAGTACCAAAGATCAAAACTGTAGTAACTCATTATAGTAGTGTTTGGGACCAACAACCCGACTGTCTACACTGCATGTGTGATGAGTGGCATCTTAGACTAGACATAATACAGATAGTTCATGTCTATCATAACCTAAATAATCTTTACTTATATAGTACCAAAGATCAAAACTATAGTAACTCATATTAGTAGTGTTTGGGACCAACAACCCGACTGTCTACACTGCATGTGTGGCATCTCCGACTAGACATAATACAGATAGTTCATGTCTATCATAACCTAAATAATCTTTACTTATATAGTACCAAAGATCAAAACTGTAGTAACTCATTATAGTAGTGTTTGGGACCAACAACCCGACTGTCTGCACTGCATGTGTGATGAGTGGCATCTTAGACTAGACATGATGCAGATAGTTCACGTCTATCATAACCTAAATAATCTTTTAGTACCAAAGATCAAAACTGTAGTAACTCATAATAGTAGTGTTTGGGACCAACAACCGGCTGTCTACACTGCATGTGTGGCATCTCAGACTAGACATAATACAGATATTTCACGTCTATCATAACCTAAATAATCTTTACTTATATCGTACCAAAGATCAAAACTGTAGTAACTCATTATAGTAGTGTTTGGGACCAACAACCCGACTGTCTGCACTGCATGTGTAAGAAGTTAAGTGTAAGAGAGGACCTATGGTCCTAACATTTTGTGAGACAAAGTTAGGTCCTAACTTTGTCTCACAAAATAAAACTTTTTTTCATTTCATTTCATGTGTGGCATCTCAGACTAGACATAATACAGATATTTCACCTTATGGGGCTCATTTTTTACTTTAGAAAAAACTATTTTTGCTGTATTAACAGAGCCATTATGCTTGGCCTGTGGTTTAACTTATTTGATGTACTTATTTCATCAATTACAATTGAATTAGACTTTGTACGCATACACAAACAAAGTAGGTGTTAATCAAGCCTAATATGAGTGTAATTTAAGTTTAGATAACTAGTTTTGTTACTAAGTTAGGCCAAATTATTTTTATAGATCTTCATTAAAACTTTTTTTAGATTATTACAACATTAACATTGTTATACTTATGTATAACACTAGGGGGCACCCATTGCGTACCAACCAAACACTCACTGATCTCTGTACACCTCGCCTTCAGCCTCGGCAGTTAATATAATATCACTACAAATAATATTAGATTAACTGTAAACATAAAATCACAATATTAAATTTATATACAGTATCTCACTCACATTACTTGCGTCGCTACCTTAGTATAAATACCCAATGGTATTGCTTAGCCTATTTCAAACATGTTCATTTCATTTCTTTTTGTTTAAAAGCTGAAGATTAACCTCTTAATTAATCAATAGGATAATAAATGTCAAACATACAAAACAGCTGTTATTAATTTACTAAAATCAACCCAATATAATCCTTATGGAACAATCTTTTGCGGGCGATTTCTACCCCTTAGGAGTATTTTCTTAAGATGAAAATACTTTAGTTACCGTAGTTGTCATATTTAAGACCTAAAAAACAGATACAACATTTCAGCTCTCTACCTAGATGGGAAGTTCAAAAATAAGTGATAAGTGAATCAGTCAGCTAGGGCTTCGGATAGTGAGGTTACCTAATTTATTCCTAAACATATTTGAAGATGTACTTTATTAATTTTTTACCAGTAATGTGCTCATATTAAGCCAGTGTTAAGTTTAAGTTTGGTTTAGTTCTCACATGTTTTATAAGTATTACTGTACTATCTATCATGTACTTTTGAAGTTTTATGAGCCACTGACAGTCGATGTGCCATTACTTGATGTAGGATTATTTATTGCATAACTTATCTTAGAATTATAGTGAATAAATAAATTACAGTAATCTGTTTTCATGTTACATACTTTTTTATTTAATTGTAGTCATATAATTAATTAGCTTGGACATGAATAAAAATGTAACATGTTGAAACAGACCAATTTTTTAAGTATTGAATATTTAATTAGGTAACTTGTCTCTGCTAGTACATGTATAAGTAATAAAATAGGAAGTAAACCATTTCAAATTATGATTTTGCCCTCATTAAATTTCAATCTTTCAATTGTTTTTCTTGATTTATATAATCAATGTTGGTGAATGTTGTTAAATAGAACGCAATTGGAATCGAGTTTACATGTTGAGATTGTCAACAGAGGCATGGCAGTTGCTGACGGATCACGAACATATGTACATCTGGGCACCCAGATAAAATGAGCATGCACTGATACATGAAAGTTCCCTATCTCTATACTTATTTATCTCTGGACCAGTTCGAGTGCTGGAACCAGCCAAAGTGCTGCAACTGTGGTGGTGAACACTCGGTAAGCTGGAGAGGATGCGAGGCTCACAGACGTGCCTAGAGGCCGCAGGATGTACCACAGCTGCTCAGTACTGCGCTGCCTGCCTACGTTTTAGCACTCCCTCCGAAGACCGCCCCCCACTCTATGAACAACTTGCCCTCTGCCTCGATTCGCACGGTAGCCACCCAGACTAGCACCTCTGGGGCTGGACTAGCCTTAGCTACTGTTGCTAAGTCGTATAGACCGAGAAAGAAGAAGAATCGGAAACACCGCAAGAGGAGTCGTGGTGGAGCCACCCTGGAGATGAATCAGGCCACCACGAAGGAGGAGTTCCCGACCCTGGTGGATGGTGTGCAACCCGCCCCGGACCCGTCTAGCCCACTTTGCTCTGTCCTATGTACATCCTAAGCCCAGCCCAAACCCTCAACTAAGCACCGTGGTCTGGCTGTGCCAAGTATCCCTGCCTGGGAAAGCAGTGCCACTCTCCTGCCAGCCCAACCTGCTTTTATCGCGGTGTTTGCTGTCCTCAAATGAATTTCATGGATTGTACCTATTGTTTTAGGTCCAGCCACCCGGGCCATCAAACTTATTGCGGCCATCCTTACCTCAATAGATGTTCCTCTGTTCAATGGACAGATGGCCTAAACTTGTGTACTGGTGCATAATAATTATTGATGGTTCGACAACCATTGCTTACTTTGCCTGGAATCTAGGAATTCGAGATTTCGTGAATCTCCTGCTCCTAAGAGCATCATCTGTAGTTCTTGGTGGCTTTGTGTATGAGGGGGACCTAGTCCCCCTCCAACGAGGTCAAGAACATCAGGCATTGCATTGATGGTTAGTGCGTTGGCTTGGCAGGTGCAGTGACACCTATACCATCCTTGTCATCCAAGTACTGCCCAAGAACCCTCCTTCTTTGATTGACCCTCCTGCATCCCCCCTCCAACTATTACTGCTCCATACCCTGCGAACAGAACATTAAGCTCAGCTGGGTTACCCATTGGTAACTTAATTAATTAAAAACAAAATATTATAAGTATTTGAATAACAAGCTAAAAATTAGCAAAACTGTTCAGGTGACTAGTGCTGTTGACCACACAGTCAACATTACATTAGAAGCATCCTACCGTTATTCTGTCATGTCACCACACCATTCTCTAATGTACAAGCTTGAGGCTCGTTGGGCCAACCGCGGAAGGACGGTTCTAATGCAACTGCATCAGTGACCTTTTTGTACCTCATCTGGGATTCGAACCCAGAACCTGCCGACTCCCTGGCCACAGGAGGTGACTATTATCCATTAGACTACCAAGGCACGATGCGGCATTGGCCAAAAACGGTTCAAAACAGCTAGACCTCTGAGCGGGAGAATTTTGTACTGCAATTTTGAAGTGTATGGTTGTAGTTATTCTTTTTTCCACTAGTTCTGCTCATAACAGATAGTGCTTTCTAGTGAAAATGTTGTCTCGTTACAATTTAACTGATTGTTTGGTATGTTTATTCACTGTGTAAATGAAGCTAAACACAGAACAAGCACTGCTCGTTAGTCATCGCCAATGGGTTAAATGCTACAGCTGGGGACACCTAAGCTGCACACAGGCAGTTCCTCCACCGACCTTTAAGGCTATACCTTTGGATTCAAAGGTAGTGTTAGTGATAAGGACCCTATGTGACAGCCTCTGCCGAACAAGGACAGCAGCTCCATCCCATGCATACCCATACCACCTCGTTGAAGAGGGGCTCGGACCCTCTTGTACACTAAGTGGCCAAGGACCGTGAAGGTGGTGTGCACTTGTAGGCGAGACTCCGCAATCAGCACTACATCATACCTCGATCCTCTACAAACAAAACAAGTTCATTACGATGAGCTGCGACTCCATTAGCATTCCACAATGCTATCCTAAGGCTTTCAGCCTTCGTGGTGGGTAGTGTCTATTGCGTTGATTTGAACGGTACGACCCTTTGAGACACATGGGTTATCAAACTAGGTATCCTCGAAAAGAAAGCAGGATAGCTAAATAGAACTTATAAATATATGAAAACATGTTTCTTTCACAGCCAGTGTTAGTCTTTTTAGACATACACTAAAGCTATTGTTTCTTTTGAAGGTTTCATGCATGACTGCTGGTATAAGATGCTAAAATTTCTGTCAAGTCTTCCCTTGGTGTTATCATTGTGTATAAATTGCTAGTGTTCTATAGCCCAGTTTTCTGGAAAAACATTTCTTATAAATTTGTTACTAAACAAAATGTTAACAGTGGCGGCAGAAGGATTTTTGAGCAGGAGGGTCAATCGTGATAAGGGGGGGGGTCTGGGGGGCAACCACCTAGGGGTAGAAATTTTGAAAATTAACACACACACAAATCACATTTTACACTAACCTAGCACTTAAACAGCTTAGAAGGACAATATATTCTACGGTAATAATTTAAATACTAGAAACAATATGAGGTAGTTTGTATTTTAGTCTTCTTGTAGATTGAATATCATCTTGGTAGTCTAACAGAATAAATAACAATAGTCTAACCTAGGACTATTATGTTGCCGGAGTAGTACTAATAATTGTCAGAAAACAAAGT
This sequence comes from Stictocephala bisonia, assembly GCA_035578905.1. Taxonomy (NCBI): domain Eukaryota; kingdom Metazoa; phylum Arthropoda; class Insecta; order Hemiptera; family Membracidae; genus Stictocephala; species Stictocephala bisonia. Next base: position 2,980,107 of record JAQJVL010000005.1, read on the forward strand.
AAACGAAATTGTAAAATTAGTCACCGATATTATGTAAAATCATGGGAATCACACACCAATATTCAAAACATTTATTTTATGTTAAGTCTTAGTATGCCATCCACTTTTACAGTATGTTTTGATTTTGTTGATACTTCAGCTACTTGGAAAACATTTGACTAATATATTGTGGTACTGTTATAAACAAATATTAGGGCAGAATAGGGTTTAATAATAATAGGCAGGTAGTCCTGTATTAACATAAAATCTAACTGTTTAGAAATTAAAAATGTTGTACAATTGCTAAGAAAAGCTATAAGTAGCCATAAGTGTCTACTACCGGTATTTAAAAACAAACTATTACAAAAATTAGTCTTAAAATTTCCGAAAACTAAACTCCTACTCTCCACTTGACTGTCAAACATTCTTGCAATGTTCTTGTCATTTATACATTTCACAATGTCTTTATTAACGGGCAAGATGGTTCAACATCTTTTGGGTCATCGTCGAGTGAAGCCACGTTTTCAGTTGACGGCAAGAAAAAGTTCTTTCAGCCGTTACTGAAGAAGATGCCGGCAAGACAAGTTGTAACTTGACAACCTAAGGCGGTTAGTTGCAGACTCGATAGTACTCTGCAACAAGAGTCTGCAGAGGCTATCGATCATGGTGGTTCTAATCCCATAAGAAAAATGTTATTTGAGAATCCATATTTTTTCATTATTTATTGACCAGAAGTTATGTATGAAATGTCATTTTAAACGTTATCATATTGCGCATTGGGTTTGCTTTTGATGTTTTGAATGCATACACCTAGTTTTGAAAAAAAGGTGAAAATAAAAATGTCAAACTAAATTTTTTAAATTTCTTTTCTATAAAACTAATTAGGAATTTGCAAAGCAGTTCAAACACACAGTTTCATTCTTTATCAAGTGCAATTTGTTTGGAAAAATCTGTTAAAAATAACTGTTTAACTTGGATAAGGGTGATCATATGTCCAGTTCGAAAATGAAATGATATGTGCTTTATTTAATGAGGCAAAGTTAGGACCATTAGGTTCTATCTTACACTTTACCTTATATAGAAAATATGATCCCTTAAATTAATGGTAAAGAAAATAAAATTGTTCTTATGGGAAAAAACCAACATGGCCGACCGCCTCTGCAGAGAAACATTTTTGTTTTCTTGAGATTTGCTTTTTCAAGTTGCTACTAAGTCGCCTAGATGTTTAATTTTCTGATATTTAGATAAATGAAAATTTAAATTAGGTTAAATGTATATTAAATTAGCCAGCCACTTAAGTGTTAAAATTTAAGTGTTTTCATTGATTATGATGTGATGCCAAATGTAATCTTTGCTTATAATTATTAGTAATCAATGTTTATTCTATGGTTATAGGTGGGTCAGCTGCCCCCCCCCCCCGCCACTGAATGTTAATATAATAATTGCTCAAGGTCAGCTATTTAAGAGTAATCAGATCTCATTTTCCAATATGTTATATTTTTAAAATGTACCACAAATAACAAGTTCCTATTAGGAAATAGCATTTTTATTGATTATTTCCCGTATGATTAATTTTCATTTCAATTCACTGTCCTATATTACTTAAATTTCATATTTGTTTTCTTTATTCATAAAGGAATAAAAAATTATCTGCTTTATAGTAAACAGTAAGCTTTAATCTGCTACTCCAGATCTGAGCTAATTTGTCAAAAGGAAATGCTACTGTTAAACTTGACAAAGTATTCTAGAGAGAAAATCTCGATATTTTAAAAGCCGTTAGGTATACTTTTCTATTCAAATGTTCAATTGAAAGTAGCTACTGCCCTCAGAAAATAAAATGTATTAGGATGTAGTTCGCCTAAATACTGATTCTTGGTCCCTAAGATCAGGACATTTTTATTCAAAACCTAAAACTATCTTTCTTAAAAACATTAATAGATAAATAAATGAATCACTTATGTGTTGACAAGTCACAATCTGCCATTGGAGAGTTCCATACATTGTTGGAGCTCTGCTCTGTAAATATTATATAAAGTAGTTCTATAAATAATTAAAGTCTAAATAAATCACAAGAGTAATAAACTCTTAAGAGTCTGCAGAGGCTCTTAAAATGTTGGTTTTAATTCCATAAGAACAACGTTATTTTCAAACCGTACACACGATCATACGTATCCAAACTAAACGGTTATTTTTAAATGAATTTTTTCCAAACAAATGTCATCAGATCAAGAATGAAGTTGGGCGTTGCAGTTCCTTTTACAAATTCCTAATTAGTTTTACAGAAAAAATATAAAAAAGATTTAGTTTGACGTTTTTATTTTCACCTATTTTTCAAAACTGAGTGTATGTATTCAAAATATCAAAAGCAAATCCAGTGTGCAATATGATAACGTTTAAAATAACCTCATACACAACTTTTGGACAATAAATAAAGGAAAAAATATGACTTTGCAAATAACATTGTTCTTATAGGATTAAATCCAACATGGCCGACAGCCTCTGTAAACTCTTAACTTTTACCTTATAATTTATTATTGTTAATAATAACACCCAACACTGTATTCTTAGAAAGTGTATTCTTAGAAATAAAATAAACTCTCTCTGATACCTTTATATATGGTACTTTTCATTTAAACAATACAACATTTTTGATTCCTGATTGGATTTATTGTAGGCATGTACAGTATGCTAGGTTCGCTTAATTCACTGTCAAAACACGAGAGCTACTAGGTTAAAGTTTATTGCTTATAAACTTTAACCTATGAGGAGGAGTTAACCACATCGCCTCATTTGGAGGTGAATACTGCCATGAGGCTTGAAGTGATGGCCACTCCTGGATTTTAGTATAGTTATTGGTTTACTTTTTGTCCAACCATTTTCAAACTCTTCAGTTGAGAGGATGTTTCATGTTCAAATTTATTCTTAGATATTAGGCACCAACACAATTTAGTGTCTATTTTTAGGCAAATATGAATGATTGTAAACATGAGTGTAGGATGAAAGTGGATGACCTGTATAGTCTGGTTACTCATTGAGTTCTACTGTTCCTCAGAAAAGGCCATTTATTAATAGCCCAATACCCAGGGCAACTAAGGGACCTACAGCTAAATGTGGAATCCGAACCACATAGTGTTGGCCTGATTTTCAGCTAATTGACAAGCCTGACACTCAGTTCTCTCCCTAAACAACATCCGGACACTGATTACCACCCAACATAACATGAACCCAACAGACTTCTCAAGTAGTGTCTATGTCGATAGCAACCTTTAAGTGGACGCCATATCAGTATTAAGAGGACCGAGCATTGAACTTATTGCCTACAATCTCTACTGCACTTAGTCTCCAAGTAGCTGGATAACAGCACTGCACCACCAGTGCCAACCGCAAGACAAATGAAAGGAATAGTCCGCAAATAAAAACCATAATGATGACTTTAATCTATAATTTGTTGAGACAGGATTAGTATAAATTAGTTAGTTTTTATTTAACACACCCATTTAGACTAAATATTAGGCAAATCTATGGTAGAATGTAAAAAATGAAATACTGATCATGGTTTTATAGTAATTTTAAAGAGAACACTATGAAATTATACTGTCATACAAATCAGCATCTTCAACAATAAATCTCCCAAAATGCAAATAAATTAGTTAGAACAAATTGTTATTTATTATTTTCTCAGGTAATTGTAAACTAGGCCTACTTTACATCCATGACACAATTAAAATTTTGAAATGAGGTAGTATTGAAATATTTATAATTACAAGAAATGTTATATTAAAGGACAACAATTAACAGGAATTACCAAGTGTAACTAACCTAAACATATTATAATGTCTCTCTCTATTACCTCAAGAATAGCCCACTTCATTTCTTGAATTATCTTTGGTAAGTAGCTTAATAAAGAAGCATTGTGAATACTGTGAACTGCTTTGATCAAGAAAACTAATACATTTATTTAGTATATAGTACTGCTAGTATGGACTTATATTGACTGGTGCTAATCATTATCATATTATCTACTAGATAATTTAAATAAGTTTAGGAATGATAGTAATCTGCTTGTGAAAATACTTCTTTATACTAAAAAGGGGTAATTTTAAAGAGAAAACTATGAAATTATACTGTCATACAAATCAACATCTTCAACAAGAAATCAACCAAAATACAAACAAAATAACAAATTAGTTATTGAAGTAGGTAATTTTGAAAGCAGCTGAGGGTAAAACTCCCAAATGGTCCAAACAAACATGACTGGCAGACCTGGTTGTAGATTCTATTGACATATCTATTGTTTGAAAGCTTTCTGCTTTCTCAGCCTGCAGGCAAAAACCTATCCAATACTGCAGAACTTGGAGAACGCTATCACAGACAGTATCAACAATTAAACAGTGAGGCTAACATGAATATCGAATGTATTATGGTTATATGAGCTGTTTGCCCAAGTGTTTAACATTTGTTTGTAACTTGTCAATTGCTCTACAATTCTATGGTAAGTTATTAACTTGCCTAGTTTATAATACTTTTTATAGAAATAATTTTTGCTGGAATAGCCTAACATTCCTTTTACACATAGTAATAATCAGTCAATAAACTATAATATGTACACAGAAATGATAAACTAATGAAGGATCTAACTAGGCCTACAATATATGTAAAAGAATATCACTCTTCAAAATGAAGTTACTTTATAGGGATGCTTACCCAAGAGTTGGAAGGTTAATGAAAGTTATTTTTATCATTCTTCTACTATTTGCCACCACATTAATCTTTTATGGTAACTATTAATTTCATACTTTGATTTATTTACTTAAGATAGACTTATACCATTTCACTTTCAATAAGATGATTTTCTTTCAATTTAATTTCAGTTTATACTTTGAATAACTTCCGTAATGTACAGAAGACAAAATAATAAATCATATATTTATAAACTTGTCACTTAGAACAATTATTTACAAATATCAATACAATTGATGTAATATAATAATATATTACTGGTTTGGTCTGCAATCTCTGAGCATCAGGCGGAAGATCAATGATTTACTTCTTCTCAGAAAGATTATTACATCGTCAGTGGATTCACCTGATCTACTTGGGAGAATAGACTTTCGCTGCTCAAGATTGGCCAGAACAAATCAAATGTTTGAGAGGAAATATTGTCAGACTCTGTATTCTTACCACAGCTTAGTGCCACGTCTTCACCGCCTGGGAAATAGCTTACCTGATCACATTGATTTCTTTGCCATGTCGGAAGTAACTTTTAAAAAGGAACTCTCCAAGTTTTTTTGAATGTAGATCTGTTTATTCTGGAATATGTAGAATGTAGACATGTATTGAACTTGCCTGTTATTTGGAACTTTGTTTTGTATATATATATTAATAATATAATAGTAAGGCTTCTTGATACTTGTAATGATTTAGCACAATTTGCACGTTTTATATACTTATTTATTTGAATCAATCGCATGGTCTGTTAATTAATTAATCTGTATTTTGTCTATATGGATGTGTTTTATGTATTAATGGTAATCAGGACTGGGGTAGTAAAATATTATGTAGTACTGTATTGTTACTTAGTATGAATATTTATATAAAGTTTTAGTGCCTGTTGTAGTTCTAGTGCTTGTTGTAGTTTTAGTGCTTGCAGTTACTAATATTAGAACCCCTTGGAACTCTGGGTTTTCTATATTATTTATTAGAACTATACATTGAATTAAATGTCTGTATTGTCAGCCATCTGAATCCAATCTGTAAATTTATAATGAAATGTAAAATGGTGTTAACCGTATACAATGAATAAATAAATAAATAAATATAGCAATATCGGTATAGTAATATAATACACAATATAAATAATTGGTAGTAAAGTTTTTTAAAATTTAATGTTGACTCAAAATAAATGTGGCTTTTTTAAAATAAAAACTAACAAACCCTTAACTACAGTCTGACAATGGTTAGAATGAACGTGGAAAATACACTGGATTGCCTCTGAGGTTGTTTATGATTAAGGTTCATAAACGTGATATGGATATGCCAAGATGCATTTCAAGGTAACACAGCATACTGCGTAACTAATTTGAAAATCAAGAAATTGGCGAAAGAAGATTTTTCTTTTCTTCTTGAAAGTGTTGTTGTAAACTCTTTTACGATTAATGAATTTGTTATTAAAAAACAGAGAGGCAAAATTATGAGAAAATTAATTAATCTATCATTAAAAGTTTGTTGAAAAACCGATTGGAAGTTTTACAAGCAGAAAAGTACAAAAGTCAATGTTTGGAAAAGTAAAAAAGATTCATGGAAAATCAATAGGCCTAAACATTATGAAGAAGAGAAATATTGGTTGTTATGTGCCAATGGTTAAGGAGATATTGGCGTAGTGGGTCAGTGGCTAAGGCTTCGGACTGCAGAGAGGAAGTTCCATAGTTCGAATCTCCACTGAGCCAAAAATCGGTACTTTTTTTAATAAAGTTCATGTACAGGCTTGCAAGTCTATGTGAAATGGCGAGTGAAGTTTAAAAAAAATTACTTTGTGTAATATCTTCTAGGTGCAGTGTAAAAAATAAAACCAAAAGATCTAGCATTTTGCGCTAATTTTAAGTGGCTTTGTGTTTACAGTACTAGTTTTTGATCTAGTCCGCAGTGAATAAAAGTGCCACTTTGATTTAAGATCAGGAAAACAACCAGTAATAATTTTAGGAATCAAAAATTATAATATTTTATGTTTAGTAAGTTTTTTTAGTTTCAATGTTTTTAATCTGTCACGATATATAAAATTTGACATAATGTGGGGTAACACATTATATTGTAAAGTATATGCCACATTTCAAATCCAATTTTTGTATTTTCCTTATAGTTAAGTGTTACAGTTATGTCATATTTTAGTGTTCATTAAAATTATAGAACATATTAATTTTTAGTTGGATATTAATTATATTTATATAAGTTTTCATATATCAATCATTTGATTTTATGTTGAAAATTGTATACAATATTTAAGCGTACACAAAAATGTTTTTAAAATTTTTTACTTTTAACAAGATTAAAATAAAGCAGTATTTATTTTTTATAAATGAATGAAGGTATATAGTATTTTTAACCTAAGACAAAAACTTTTTGCAAAAAAACATTCAGCCAGTAAACTCCACTAAAAATAGCAAAAGCTGAGACATTTATTGGTTAAATGTTTAGCCATAGCTGCAAAGCATATAAAATGATATAAACATTTATAAAATATTTTTGGATATATTTAAATGCTATTCAAGCCACTTGCATTCATAAAAACAGGTTTCTGAAAAGTTTTGTGGTGGCTAAATATTTAATGAGTAAGCGTTAAGCCAAAGTTTGTAAATGTGCAATGATGTTTCAGATGTAATAACAGGAGGCTAAATATTTAACCAATAGCCTATAAAGTTAAACAAACTGAGATTATCCATTTAACAATCTATTACAATCTATTATAACTAACTATTATTCAGTTAAATATACTTCTCATGTATGACTCATACCCAAATTTAGAGGACCTATAAATTATTATTTTAAGGATTTTTTATACAACTTAATGGTATTAAGTGCTATCTTAGCATTGTGAAAAAAATCAAACAAAAAATTGTTCTTTTTCGGTTTTTGTTTCAAAATTATTTTTAGGCATTGGATTTTTTATGGTTGTTAAATTTTGGAGATCCCAGTGCTTTGTATGTTCATAAAATAACAGAACAGTTCAACAGACAGACAGAAAACTGTTGCCCTCAGGGGACTTACTTGTACATTAATCTACATAACAATTAAAACTTTATGTAAGGGTAATTCAGATGTGGTCCATCAGTATCAGAAAACCTTAAACACTATCATAACTACTTAAAAGTAAGATCAACTAATATAAAAGTCTTATCTCAGTTCAAACAAATATCAAATAACAAAGCATGAATCAATAAATTATCACAGATTTTTATTTAAATGTATGAAATTCAACTCAACCACCTGGAGAATTCTGCTACCTCCACTGCAATGGGGGGGGGGGGGGGATAGAAACCAAAACACAACACTTGTAGTGACTGAACGCTGTGAGCAGAACAAATAATAGGAAGGGTAATATGATTCCACTCTAGATTACTGGTTGTACCCTATTAATTTTGTATCGTAGTCGACAGAGCTGCAACCGCCAGCTCTCAATGTAGTAACTGAACGCTGTGAACAGAACAAATAATAGGAAGGGTAATATAATTCCGCTCTAGATTACTGGTTTTACCCTATTAATTTTGTAACGTAGTCGACAGAGCTGCAACCGCCAGCTCACAATGTAGTGACTGAACGCTTTGAATAGAACAAATAATAGGAAGAAGGTAATATGATTCCACTCTAGATTGTACCACTGTACGTGTATGGGTGGGTGGGTTGGTCAGTACCACTGTATGTGTATGGGTGGGCGGGTGGGTCAATACCACTGTACGTGTATGGGTGGGCGGGTGGGTCAATATCACTGTACGTGTATGGGTGGGCGGGTGGGTCAATACCACTGTACGTGTATGGGTGGGCGGGTGGGTCAATACCAATGTACGTGTATGGGTGGGTGGGTCAGTACCACTGTATGTGTATCAGTGGGCGGGTGGGTCAATACCACTGTACGTGTATGGGTGGGTGGGTGGGTTAATACCATTGTTTTACCCTATTAATTTTGTAACGTAGTCGACAGAGCTGCAACCACCAGCTCGCAATATAGTGACTGAACACTGTGAATAGAACAAATAATAGGAAGGGTAAAATGATTCCTCTCCCGATTACTGGTTTTACCCTATTAATTTTCTAACGTAGTCGACAGAGCTGCAGCCACCAGCTCTCAATGTAGTGACTGAACGCTGTGAACAGAACAAATAATAGGAAGGGTAATATGATTCTGATCTCGTTCTCATCTCCAGAAATTGATGCGCAGTTGTAAACAGAATATTGGAGGGAGAAGCAAGAAGAGCCTGTCAAAACATGAAACTATGTTGTATTAGCCATATTTACAATGTATTATAATAATTAATTATTTTTATTTCTTTATAATTTGTTCTATAATGTAAATATATACAATTAAATATTCTGTAAATAGTTAGTGTTACACTTTAATATGTATGTGATATTATAATATTAAAGTAGCATCTTCTTTGTTTTATCAGAAACAAATTTTTAATAGCTCACTATTCAATTGGCTTAGTGCTTTAGTATGTGTGTGATATTTTAATAATAAAAGTAAGAGTAGTATCTTTTATTGGCTTAAAATTAATTTTAATTTAAATACCTTGTTATTAAAAATTAGTTTATTATAATTATGAGCATTCGGCAAATTAAAAATATAAAAAGTTTTTGAACGTATCTGTATCATCTAGAACGATTTAAATTCGACAACATTAACAGGATTCGTCTAATATTCACTTCTGTACATCCAAGACTAATAGCGAGTACAATTAATAGCGTGTAGTAGATCGAGAACGAAAGAAACAATGTTATACAGTAATAGTGTCAAGTAGATTAGCTCGACTGGAACGATCCGGCCAAGCGGTAATAGGGTGACAAAAATAATAGGTTGAGTCAACCTATTACCGAAGCGCTGTGAAAAGTTGCAGCCTATTACCGGAATGTAGCTGGATTTCCCATCTCTAACTGGCTATACTCACGGGCAAAGTTAGCATAATCCGCGTGGCGCGGCGCCGCGGAGGAAACGTGAGTTGCAGCGCCGTTCTGCCTCAGCAGCAGGGGAATAATAGTGTCGGGGATAGATGGAGTGTCTGCGGCGAGTGGAAGCAATGGTCTTTCTATCACTTATGCCATTAATAATAAATAATTGATAGATAATAATATAAAAACAAATTTCAATCATCTTAGCGGACGGGGTGGGCGATTGCCCCCCCCCCCCTTAATCCGCCCCTGTTCCTGCAACAAGTGACCTAATTTGAGCAAATGTTTGAAAGACCCCTTTTAAAATAATGCTCTTCCTCGCACTTCGCCTTCTGCCGCTTCCAGAGTTTGAGTCTACCGTTACAAAAATTAAAGTGTACCTAACTATGACATAAGTGGTCATGTGGTATAATTTCTCACCCCACTTGGCATTTATTTCTTATTTATCGTTGCTTTTACTTGGCTCATATGAAACACTTAAGAAAAATCTCAGAGGAAAAGAAGCATAAATAATTTTAGTTAGTTGTTTATAAGATAGTTTTTAGTTGTACATTAATGGTTGAAGTTATTTATAATTTGTATAAAAATACCCTTTTTTCAAACCACTTTTTTTAAGGCTGTTGTACCTTTTTAAAATACTTTTGGTAATGTAAGAAATGAGGAAATTAGGCATCAAATGCCAATCAAGAATCAAGAACTTTATTGCCAGAGATCATAGTAACATGAATTAGGCATAGTCAATTTTTATGTTAAAACTAAGAGAGTTACATGCATAATATGTTATATTAAGTTAAGTACATATGTGTTAAAACTACAAGTAAATAATTAAAAAATATAAATAACATACCAAAATATGTAGTCATGAACAATTCGGTCTTTCACTAGCCTAATGATTACTTAAATTCTATATTCACAGGGGTTTCCAAAAATTCCCTAATGCTATAGAAAGGGTTATTGATTAGCCAATTGAAAATAGAAATTCTAAAACTAGAGAAATCAGCTGTACGAGCAGACTCAGACAGCTTGTTAAAAAATTTTATACTGTAAATTTTGAAACACTTACCAAATTTTGCCAATCTGTGCTGAGGTATGTCCAGGAGTGTGTTTTGTCTCGTTAGATGTCCATGTATGTTGTTCCTAGTTAGAAAATCATGTAGGTTATTTTTTGTATAAAGCAACACAGTAAGTATGTAAAGGTTAGTGATTGTAAGTATTCTATGTTGAATGAAAAGTGGTTTGCAGTGATCCCTAGGACTTTTACCTGCCAGAATTCTAACAATTTTTTTCTGCAATAAAAGAATGCTGTCCACATCAGAAGAATGGTCCCAGAGAATTAATCCATATTGCAAGTGGGACTGGAAAATACCAAAGTAAGCTGTACGCAAAACATCAGGATCAATCAAGGGTTTAAGCTTCCAAAACAGATAAACAACTCTGGACAGTTTCTTACAAATCTCTGTAATGTGGATATTCCAATTTAGTTTTGTATCCAAATGAAGACCAAGCAGTTTCACTGATTTATTATGACAATCATTATTTAAACTAATAAATAAATTTTGAGTTTTTTTCTTCGTTACAAACCAATATATTTGACTTAAACCAATTAAGAACAGAATCTTGAGCAGTATCCATAACACTCTTCAATCGTACCAAGTCTTTATCTGAGCTAAATATTGTTGTATCATCTGCATATAAGACCGAACGCACTGGGATATTATATGGCAAGTCATTAACTGCAATGACAAACAGGAAAGGACCAAGGACAGAACCCTGTGGTACACCTGTCTTGACCTCTCTAAGTGAAGAACACTCACCTTTAATGTTAACAAATTGTTGTCTATTAGTTAGGTATGACTTAAAAACGTCCAACTGTTTACCTATGATACCATAAAACTCAAGTTTGCTAATCAAAATATCAAATGGTATACAATCAAACGCCTTGGATAGATCAAACATGAGCACTGAGACAGACTCCCCTCTCTCAAAAGCCATCAATGCACCCTCCACAAGCCGTTGCACCGCTTGAGTAGTGGATCTATTCCTCCTGAATCCAAACTGACTATCAGTTAGTAGATTGTGGGATTCAAAAAATGTATTAACCTGATTAAGAATTAATGATTCAAATATTTTTGAAAAAATAGGAACAATTGAAACCGGACGATAATTATGTGGCAAATTCTTATCACCTTTTTTGAAAATAGGAATAACTTTAGAAACTTTTAAATACTGAGGAAAATAACCTTTGTCTAAACATTCATTGAATATATAGGTTAGAGGTTCACAAATCTTGTGAATAACCTTTTTAATAATATTATTTGAGAGCCATAAATAATGCATAGATTTTGAATTCGACAACTTAGAAACCACCTGAATAACATCCTTTGGTAAGATTTTAGACCATTTAAAGTTGCCTGTTTTCTGTAAATCTGGATTCATGAGGTTGATTGCAGTACTTTTTTCATCGGAATTATGATCAAATTGATTCACCAATTCATGTACAGAGTTCAAAAAGTATGAATTAAGATCTTCTGGGTAAAGTTTTAATTCATTTAACTGAAAACCAGTTTGTTCATGCTTAATGATGTCCCAGGCAGCTTTGCACTGATTAACTGAGTTGATGATGTAGTGTTCGTACGTCTCTTTTTTTGCCTTCCTAAGATTGTCTCTGTAAATTTTTTTAAAGCCAATATACACTCTATATGCAACCTGAGTATGCTCTGACTGAACCAATTTTAGATTTTTATAAACATCATAATAGGCCATCATTGTATTTTTATCTTGCCTTAAACTGTCACTATACCAATTTACACTTAGTTTTTTCCTTAACATATTAGATTCAGCTTTGTTTGACTTAGCAATAACAGGTGAGCAAAAATGCCATAGGTTAACAATTTTCATAAAGAACTCCTGACATAAGTTCTCTAAGCTGATATGGCCAAACTCATACTCAGAAAAGACATCCCAAACTTGCTCAGCCAAAATATCAGCAAAGTTCAAAATTATTGCTTCGGTTTGTTTCCGAAAATAAATTTTGTGTGTGACTCGTTTATTTACAAAATTTGCATTTATAGGCAAAACTTTTAATTTGAGAAATATTGGCTCATGATCCGCAATAGAACCAGGTAGTAACTTGATTTCACACATTAAATGAGAAAAGTTAACCAAGATGTTGTCTATACAGGAATCTATGCGAGTAGGACTCTTATTTGTGCAAGTCAGGTTTAAAGATCTTAAAAGATTAAGAAAATCTACACTTGCACGATTGTTAATGTTAGCCATTTCAATATTAAAGTCACCACACACAACCACCCGCACCCTATTCCTAGTAACCTTCCTCACGGCAGTTTCAAAAAGTTGAAAAAATTTTTGAACATCACCATTTGGTGATCTATATATGCTCATTACAATTACATTATGCTCTGTTAACTTAATACAGCTACATTCAAAGTCTAATTCTGAGCTGAATTCCGCCATATTCACTTTCTCAAATTTAATAGAATCTCTTACAAATATGGCAGTACCACCATTTTTATGTAAAATTCTACACATTGCATCTCCCACTAGAAAAGCTTTAGGACAATAGATATCCATTTCACATGTAGTTAACCAATGCTCACTAACACATAATATATCCAATATTAAACTATGAGACAGATATTCTAATTCAATAATCTTATTTCTAATACATTGAACATTTACTTGAAGAAAATTTAAGTTGGAATGATGGAAATTACTATTTGATTTAAAAGAATTGCTGTTACTTACTTGATGGCATTTGTTATCAAAGGAACTTACTAAAGATGTTAAACCCCTGGAATAATATTCTCTATTAAAATTAAAATTTAGCCCAGTCTGGTCATCAATAGGTGTTAAGTTAATACTATATAGAGGCACATCATGAGACTTTGCTGGGTTAGGCCCAGATTCAGCCTTTCTTACTCTAAAAAAGAACCATTTAGTGGTGCAGGCAAGGATAATATAGAATCTGAAAAATGACTTGATATGCACTCAAAAATCTTTTCGCTAACATACCTTTTACCCAGTCGATTTAGGTGTACGCCATGGGTTGTGTGATATTGTTTCCCTATATTACTTATATCAATAAAACTACAATTTGGCTACAAGTTACACACCTTTTGAATGTCACTATTAGTTTTCTTTATCAAGTTATTGACACAAGACCATTCTGCCAGATCGAACCGATGAGGAATCGAGAACACAATGACACTGGTGCAACTAAATGCTCCAATCCTCCCCTTGAGAGTCATTAAGATGTCCTTCCCTTCATTCTTGCTGACATCATTAGAACCACCTTGCAATACCAAGAAATCATCTTTACCAAGACATTCAGTCTTTTCTGGCATTACGTTACAAAATTTAGCCCCAGGTTTCACCACAGACATAGTGTTAATGTCAAATCTATTAATTAATTCTTTGGATACATCTCTTCCCTGGCTATCCGCAAAGAAATGGACCTTTATTTTGCCTTGAGCCTTTAATTTTCTTCCATTGCGACAGGTTGATGATGGTACTTGTTTATTATGTTCTGGAGGCAATATCTTATGGTGACTCTGGTTTCTTCTTCTTCTCCCGATGTTGGTAGCAGGTGTAGATTTGTAGGCCAATTTAGTCCCCTCAAACGCTTCATAGTCCACGCCGAGGCATGCAAAACGATTTTGCGTCACTAACGGAGGGAAGTCTCTAATGCCACATGAACGTACTGGCAAACTGCGGTTTAGATCAGTACGAGGTTGAGTACAAGAGAGCACAGTTGACGAATTCAAATTACCTGGTTTTATTACCAAGCTTTACAATAAATTCTTCTTTTAATAGACACTTCTCAGATAGATTTGTATTAAGCCTTCTCTCCTCCTCTAACTGTCTTTGTAAGTCTTGTAGGTCACCTTGGAGAGCTATTATAATCTCATTCAGGTTCTCAACTTCACCTTTTAACATGGTGTTTGATCTAATTAAAGAGCACTTATCACAGGCCCATTCCTCGTCAGATGCTGAGAGCCTATCATATTCTCTCTCTCCTATTCCTACACACTGTATGTGGTACCAAAATTCACATTCCAGTTCACACTGTATAGCATCACAGTCATCCTTCACAGCCTTGAAGCATACTCCACACTTGGAAGTGTTTGATCTGTTTGCCATATTCTGTTTTGTTTGCCACACTGTATAGCCTAGCTTGTGGTAAAATTATATTATTTAGTGCTTGCTAAAAGATAAGTTGTATCGTTCATGAAAATAATTGTTGGAAACAAGAAGCTTAGGGACTGGTGAAAAATAGTTGCTGGAATACCAAATCACCTAATGATCACAACAAAAACTACTTGTATACAATCTTTGACTAAGGTAAGTAAATACTACAACAATCGCACTATATTAAAAAAATTATGATAGCAATAAACAAACATTAGACACTATCAAGTCACTCGTGCAAATATAATAAGCAAGTATACAAGGTGCTCACATGCAAATAAATAAATAATTATTATGAGTGGGTCATGCAATATAGTATTGATAAAACGTGCAAATATGAGACTAATACAGAAGGCTGTGGCGAATCGGACAAGGAACGTGGATCTTCTAGTTCCACGTGGAATAGAAGAGTTCCAACATTTAAATTAGTTTATGAACTGTCATATTATAAGTGGGTTGAAATATAAAACAAGTGAATGTAAAACAACTCAAATTTATTACAATTAAAGTCATAACACAACACACACACACACAACACACAACACAAGTGCACAAATATTGCATAACCATGTTAACTAAAATCCATCACCACAAAAGTAATCACATTTGGTATAATAACTGTATGTTTGTACAAGTATTTATATTACATCAAATTTGTTTTATGTGACATTTGTTTAATTTTATTATCATATCAGAAAATTATAAGTATACAAGTTTTATTTACAAAGAGAGGTGGTAGTTTAAAAATATATAAGGTAAGTTCTCTAAGAATAAATGGTTTCGTCCCAACAAGACCTTTCTATATTTTATAATAGATTTTTCATTAATAGCAAAATGCTTGGAAGTAATGGATTTATTGTCATCTGTTTAATGTGTTTGCTGTTTTTTATTTGACAGTTTATATGTTCTTTTCCAACGAATTCTCTGTAGTCACTTCTATCCAAAAAAATGGCGATAACAAAATAATTAAAAATAATATAAATATTAAACCCTTGTTGTTTTACAGAGTGGACCTGTGTTTTTTGGCACAGTTATTGGTGGTTCACTGCTGCCTCGGATCCCTGAGACTCCATGTCCAGAAGTGTTCCAGTACCAGACTACTCTCGTGCCTGGTGACACCAGTATTATGGTCACTGGGCTTATCATCATTATGAAACCGCCAATAGAAACAGTTTTGTACCTTTTTGTTCACTTGCAGCTTCAAGCAGTATTGCCTTCAGTAAGTAAAATTGTTCTAGTACTTAAATACTATTAGATGAAAGTTACTTTAATACAGTTAAGTTAATACAGAAATATACAATAGACTTCGAAACATGAAATATGCTTTAGTATTTAAAAAAAATATCTGTCTAGTTATGCATAAAGATAATTTATATATATTCTTTAACTTCTTTCTATAATTAATTAATTTCATAAATTAATTAAGGTTAAGTGGTAAAGAGGACTTAGTCCTAACTTTGCATCTAAATAAGATATATTCTTCATTCATTTCATTTCTTAACTTCATAAGGAGTGATGGACATTGACCACTTCCTTCCCAGATGACCCCTTGTACAAGATCCATTCCCTAGGGTTTGAGAGGATCATGGTGGAAAGAAACATGGATGTGCCAATGTGCATCTGCCACGTGCTAAACCTATTGTGACGTCAGGTGAGGCCCCACCTTGCCCCGCCATTACATGTGGTATACGTGTTTAACATTTAATCTCAAATATATGTTTATATTATTATGGTTGTATGTGTAGTGATTCATAAGTTTGTGTATGTATTATAATCATGCCCAGTTGTGCAGTATTTGGATGTACCAATAACCAGGAAAACAAAAGGTACTCCTATAAAATACCATAAAATTTCCTAAAGCAGACAATTTAGCAAAACAGTGGGTTAATGCATGTGGTTGTAAAGACAAAATAAAGTTAAACACTCTACTATTTGCTCAAATCAGTTTTCTGATAATTGCTATGATGTTTCTATGAAACAAAAACTTCTTAACTACTGCCCTAAAACTGTCAGTGCTCTTAAATGTGATGCCGTCCCTATTCTAAATATCCCAAAGTCAAAAAGAAACATAAATCTTCTTATAAAAAACGTAAGTATCTTGATTATATATCTTTGTTCCATATAAGTACCGTAATATTCTGTCATATGCAGTAATGTTTTAAATTTTATATTTATAATCTTAGGTTTTTTTAATTTATGTCTTAAAGATTATAGTCATATTATGTTAGCTTTTCATAATGTTTTCGTATTTAAATTTCAACTGTAAACAAATATAACATTTTAGTACTTTTTAGTTGGTCAATCCTCAGATAATCAATTATTTATTATTTAATAAACCATACATAATATGAAAACGTTTACTATTATTAAGCCTTCCTTGTAAAATTTAACGATATTTTGTTAACATTCAGTATCTAACTGTTCAGTTTGGTTTTATTTTCTTATTTAATCACACTCTAAAAACTATATTTAGAATAATTTATGTCCGAAAGAACTGCATTTAACTAACGCTAGAAACTATCATTATTTAAATTCAATTACATAATTAATGTTAATGAATTGCAGTTAAATTTCAATTGTGGTAATAATATCGTGCATTCTTTAAAATTAGCGTCATTCAGCAAGAAATGTAAATTATTTAAAACTTACAAAATTAAATTATATTTATTTTGTTATTTACTTGTCTAAGTTTGTTGAGATTGAATTGATTAATATATCCTGATAATATAATAATAGAATTAAAAGATTTTGTCGAAAGCGTAATTATGTGAGATAAATAGTTTTTACGTAATTATGTGATTACTACATAGGCTTATATTCTAAAAACGTAAGTAATCATAACAGCGTGGGACGGACAGCCAGGAGTTATGAGCCTCACATGACGTCATGAGCTAAGCCGATCGATTCTCGTCTCTTGGATCAGCACACCTATTTTTCTTTCTACAATGGAGAGGACCATGGTCATTAGTCAGTTAATCTTTAACTGCCTTAGAGGCAAGCCCTACCTGACAACAGGAAAATCCAGATTACCTGTTATCTAGAAAGGAAGTCAGTGCAACAGAGGACAAGGAGGATTGGTCTTTGTTAGGAAATTACCAAATCAGTGAGACATAGAACATTCATTAGATGGCACCTGTCCAAGGAATTGACTTGACAAGTTCACTGCAGGCTCTTGCAAACAGGTCCTGTCGGCCACTGCAAGCTCTCTCGCCAGGTTGATCAGCTGCAGCCTAGACCCCAATTGGCCAAACTTCACCAAAAATTTGCTGAGGTCACTCCTGGATGGAGGGCTCTCTACAAAATCTTCTACGGCTCTTACTCACTCCTCCAACAAAGGCCTACAAGCCATTACCATTGCACATGTATGAAAAACGAGTAGGTCAATCCATTGTAAATGGGGCAAGTGGGTCATTACCACTGTACATGTATAGGAGGGCATTTGGGTTAATACCACTGTACATAGGGAGTTGGTTACATGCCACCACTGTACATATGGTGGTATTGGCCCACCTACCCACCCTACATATACAGTGGATTGACCCACTCGTCCTTTCAGGAGTGACGCAAGCAAATTTTTGGTGAGGGTTGGCTGCAGCTGATCAACCTGGTAGGAGAGCTTGAGGTGGCCGACAGGACATGGTATTGCAGGGACTAAGCAGACAGTCGGCATTTCACTCGTTGAATACAGTTATAGAAAAAAAAAAAAACACAGGTCACTTTCTTAAGGCTGCAGCAAGCACCATGCAATGACAGGACATGGTATTGCAGGGACTAAGCTGACAGTCGGCATTTCACTCGTTGAATACAGTTATAGAAAAAAAAGAAACACAGGTCACTTTCTTAAGGCTGCAGCAAGCACCTCAGATTAGACACAGCCCTAGAGCCCCAGAAAATATATACAACCCCATGCCAAGCATAAATCAATTAATTAACTCACTCACCTAACACATTCATCAACAGGCCCACCTAGTAACACAGAAAAGGTCAAATGACGCAGTCTTGATCTACCCATACACGTAGTATGGTAATGAACCACCCACCTACTTGTACAGGTACAGTGGTAGAGACCCTCCCACATCATCCTAACCAAACCTAATCTTAAGTTTGATGATTTTAATATAGTACTGAGGATCTGAAAACACTTGAAATTACACCATCAGATTTAAATCATACCTAGGGTGTGAAAAAGCCTATGCCTTATATTATATTTGTGATTTAGAATATATATTTTATGTTATGAGTCTACAGTAAACAATTTATTGAGGGGGCCTTCAACCCACCTTTTACCTTCTATACAAATTATGCCAATTGTGGCCTTGCCATTTGTGATATATACAAACAAACCCTTATAGTTACGGATATTTTACAAAGCTGTATTCAATAATAGTATTACTTTGTCATTCATTTCTCAGTTGAATAATCTCACCCCGGTTGTTTTCTAAAATAGTCATAAATATGTACAAATTTTCGTCATTTCATTACTGTTTCTGTTTGCAGAAATATGTTGGATTAGTGGAGCTTATAGATAAAACTACTCACTCTTCCAGAAACTATACAGATGCAAAACTCTACAGAGTCCGTTTTCCGCTGGTGAGGCCATTGCCAATGGTTCGTCTTATCTCACTCAATTCTCAAATTATCTGTTCTGGTCCATCAGGTATGGTTTTTACAAGAACAATTTTCTTTAATGTACTTGTGCAGCTTAACTGGTAATTGGTAGTGATTGTTGTTCAGGATAACCCAACACAGTGACTATTTTGTGAATTAGGTGCTCAGTTGCTGGATTCGGTAAATAGTACTAAGATTGGTATGAAAGTTACACCATTGTGTGGGACTAGATTCATTTTAGTATGGTATTTAAAACTTTATGAACTAGAAGAAGTAATTAATAATCACAACGTTAATCACTTTAAATCCATAGATATTGTAACAAGAATCAAAACGATTATTGCAAATGATGAATAATTATGCTTGACAATATTAGTTGATTATTTATACAATATCTATCTGTTTTAGAGTAGACACAAAAGTTTACAATGGTTTTTTAAACAGTTGTGAAAATAGTGAAAACAATGTTAGCTGAAAGGCTGCAAGGGTGTGCCAACTGAGATGGTAAATCTAAATGCCAAACAAGAAAGCATTTGAGAGCATGTTCCTAATCATATGTCCATGTATTGTGTAAGTGATAATCTTGTTTGCAAGTATGGGCATGAGTAGTTCTGCTTACTGTGACAATAAATAAACTGTTGAATAAATCATATTTTGTTGAAATCAAATTAAAAATGCCAATCAAATTACAAGTTTCAATTACAAAATTTCCTAAGAATACAATTAATGTAATAAAAATATCTAGTGATCACACTAAATAACTACATTTTTAGGTTTTGAATCCATTTCATTGTGACTCAGGTTAACAGACCTTAACTTAGTTAGTCCACAAGTGGGCATTTGGGAATACACTTTGAAATTCAAAATCTTTACTTCTAATTCATAATAAGTATTTCAAATGTATCAAATAAATTATTGTATTTATTAGATGTATCAAGAAGTCCATCATAATTTATTGACATAACTGTACAAGCCGACAGACCCCTGTGTGATACACACTCTTGATAAGCGAGCCTGCTAAGAGCACTTGCATTGTGATTTTAGGATTCATCAACTTTGTGTAGTAATTCTGTTACAATTCATTAGTCCATTTTGTGATGTTGATAAAGTTTAGTAAATTGTCTAATGGAACATATCAATAGCACTAGTTTTTGCAAGTCACTTGTTATGATGGTACCACTGATTAGAGAACAATTGGTTGGTGACTGTTACGTTATAAGGAGCATAGACAGTTCTATGTTTGACAAGATATCACTGTCGGTGAAATATAAGTGCTCATCACTTTAAAAATGTCTTTTTTGTAATAATATCTACACTAAACAAAGAACGAATATTTTTTAATGTGAGAAAAAGTTCATATCCCTACTTCAGATTGTACAGAGTTACTCAGTGAAATTTTATAAAAATCTGCACTGATTCTTTGTCTAGCTTTCCTTGACATTTCTAAGATAAAAGAGGTTTTTTTTTGCGGTGAGGTTGTTTTAATGCAGGTAGAAATTTACTTTAAGATAGTGATCATTCAATATTCCAAGAGTAAATTAAATCATTTTTAAATGTGCAACTTATTTATCAAGATCAACCATAAGCAATACAATGATTTCCGTAGATGTTTAAGCATAAATTCTGTGAGGTGTCAATGAATTTTTCTATGAAAAAGGCTTGAATTATGGGAAGTACAAAATTGGCTGCTGCACCATAATGAACCTACTTACACTATAGTGATGGCAACATTTTTTTGTAAAATCAATATGGTCATTTGCCATGCTTGCTAGTTGATTCTGGATCAATTTCCAGTGCATTTACCTTATTTGCTCATTTGAATATGAGTTTAATGCATTGTAAATTCATGTTCAGATATGCAAATCAAGTACTTCTTGAACTTACAGATAAAGTTAACCTTTCTTGACTTATACTTTCCTCAAAAGTGAATTTCATAAGAAATGCTGCTGTTAAAGGACATAGAAAAACAATTGAATGTACTAAAGATAAAAACAAAAATCTACTACAAACCTGGTCTTATAATAGAATTAAAAGTAGTGTATTGTCCTGGTAGGTGTTACACTGTCCTGGTATGTGTTACACTGTCCTGGTAGGTGTTACACTGTCCTGGTATGTGTTACACTGTCCTGGTATGTGTTACACTGTCCTGGTAGGTGTTACACTGTCCTGGTAGGTGTTACACTGTCCTGGTAGGTGTTACACTGTCCTGGTATGTGTTACACTGTCCTGGTAGGTGTTACACTGTCCTGGTATGTGTTACACTGTCCTGGTAGGTGTTAAACTGTCCTGGTATGTGTTACACTGTCCTGGTATGTGTTACACTGTCCTGGTATGTGTTACACTGTCCTGGTAGGTGTTACACTGTCCTGGTAGGTGTTACACTGTCCTGGTAGGTGTTACACTGTCCTGGTAGGTGTTACACTGTCCTGGTATGTGTTACACTGTCCTGGTATGTGTTACACTGTCCTGGTATGTGTTACACTGTCCTGGTAGGTGTTACACTGTCCTGGTAGGTGTTACACTGTCCTGGTATGTGTTACACTGTCCTGGTAGGTGTTACACTGTCCTGGTATGTGTTACACTGTCCTGGTAGGTGTTACACTGTCCTGGTATGTGTTACACTGTCCTGGTATGTGTTACACTGTCCTGGTAGGTGTTACACTGTCCTGGTAGGTGTTACACTGTCCTGGTAGTGTTACACTGTCCTGGTATGTGTTACACTGTCCTGGTAGGTGTTACACTGTCCTGGTAGGTGTTACACTGTCCTGGTAGGTGTTACACTGTCCTGGTATGTGTTACACTGTCCTGGTATGTGTTACACTGTCCTGGTAGGTGTGTTTAACACTGTCCTGGTATGTGTTATCTGAGGTACACTGTCCTGGTAGGTGTTACACTGTCCTGGTATGTGTTACACTGTCCTGGTATGTGTTACACTGTCCTGGTATGTGTTACACTGTCCTGGTAGGGGTTACACTGTCCTGGTATGTGTTACACTGTCCTGGTATGTGTTACACTGTCCTGGTATGTGTTACACTGTCCTGGTAGTGTTACACTGTCTGGTAGTGTTACACTGTCCTGGTAGGTGTTACACTGTCCTGGTATGTGTTACACTGTCCTGGTATGTGTTACACTGTCCTGGTAGGTGTTACACTGTCCTGGTAGGTGTTACACTGTCCTGGTATGTGTTACACTGTCCTGGTAGGTGTTACACTGTCCTGGTAGGTGTTACACTGTCTTGGTAGGTGTTACACTGTTCTGATAGGTGTTACACTGTCCTGGTAGGTGTTACACTGTCCTGGAAGGTGGTCGGATTATATGGCCATGTCAAAAAGTTGTGTTAAATTTAATGTGGGAATTTTTAAATAGCACCTCTAAGTTGAGTTGTGAATGTGTCAGTGTCAGGGCCAGTGGTGACTGACATTCGGCTGGAGCACACGTTGAGACCGAACCAGGCCAGCACTCCATCCATCCAGCCATACAGTATAGGTATTTCAGTTGATATTTTCATAAGTTTTTAGAAAATGAGTTTTAATTTATTTTTTTAACTTTAAGGAGTAAATGATTTATTTCCCCAATAATAGCCTAAATAATAAAATAATAAACAAAAATCTAGGAAATCAACTGGTCACTGTTTCAAGTAGTGTGACCAGTTTAAAATAAAAATATGAATACATACAAAAAAACTAAACATCTTTAGTCTAGCAACAGTTACACATCGCTCACTACCTGTAGTGCAGCTGTATAAATTTTAATTCTAATTAACCTACTTAATTTTTTACATTTTATGTAAAAATGACCAAATAAAAATTATGATTATTTTAAGTATTTATAAATAAATGAAGTATGAAAACATCTTACAATATATTAATATAAATTAATATCATTGTCAACACAATCTCAAAATTAAGTTCACTTTAGCGTTCTTTTTAGCAAACAAAAATACACGCTCACAAGAGAATAGGTGAGATAGATATTTATGACTTAACAAATTCACTGCGACAATTTGACGTAAGGGCCACTCGGAATGCGGAAATTTTTTTTAGTAATTTGGAGTTGAAGTGGTGTACTTATTAATATATTGTAGTTTATTATACCTTATATTGAAAATTACATGTATTTATATAGTGGATGCACTTGTGCGCCTTCCGCATGTTACGTGAATTTACTGCGTTGTATGTGGCAAGTGCAGATGTGCAATTTACGTAAAACGGGTAGTATATCATTATTATAATGGGTAATACTCACCAAATGTTGTTTTATAGTAATTTTTAACGTCTAAAACATTTATGATTATTAATAATTACCGTACATATAAATTACTAAAATTTCACAGGAAGAAGACAAAGTCTAACTCATTTATGTAGGTTGCGTCTTTATCGAGCTCCGCTGTTAATGGAGTATGTTATGCTATTAAGTGTATAAAGTGTAGACGAAATGTATGCAATGGCATCTTATGTGATGTTTGTGATATATGGAGTCATTTTAAATATGCTAGTGTATCTGTAGATAATCCACCAGATGAAAATGTAGTGTGGGCGTGCCTGACCTGTACCTCTAACACTGTGGAGAATGCCAACATGGCGGCTGAAGAGCGATGGATGCCTGTGAGTAGTGATACAGCAAAATCTTCCTTACAAAAAGTTATAGATATTTTACACCAAGATATTATTGAGCTTAAACTCGAATTAATTGAGTTGAAAAAAGATTCTGAATCAACTGAATATATTTGTTTCTATGCCTACTCAGACTAAGGTTAGTAAACAACTTTCTTTTCCTCCACAACGTCAACCAGATAACCTTAGTATGCATTATATTACGCCAATGAAGGAAACCAAAGCAGCAAGAGAATCGGAGACTGTCAAATACAAACGACAGAGCAAGAGATGTAATAAGACCTTTGACCTGGACCAATTTGCACCATTAACTGAGCGATATGAAATTCTTAACAGTTTAAATGCTGATGAGCCTAATGAAACAAACAGAAACCACTAAAAAGATCTAAAAGATTCATTAATGTTCAAATATTTTCGGGCAGCCAAGGCAGGCTACTGGCTAGTGAAATCTTGAGCGTAGGCCTACAGGATTGAATGTTATAAGTGCAGCCAAATGCTAACTTTGAAGATGCAACTGCAAATATTTCATCCATAGCTGCAAAGTTGGTTACTGATGAACTTGCTGTCTTTCTTGCCGAGACCAATGTAGCCAGGAATGAGATGAAGAACTTAATAAATGCTTTGAGACAACAGCTGTTGAGTGCAAGAGGGGGAAATGTCCTGGTGTTTTCAATTCCTCATCGGCGTGACCTTGCATTGTGGTCCTGTGCAAGAGAAGTGAAGAAGGCCAACGACAAGATGGAGAAAATTTGTAAATATTTCAGAAATGTATCTTATGTACATTTAAGCTAATTGGGTTATAGATTTCATACAACAAATGGTCTGTACCTCAATAAATTAGGCAAAACAAATAAATATGTAGCTGATAAAATAAAAGAGGTAGCCTTTAAGTTATCTTATGAACAGAACTACACCCAACCTACTCCCCTTAAGGATATTGCTGATTATTTTTTAGGAAAACTGAAATGAATGTAACACCTACTCCTAATTGTAATAATTCATCTTCTCTTCAAACCTCACCTATTAAATTTGAAAACTGTAGGTATATTTGTAATAATTTTGATAACTGTTCTAGTAATCGGTTAGACAGTTCTTTTAATGAAAAATTTAAGGGGTTTCAATCAACCTCTAGAACTTAAAATAGGTTATCTAAACATTCAAGGTTTTGAGTATAAAAATATTATTGTTAATGACTATTCCAATGAAAATGTGTTCAATGTTGTATGTCTAAGTGAACATTGGTGTAATAAAAATGAAATCAGCTATAAAATACTTGATGATTTCACCTTGGTTAGTAGTTTTTGTAGGGATTTTCATATTAATGTTGGAGTTCCGATATATTTTAACAATTCTATTGTAAAAAATGGCTGTAGTCTACCTCTTGAGAAATATTGTAAGGAACTTGATTTTGAAATATGTGGTATAGTTTTAAAGAATCTTAAATTTATTATTATAGTAGTCTATAGGTCTCCTAATGGGAATCCACATACGTTTCTTGATCATTTAGAGAATTTAATTGTGTCTTTTTTGTGAGCCTAAGTGGCAAAAGTTTAGTATCATTATTGGGAGAGATTTTAACTCAAGTTTGGATGTTACTCAAAGTAAACAACAAAGTGTTATAGAACTGAAGAATTTGCTTCAGTAGTTTAACTTTATTTGTGTTAACTGTGATCCGTCAAGAGGTTTGGCTTGACTGGACAAGAATAAGAATAAACTTATTTTCTTAAGAAAATAGAACATTACATGACATAATACATGATAAAGAAAGTTTAAATCGTATATAGTATTTAAATAAAATAAAAGTTTTTATCCATCCAGCAGCTTGTCAGGCCTTCTACCTAATGATATTACACTACTTGTACTAACAATAAAAATCACTATCATGTAATAATAGCAAAACAAAATAAAAAATATTCAAATAAAAAAATCAAATAACAATATCAAATAACAAATATCAATACTTTCAACAAAAGAATCTAGCATTAAATCAAATAAAACTTTCTTATAATTTATTTTTTCCAAATTGTTCCTTTTCAAAAGAAAATATAAGACCTCTCAAGGCCGTTTGGCAATGATGAGGTTCCTACATTAGAAGATTAAACACTAATTTGCGATGATATAAGATTTAAATTATATTAAACATAAACATAACGGTCTCAAAACTAAAATTTCTATCTTTTAATTTGTTTATATGAAATAACATATATAAATATAATTTTGAATCAATAAATAGTTCAATAACTTTTATTGTACATCAATATTACTGTCAAATAGCAAACAAATAAGTAATGAACAAAACAGTAAAGTAGACATTGAAATTAACTACAATATAATGATCTTGACTATTTTACAAATTTGGTGTTCTTATATGGAGAATTGAAATAGATATTACATATAATGAGAATTTATAACAAAAGTCTATTGCTGAATTTTATAGAGATAATCCACCTCATCTAGTTGTAATAACCATTTTTTTAGTCTGCCAATAAAAATATTCTTGTTTACTGAGTTTTCAATAAATTCTGATAATTTGGTGAATATTTTTGGTGCTATGAAATTAAATGTTTTTGTAAAAAAGGAATTATTTGGTTTTTGAACATAAAACTGATTATAATTTTTATGTCCTTTTCTAAATGCATTATCAACTTGTGGAAAATTGCCACTCATTAAATAAAATAGTTTTAAAACTTTAACACTAAAATAAAATAAACTTTAAAGGAAAAATCTTTTGTTTGATGAATAGTGGTTTTGAAGGTTTGTATCTATTCTCTCTTGATATTATCCTTATTGTGTGTTTTTGCTGGATAAATAACGATTTCAAGTAAGTATCAAATGTATTTCGCCACAATACAATTCCATACTCAACTCTACTTTGAAATAATGCAAATTATAACATTCTCAAGCTTACATTATTCATTACTTAGTAGTCCATTCACTGAAGGTGAAAATTGGGTATAACCTCCGAAATTTTTCAAGAAAGACCAAATTTGGAATTAAGCTTGTCTTACCCTCTACTTCAAAAGCTATACAAGTGCAAGTTGCGCTTTTTGTTTTAAGGGGGGTGAAAACCACCCCTAATTATAGTATATAGAAAACAATGTTTTTAAGCATTGTAGGTTATAATTGTATTGAGATAAGTTAAATATTTATTATTTTATACTTTACAACTTAAATCATGACGTTTTAAGTTATTAATCCCTTAAAACTACCCATTTTTTTATATATTTGCTCATGTGTTCTGAAGATTATTTGTATTTTTGAGTAATGATTGTAATGTTTATTTATGTATGTTGAATAAAAAATTGTCCCTGTTCAATTGGTGCTACATATAAATAACTATGAGCCTACAAAGTGTAGGTATAAATATGGAAGTAACTTTATCAATATTAATTTAATAGAGATTTACAAATTGTATACAATATTATTATTATTTTATTTTATAAATTTTAATATGTATTATAGTTAAATAATAATTGATTTTTTATACAATGGTTTCCATGGTAACAAATTTTGTAATTTATACTAAACACGGATAATGTAACACAAATGTTTTATTTAATTACATATATATCCTCATAAATTTAATATTTTCTTTAGTATCATCGGTATCTTAAGGAAAATTTATCTGTAACTAATATAAAAAGAGTGCTCCAAAATTTCCAAAAAAATCCAAGCTCCAACTATAGTCCACAATCACACAAATAATTTTTTAGTCACTACTCTGTTGAATTTTATGGTAATTTATCCATTAAGAACCCATTTTAAATGAAATTTTATGAACTTTAACCTCAAGTAAAATTAGTTTTTTAAACCAATACCTTTAAAAATAATTACGGTTTGAAGCGCTCGAAATGAGTACTTTTTACTCAGTATGCAAGGGTTTGAACGGCCATATATTATTCTGTTTTCATGCTACATAAATGTTTAAAACAGATAAATGTTCAGTGAAAAAGCCGCAACATTTGTTTTTTTGACAATTTTTTACAAATATTTCTTAGTTAGAAACAAAGTTTGCCCTTATGTTAAATATATATCATATCAGAATAGTTCATTTAAACCAACAACGTTGTTTGTTTTTACTCAACTTTCGTTGAACAATATTTGAGCCAAGGAAGTAAACGATCATAGTATTCACAGTGCAGTGTTTCTAAATATAAGTAGCCTTAATATAAGCTTAGGCCTACATTATTATTTATTCGTCAATAGACATTGGACATTTAATTTTACTGCATGATGTTTCAAACCACCCGTGCAGTATCTATTGCAGCCAAACAAACTGACCTGCATAATTTATTTCAACTGAAACCGCCATTTTTGACTCCAAAGACTTAAGTAAAAATATTTGTAACTCGGAAAATGCCCAAAGGGCACTTTGGGGGAGGGGGGTTTGGGTATTTTTTGGGAAATTTTTAAATAGGAACATAGGTTGCGTAAGATCTCATTTTTTAGGTATTTAAAGCCTTATTAATTTGATATACAACATTTCAAATTATTCTTACCCCTAGGAGCAGGGTGGCCGAAAATATAGAAAAGTATAGTTTTTAAAGTTGATGTCGCTGAAACTCTTCTATTCATCACAAAGATGTAACATTTTTTATCCAATACTAACAATGACATGTCATTTCAAGTAACAATAGATTGGGCAGTTAAAATTTCCTTTCTTCAAAAATTCAAAAATCCTTAAAATTTTGAAAAACAAAAATAGCTCAAAGTAATATGTTTTAAAAGGGACCATATTCCACATAGCACAGCAATTAATTAAAGTTATGTAAAAATCAAAACTTCCTTATTTAAAGTTTTGCCACATCTCTGTTGGTTTTTTAAATTGCGTACAAAAACAGCTTTTATTATGAAAATGGGTAAACGTAAAATGTTCTTAACATAAAACTTAATCCATGTTGCATATCAACTTAAAGGTCTCTAAAACATGTTTTGTATTTAAAGTTTGCAATTATTTATTACAGTTTTCAAAATTGCAGATGAAAAACTAATTTTTTTACGTTTCCTTAGTTTTGAGACTTATATTATTAGATCGACCATTTGTCAAGAGCGGCAGTGTATTGGAAAAAAATGGCCATTGAGAATTATTTACTAAACCAAACTGACACGAATTTCCCAAAACAAAAGCAAGAAAAATCTCTTTTTAGTTTCTAATTGTAAGCTTCGTAAGTTTTGCCTTTAATTAAAGCCAAATACATTGTTGAATTTCTTGTAAGCTGACTTTTGTTGCATTTATTGATTTTTTATACCATTTTAGCTTTGCCTTTTTTTATATATAATTGGGCTTTAAGGTGTAAAAATATTACATTCAATATATAAGTTTACCCTGATATTTGAGTCTCAATCGTTATTACTTAAGTATTTTTATGCCACCTACATCTCAGGTTTTTAATGGGGTGGGGGGTGGGGGTGGGGTGCCGCAATGCTGTTCGCTTACACTGAGAAAATATCTGCAACTGGCCCTGATCATTAGCAATAAGAAGTTTGGATTTAGAAAGGGAAAGTCAACCACTGAAGCTATAGTTTTAGAAAGTAGGGCTCTTAAAGTGTTTGAGGATAAGGGTTTTGCTCAGACTACATTCTGTGATCTGAGCAAGGCCTTTGACTGTGTTGACCACTCTATTCTCTTAAGTAAATTGACATATTACGGAATTAATAATAATAGTATTAATATATTCAGGAATTTTCTAGAAAACAAATTGTTTGTGTAGGCAATAATAGATCTAATTTAGTTAATATTAAATTTGGTGTCCTCAAGGATCTATACTAGGGCCCTTTTTGTTCCTAATAATGATGAATGATTTACCTGCCTTCTTAAATTCTTTCTCATTTTTGTATGCGGATGACACCACTTTCTTAAATGCAGGTTCTGATCTTGATATACTTAAATATTTGACTGAAAATACACTTTCACAAGCTTCTCTTTGGTTTAAAGCAAACGGATTCCTATTGAATGAAAATAAAACACAACAACTGCATTTTACATTAAGAGATATGCCTTTTCAATATGAACCAGACAATGTTAAGTTTCTTGGAATTTTTATCGACTATAACTTATCCTGGGAACCACAGATAAATTGTGTAGCAAGTAGACTTTCTAAAGTTATATATTAATAAAAAAAATCAGTACAACTTACATCCGAACATTAACCAAAATCATCATATTTTGCCTTTTTTCAAAATATTGTCTCTTATGGGATTCTATTGTGGGAAAACAGTTCTTATGTTCACAAAATATTACTGTTACAAAAAAAGTAACAAGAAAGAATAATGACTGACTCTCACAAACAAGAACACTGTAAACCATTGTTCATAAAAATGGAGAGTTTGACAGTTATAAACCTGTATATCTATTATGTCTTATTATATGTTAAAAAATGAGCTAAATTTAGTCTTAAGGGAAGATGTACATAATCATAACAAAATGTATAAAAATGTATTGTTGTGCCATTTAAGAAAGTTGCATCTAAATGTATTTAAGTCTAAGTTATATAGTTTTTTAGTCAATAATCCATTCTATACAACTGATGACTACTTTGATGTGCAGCCAACTAACATAGTGTAATTAGTTATGTTTTGTATAATGAAATAGTTTTTTTAATATATTTTAACATTGTAAATACTTTCATGGCGTTGTCTATTGCTCAAACGTTTAATGACAATAAAATTATATTTATTTATTTTACTGTATTTATCAATTTTTTCAATTATTTTTCTGCTAATATTTTGCAAGAACAATGCATGGCAAATTAAAGAAAGATTTTAAAGATGATTTCCATACCTTATAGGGTTTCCAATTGCAAGCCATTGTTATCTAGGCAGAGTTGGATCTTTTTATTGAACCTATATAAAACTTTTTTACCATTCAGACCAGCATCTGGCCGGTGCAACCATTGCCACGGCAACGGGACCTGTGAACCAAAGGGGGAAAAAATTAAAGTGTTGACAATTTTTAACTAGCCATAGACAGAAAACAATAATTAAACCACTAGGACTAGATTTATGTGTATCAATAAAATATAACATCAGAGTAATAATATGTTATTATCTAAAACAAACCGCGAACGGAGAAATTTTTCATTTTTTGGTGGGGTTCAGACCAGGAGAAATCGATTGGCACCGATCTCAACCCTGGGAAAATTCTGATTTCTGACCCAGAGGCTCCTAGACGTCCTGTGTTCCACTTCTAGCAGAAAAAAACAATATGGAACCATTATCGACTTCTAGCAGAAAGTGGAGTAGCTTACTATAGGTATTCATCTCCTAAATCACATTATACAGTTAAATGTTGGAAGAGAAAACATTTAAGGGCTCTGCCCCCCAAATTAAAATATGCTCAAAACCCAAAATTGGGTAATTTTAAACTAATACACCCAAGTGGGGTATCAAATTAAAGCTATTCGTCTCTTAATTACTAATATACCATCAGATTTTAGAAAAGACTTTATGGACTCCCCTGCTCCAAAAACCAAAATTCATGATCATACTGCTTAACCCTCCATCTGGCTGTTACAAATTTCTATACTGGCAGGCTCTTTCTAGTGTTTGTGCAGAGCCTTCTTATAAATTTAATAAATTGTGTTCTAGTAAACATAATTCTACACTTTATGTATAGTTTTTTTTCATGAAATTCCAAACAACAAAAATAAATTACGGTAAAGGTGAAACAAATAAATTTAGTAATACTTATTTTATGCTAAATCTAAAATTTCATAAAAACTAAAAATAATTTTCGAAAGTAAAGTAGTATGAAAAATAAAAAAAAAAATGTTTACAAAAAATCTGGATCTGTTATTATTATTAAAACTCAGAAACTACAATGCAACGTATAACTTCCATTTATGTGTATCTACATGGTTTTTAGCTTTGAATTTAAGTTGATTTTAGTAAGCTATTAGTAAGACCATTTTTTTTTAAAATACTTATTAGATTTTTCTTCATTAATTAAATTTGTTTCTTTTTAAACATGTATTTGCTTTGCTTACTTCACTTTTACCAAAAGGTTGTATCTTCTGCTTCTTGATATACATAACATCTGGATATACAAAAGTTTATGAAATATGTTTTCTATGTAAAACTGTAAAATAACTACCAATTTTTATACTTCAGAATTTTAATATGATTTTTCTTGAAAAGCTGCAAGACTAGCAGCAGTGATTCAGTGATTCACTTTACGATTTATAACTGAACTTTGACATTTAATTACTTTATAAAAAGTCAGGTTTATATAAAGTTAAGAAAAAATATAATTACTTTTTTTAATATTTAACTGTGGGAGGACAGATTATTTATTTATTTTTTTATCTTTAGTTTGAGCTTAAGCGCAAAAAATTTCATTTAATTGATGGAACCTCTATACAGGCATTTTCCTTCAGAGGCCCTAGTTATTTCCTTAAGATAAAAAACTCAATATATAAGATTTTTTTTATTGTTATATTTTAATTAGGGCAAGGTTATCTTGAGTTTTGTTTGTTTTTACAGAAATGCATTTTCTTAAATTTTAATATATAGTTTGCTTTGTTTCATTTTTTTGCTATTTTCTTTATTTTTGTTGTTGTTATTATTACATAAGCAATGTTGTAAATGTATATCTAAAGGAAATAAAAATTATTCTTATTATTTTAATGTGTTAATATTTATCACACAAATTGCACAGTGCATATAACATTATATAGTTTAGAATCCCGCAAACATTGTGATATATTATACAAACTTAAAAAATAACAGTTTCATTATTTAAAACAGGATTTTAAAAACTACTATACAAACAACTAGTGACTAGTCTTTTGCCAGATGGAAAGTTAAGAATCCTGGCGAGGCCGTAGACCGATCATCCTCACGAGGCAACATGCCGAGATCTACAAATGGGACTGTAGCAGAGTGTGTTGGCAAGGCCGTAGGCTGAGCTCTCCTACGAGGTCACAGGCTGAGTTCCACAAAGGAGCTAAAGGTTAATGTGGAAGACCTCCGAAACGAAATTTATTAATAACCTACAAGGTAGAGCAACAACAAATGATTCTCAGGGAGATATGGATGCTACCTCTTCAGTTTGCAAAATTAAACTGAGCAAAGCTCGGTCTCCCGGTACTATCTTATTATCTAAAACATGCCACGTCTGGAAGAAATTTTTTTGGACCAAGGATTTTTAATTTTTTGGAGGGGTTTTCGACCACGAGAAATCGATTGGCAACGGTCTCAAGCCTGGGACAATTCTGATTTCTACCCCAGAGGCTCCTTGGTTGATTGGGTATGCAGTGTGTTGCTTACAAATCAAGTCTGATTTACAACAGTTGTGAGATCAAAACCACCACCAGCTGACGTAAACATGGTTTGTTGTCAGCTACCATTTGTTAATTTTTTAAAAAGCTGCAATGTATATTTGGATAAAGATCCAAAAGTCATGACGGCATATTCATTGAATAAATATTTTAAGTGTTCTCCTGTCACAAAACTAAGTCCAATCCATCGACCCATTTCAGACCTGCCTCACTGATTCTGTTTATGCTGGCTAATCCCTCCGTAAAAGAGCGCAGGGATCTCTCTGTAACCATGTGATCCATTGTTTGGATAGACTCCCCGCAATCACATGACTGATCTAGTGTCAATCCCCATTTATACTTCCAGTAATTGCATTTGCCAACACCAGTTAGGAACCGATTCAAGAGTGTCCACTCCGTAAGAGGGAGTTTCATCCCACCGACAGGTACTGACGGATCGTTAATAAGGAACATCTTTCACCCATCAAAACTGTTCTACGCTATGGCCCAGCTAGTATTAGGCAAGAAATTGGATCTGCTCAACTGGAAAGTAGTGCCACAGAATATAGACAGATATCTGTCTATATTCTGTGATAGTACCTTTGAACTAGGGTATATATAATTTCTCCGCCGATAGTAGATAGTTACCTACTTCAAAACCAAAACTCGTGTGTCAATCACTTTACTATTGTTGATTTTTCTTGTTACTTCATTTTCTATTGACAAAAGGGCTAAGTCGGTTAGTGGTTCTTGACTCATTGAATTTCTCAAACATGTTTTTATTAACTTGAGCTTGTAGAAAAACCTCTCAGCCTTAGCAACACAGGCAGAACACACATCAAGGTAGGTATTTACCAGTGTGTTGTATTCGATCAAGAACAGATTGGCAAGCTCGCTTAGGTGTGTTTGCTTTGCTATTTTGGATTTGAAGAGACTTCTCACTCACACAATCTGAGAGCAGAACCGAGGTGAAACATCGTTTTCAAAAATTGATAAGAACTTTTTCTTGAAAATTTACAATGCTGAAATGTATAAAACTTATAAAAAGCTCTCCTGCAAACCACGTATTGTATAAATACGATACATGTAGAGGTTTTTTAGTAGTAAGAGTGTAAAGTTGCTGCACAGGGAAAACTATAGTTGAAACTCCGAAACATTTTTGTTCCATCTAGGATGAAAATTATAATAAAATGTACAAATACATTCGTCATAAGGTACAATTAAACGAGAAAACAACGTTGTGATTGGATTTTACACAGGCCCTTTAGTTTCTTTATAAACAACCTTCAAACTCGGGCACACATAATTTTTGTACCTACAGTAGTCGCCACCACAACGAATGAAGCATCACTGATCAAAAACCCTACTCTCACCAATTGGCATAAAAAAAATTGGCATACATTAACGTTACAAATTATTAGCCTATGAGGGTAAATATCAATGATGAGATGAAAATATTCAGTTTTCGTAACAAAAGAAACAGTTTTGGTATGTTTCTGTGCTCATTATTTTTTTCTTTTTCTGAGTTGGGGCCCTAAACCACACCGGTGCACCAGCCTAGCTACACCCCCGCTGATTTTGTAGATGATGTCTATTATCTGTCTCCAGTACATTTGAGATCAGGTCACCTCTTCCTATCCACCTATCTGGAAAGTGGTGATACAAAGTTTGATAAACATTTCTGGCATAGCGAGGAGGCTTGACATCTCGGAGAATCCATATTCTCTCAAGGAACTTCCTTATCTCCAATGAGATATGTAAGATGATTGATAGGGTCCTCAAGGATCCATTCTAGGTCCTTTTCTTTTTGTTATATATTAGAAAAAAAAGAAAATTGGTTTGGTGAGTACCAATGATATTTTGAATACAAAATTTAATTCAAAATTAATTATGTACACTGATAATACTACAGCTATCATAAACAATTAATTATAATCCTGATGTCTTCGACCACAATAAAATACAAGATGTGAAAGTTCTAGAAGAATGGTTTGCAGCCAACAATTTACTATAGAACATAAGTAAAACAATGTTTGTTAATTTTCATAACAATTACCAAAAAAGGAAGAAAGCAAAATGTAAACCTTTAAATGATTCAATTTCTTATTCATTACACTCAAAATATGTTAAAGTTGATTACTTAGGTTCTTGGAAAAATCATGTTTCTCAGATCGAAACACACTTCAATAGATAAATTTTTGTTTGCACAATTGAACATGCATTTAATGTCTATGACTAAATACGTTCAAGAATTAAATCATTTTATTATAACCATCATAGATAGTTCAATATTTATTATGGTAAGAGAAAATAACTTATTTAATTTTATCTGAATGCTTTAAAATAATTATGATTGTTACAGCCCTTATATAAATTTTATTTGTTGTTTTGTTAAAGCCATATAATAAATATGTTAAATCACTTTGCCATGTAGTTTTGTTATTATTACTGATCATTGCTTCATTGACGTGATGTGGCAGATCCAGGAGGTGAATGTGGCAGAGCTGTTGCAGCCAATCCTCTAGTAGTGGGAGGTCGTCCGTTGCAACGCGGACAGTGGCCTTGGCTAGCAGCTGTATTTATTCTTAAATCTTTGGGATTGGAGTTTCACTGCAGTGGCACTATTATCACTCGCACATTTGTTTTAACTGGTAAATATCAGAACAATTAACCCAGTTACAGTCAAATAGGAGTAATAGGATGATGATCTATTAATACATCATCCTATGACTACTAATGACACATGATCTACACCTTGAAACTCCAAATCACCCAAACATTTACTCTTCTTAACCTAAACAGCTGTAAAAACGTTATAACTCTGGCACCCACCACCCGAATAAAACACTATTTTTCGAACTTTTATCTCTCAGGAGTGGATATGAAAAGAGTTAGCCGTGTGTGGATTTGTGTTTCATCTTTCTATAGGACTAGGCAGCTAGTTCAATGGACAGGGAAATATAATACTCCAGAGGGAAACTAAACTTTAAGTAAAAACTCCATATTAAGAATAATTTCGTTGAGCAGAACGGCTAAAAAACTGGGTTCGTAATAAGAATCATTCATCCAATCAATCTTTATTCCTATAGTAGAATAGGTACAGAATGGTGTCATATTTTGTAATAGCTAGGGATAAAATAAAATCAATAGTCTAACTACATCAATGTTTTACATTCAGTATTACTGGTTGGAAAAAAAATCGTTTAATGAACGTAAAGGTTTATTGACGGAAAAAATTTTCAATTTATTTTTTAAACTTATCAAACTCTTGAATGATTATTTTTACCCACTGGCCATGAACTCACCAACCAGTTGAACTCTTAGGTGTCCAAAACAGCCTTCAGGCCCAAACAAGCAACAATTGAGAAATGGGGTTTACTGGCTGAGTTGTGACTTAACACCTATAAGTACACATCGGTCAATTTGACCGACGGGTATTTTTACACTTATATTGGCACAACTGGTTGGCCGAGGTGCCTACCACGCTCAATACCTTCCGCCTCTACTCATCCCTACTGACAGCCAGAATATCGATTAGTTTCGCCCAGAGCGTTGTTCAGTACGGACTTGTTGTTGTTTGGTCGGCCGGTCAAATATACCGAGTGTGTTCTTTAGTGTCATTTTGCCGTCGGTCAATATGACCGTATGTGTTCCTTCACGTAGATTGTAAGAAATATATGTACATTCTTAGTGGTGATATTTTATTGTTTCTTAGTTATATTCCTTGTTTTCAATTGTTTATATTGTATATATATTGTTAGGCAAGTTTTATCGTTTTTTTTTCACTTTTTCAAACAAAATGAAACGTGCTAGTGGCAGTAGAACTTTGACAGCGGAAGATCCAGGCTTTGAAGACAGAGTACGTCAGCTTTTAGAAGAGGAAGTGGACGATCCAGATGAACCAGATGATGTTTATTCGGAAGCGGATGACTCTGACGCTGACCCAGATTTTGTTATGAACGAAAGTGATGCAGATTCAAGTGATTCAAGTTCAGAAGATGAGGCAATTTTAGAAGACGGCGATGATGATGTTGTTATGGTAAATGCAGTTGCTGAAGGCGTTCTGATGCCTACACATTTTTTGGAAAGAATGAGAAAAAAAGAACAAGGGCCTCCAAATGCTTGGTCAAGCAAGCCTCCTCCTCGAAATGTAAGGACTCCAGGGCGAAATATTATAAGGGGTCTATTACCAGGGATAAAAGGGCCTGCGCGAGCCTTAGGAAATGAATCTACCAAAGCAGACGCTTGGAAATTGTTTTTTGATGACCAGATTATTTCCAAAATAGTAACTAACACTAACGTGAAACTAGCTTCTATTCGAGAGAAAATCCCCCCTGGACAAAGCAAATCGAATTATAGGATGACCAGTGCTGAAGAGGTAAATGCTCTTATTGGTATGCTACTCTTAGCATCAATACTAAAATCGAACGACGAAAACATGGAATCACTGTTCGCAAAAGATGAATTTAGTCGACCGATCTTCCGAGCAACTATGTCGCTAAATCGTTATAAAGTTCTTGTGACAACCCTGAGATTTGACGACCCTCAAACACGTGATGAGAGAAAGAAAGATAACAAAGCAGCAGCAATCTCAGAGATTTTTGACAAAATCATCAGCAATAGTCAAGCCAATTATTGTCCTTCCGCTTATGTCACAATTGATGAGATGCTGATCCCTTTTCGTGGACGTTGCAGTTTCAGGATTTACATGCCAAAAAAACCAAAAAAATATGGCATAAAAGTAATGTGTCTGGCAGACTCGAAGACTTCTTATTTATGCGATGCATATATATATATATACAGGAAAAGGAAGCGATGGAGTTGGCCTAGATGAAAACGAAAAGAAATTGAGTGTACTGACACAAGAAGTTGTACGTCTAAGTAAAACCATTGCAGGATCCAACAGAAATGTCACTGCTGACAATTTTTTCTCTTCGCTGGAGACAGTAGAAGAGCTTGGCAAGAGAAAGCTTACCTACGTCGGCACTATGAAGAAAAATAAACTGTGCATACCAGCTGAGTTCCTCCCAAACGTAGATCGACCTGTAGTCTCTGCTCTGTACGGCTTCCGAAAC
Source organism: Stictocephala bisonia (assembly GCA_035578905.1). NCBI lineage: Eukaryota > Metazoa > Arthropoda > Insecta > Hemiptera > Membracidae > Stictocephala > Stictocephala bisonia. Next base: position 3,018,504 of record JAQJVL010000005.1, read on the forward strand.
GAGTTCACACTGCTTTCTTATGTGCCCAAAAAGAACAGATCAGTGTGTCTGATTTCTAGTATGCATAATACAATTGCTACTAATGAAGACAAGAAAAAGCCGGAAATGATTTGTTGTTACAACAGCACAAAAGCCGGCGTTGACCTCCTGGATATGAGGTGCGCTGTTTTCTCCTCAAGCAGGAAAACAAGAAGATGGCCGCTGGCTGTTTTTTATAGACTTATCAATGTTGCCAGTGTCAATTGTTTCATTGTATATATGTGCTATACGAAATCCACAAACACAACACACTTTGCTTTTATCAAGAGCCTCGCCATGGAGCTAATATCCCCTCATCTTCGCAAGAGGATGAATGAAGTAACGAACCTTCCTAGGGACCTGAAGCAAGAAATAAATAAGATACTTGGAAACAACGCACCTCCACAAGTTAACTGCATGCCTGACGACCAACTACAAAAGAGAAAAACTTGCGAGAAGTGCCCACCAGGTTCAGACAGGAAGACGCAACACAAATGCATAAAGTGCAGCCTGGCAATTTGTGGCCAATGCCAAAAAAGAGTATGTAATAACTGTGCAGTGGAATGTATGTAAGAGTTAGTAAACTGTGTGACAGTGAGCAAATGTTCGTTTTTTGTGTAAGATTGAACTTTAAATTACACAGGTATGTTTTTGTATTAAGTCTTATAAGAATCATGACTTTCTGAAAAAAAATATCTTTTTTAAATTTTGATATTTTTTTTAAATGTTCAATTTGGTAGTAACAATAATGTTTAATACAAATATCTGGTTAGTTAAAATATTTGTTTTCATTTTATTGCCTTACAATCTTTTTTTCAAAGCTAAAGTGGTAAAATACATGTATATTTGCACCACACGGTCAAAATGACCGGATGTGTTCCTTTACGTTATAATACCTATGTGTACTTATAGGTGTTAAGTCACACAGTCAATGATCATATGCTGCTTTCAGCATCCTTAGAAACCGGCCATTATTGCTGTAGAAAAAATTAAGGTGGTGAAGCCTATTTGCAATGCTAGCACATCTGACCACTGGATCACACACTCCAAAATATGAGCAAATAAATGGATCTCTTGATCGAAAGGTATACTCTGGAACTCTTAAACTAATAGTCTCAACTGAACCGGCATGGCCATGAAGCACTCTGTAAAAAAATTGCAGGTCAGTGACAGCTCAACGAGCTAATAAAGTTGATAAATTCAGTTCTGCATGCATGCATGAGTTTCCACTTCACCAAGATCCGGAAACTTCCACTCCATCCATGAGAGGAATTTCCTCTGGAAGGCCCCAACTGCTGCATTTATATACACCCGGCCCCTATTCCATTTAACAGTGGCATACTCAAGGTGACTTCAGACCAAGGACTTGCATAGTGTTAAACAAGTTTGCTTATTGTTGAAATACTTGGTGATCCACATGATGAGACCCAAGTTCCTCTTAGTTTTTGATACAACACAGTTTACGTATTCAGAGAAGATTAACTGGGAGTCTACGAGGATTCCAAGATCGTGAACAGCACACTCTCTTTGGATTCTACAGCCACTAATATCATTAAAGAAGAATAACGGATTAGTTTTACGATTGAATGAAACCACCACTGTTTTGCTAAGATTGAGCGGCATGTAATTGTGTTAGCCCACCTCACAGCCGAATTGATACAAGATTGAAGAGCCAGATGGTCTCTTGTATTAGCAATCTGCATAGATATTTTAATATCGTTGGCATATAGCTGAACTGCACAGTTCAGGAAATATGTAATACTGCTAATAAATCATAGGAAAAAAAGGTCCCAAGTTAGACCCTTGTGCAAAAAGTTACACCCCTGAATCTAATTTGGTAACAAGATGGTGAATCTCCTTTTTTTATTTATTTGATTGTTTGAATTATATTCCTGCAGCATCCTAGAGTGTTTGTTTTCTTTAGTTAGGAAAACTAACAAATTTTATGTGCTCAGGAAATGGGAATAGTGCTCTTATAGGCTGCATAGTGTTTCCCTGTTAAGGTGTGTAGCCCAACTCATTGCGAGTTCTGTGCTACCTACGCTGATGATCTGGCTTGTTCCGTTTGCATGTAATATTTTATCCCTGATTATATCTCATTCTCATTTCATTTTTTTTCTTCTCATTGGCGCACAGTGATGATTTTTATTGGCTTGGGCACCATTACTCATCACCAATAGTGATATTCAACAGGAAATTTTGATTAGTTTCCAAACTATTAGTTCAAAGTGCATGATTCAACTCGACATTCTTTATGTATCAGAACCCAAAAAACAAATTTGTTATTGACAATTTGTAAGTTGATTTGAACAACAAAAGGATATCAGCTGTCCTTTTACTGAGCAGGAAGCAGCATTTCAGAGCCTCACGGTATTCCCTTTTCAAATTTCAGAGCGCACCACTAAAAAAAAACTAAGAGACAATACAGGTAGCACTGATTTGGATACAAGTACTCCCAATATAAGAAACATGTATTACAAAAGCCTTACTTTTGGCAGTTCTGTTTTCTTTTGAGTACCCCCTCTGTATTATTTTATTTGTTTGAATAAGTTATTGAGCTAAATTACAACTTAAACACTGACTGACAATTGTTCATATACAGCTATTGTTTATAGCAAAGTTGTACTTTGTTTTATTTCAGTGGGACACTGCATGCGTCATCAAGAAGCTGGGACCATGGTGCCCTCAGATGTTGTTGTTTATCTGGGAAAGTTTAATCTTCAGCAATGGGAAGAGCCACATTCAGTTATTAAAGAGGTAAAGTATAACCTGTAATCACGCTTCACCCTGTCATGTAATAACAATAATTAATTACTTGCTATCATAACTACAGAGGTACGACATTGTAAATGTTATGTGTAGATGCCATGGCTAAATAAAATATTAATAGATGTATATTTAAGTAAAATTGTGATAAAATAATTTATGTCAGTCCCTTCATGAGAAGCTTGACCATTTAAACATACATCACTACGTGATTGAGGCCTGACCACCCACTCTTCCATTACATGGAGATAGTGGGTACCAAAGAGTTGTATATATGGGATGGGTGAGTGTGGGGATCCTAGTAGTTGTATATGTGGGTTAATAATAATAATGCCTTTAATTGTGTAGGCTTTTTTAAAAAAAATACATCTGGTTTACATAAAAACTCCAGTCAATAATACTCCTTAAACTAAAATGTAAAGTACAAATATAAAAAACATCTGAAAATACACCAACCAACATAGTTCAGATTAAGCACTGTATATTAATTTGATTTTTGTCTTAAATGTAAAGCTAGAATAGTCATGTGGATCACAGGGGAAGTCGTTATACAATGAAGGGTGAAAATAATTAAATCCCTTCTTCCCTATTTCCAGGGAGATTTTAGGAAAGTGGAGTTTCCCATCATGTCAGTTGATTCCCTTTTCTCCCAGAATAAGATCCTTTCATGAAGGTAGAATAATAATAATAATAATAATAATTCTTTTATTGCAAACAAACATTTAACATAAATGTATCACAATCGTCAGGTGGTAAATAAATATATAAATATAGACAAATAAAACATATAGACAAATAAAACATTCATTCACATCAAGGTCGCAATCAAACATACAAAGATATTACATACATTCTTAGTCTAATGGTGATTAGTCACTCAGATACAGTCCACAATCTCAGTTTTGAACTTTATTACAATTAATTTTTAATTTGCCCAGCGGCCAGTCATAAACTCATCAACTGAATAAAATGATTTTGACAACAAAAATCGTTTCAAACGAGTTTTAAATATATTCGGAGAGTTAATATTTTTAATGCTTTCGGGAAGCTTGTTAATTAGCCCAACGCCAAACACCTGGGGTAGATGATCGGTTACCGTTAGTCTGTGATGCTGGATTCTAAAGTTGTACCTGCCTCTCGTCTCATACTGGTGAACGCCTCTTCCCTGAGTCAGATCTACACCCGATCTACAGTGCAGAACTACATCAAGTACGTAGAGGCTGGGCAGGGTCAACAAACCAAGCTCCCCGAAAGTTGCTCTACACGACTCTCTGTAACCTAGTTTGCCAATAATGCGGACTGCTTTTTTTTGGAATTTAAATACTCTCTCAAATCTTTGTTTAGAGCAGCCCCCCCAAAGTCGTATACCATACGCAAGATGCGGATATACTAATCCAAAATAGGCCATTTTCATAACCTCTTTATTGCAAAATTGTCCTAATTTCCGCAAAGCAAAGATACCTGAGGTGACTTTTGCACAAATACTGTCTACGTGGTTATTCCAAGTCAGACCACGATCTAGGTACATTCCAAGGAATTTTGTGGACTCACTTTCTTCAAGGAAAACACCATCTATTGAAACTGCTGGTAGTACAGCAGTATCTTGATGTCTCAAATTGAAATTAATTATATTTGTTTTTGATTGGTTTGTTGCCAAATTTAATTCTTCAAAATACTGAATACAAGAATTTAATTCAGTGGAAGATAAGACTTCCAGTTCATTTATGGTACTTCTTTTAAAACAGAGAGTCGTGTCATCAGCGTATTGAATAAGGTGGCCGTTCTGTACTTCTGAGTTGAGTCCATTTACATAGATTAAGAAAAGTAACGGCCCAAGAATGGATCCCTGGGGGACACCTTGAATAACGGCTACTTTCGTTGAAAGAGCATTCGCTACCTCCACACGTTGTTCCCTATCCTTAAGATATGAAGTAAGCCATTTGTGTGGAAGGCCACGAACACCACTAGCCTCTAACCGGTGCAAAAGGGTTCCATGATGCACACAGTCAAAGGCTTTCGAGAGATCAAGAAATATGCTTAGCACATGTTCCCTCCTCTCTAATCCATCGACAATGCCTTCGATAAGATTCTGCACAGCATCAATTGTAGATTTATTTTTCCTAAAACCGAATTGTTCATAGCTGAGGATTTGGAATGTTTCAAGATAATTCTCCAATCTATTATAAAATACCCTCTCAAATACTTTACTGAAGACTGGGAGGATTGAAATGGGGCGATAATTATTTTTTTGAAATGGATCTTCTTTTTTAAATACAGGAACAACCTTGGCCATTTTTAGACCAGATGGAAAGGTCCCCGATTCAAAAGAGGAGTTGATTAATTTTGTAAGAGGCGTTAAGATGTGAATAAAGCAGCGCTTAAGGAGCCATACGGACATATTATTAATATCACATGATCTTTTTGAATTCAGTCTCTGTATCACACTGGCTACCTCCTCCTCGCAGACCGGAGGTAGGGCCATGGACTGGACCTGTTCTGTAACATGGGACTTATTCATTCGACCTGAATTTGATAAGAATGAGGAGGATATTGTTGAAAAATATAAATTTAACTCGTTGGCAACATGCAATGGATCTTCAACTAGGCAATCGTTGACCTTGAGTTTTATTTTAGATCCTGCATTTAATTTTGTACCCTTAGATGAATTATTATTGATAATTTTCCAGGCAGTTTTAGATATATTATCACTTTTACTTAAAGATTTGTTAACGTTATAAGCTTTGGCAGCTCTTATTACTCTTTTGTATGTCTGTCTATATCGCCTATAAAATATTTTAAAATCATTATTTTGAGTTTTAATGTATATTGAGTAATAAAACTTGAGCTTATCTCTGGATTTTAAAATTCCCTTAGTGATCCAGGAGCTTCGACTAGTTTTATGGCTTATTTTAGACTTTTTTAATGGGCATGCGATGTTTAAATGGTAACTGAAGCAGTTACTGAATTCAATATACATGCTTTCTGTATTATTTTTGTTGTTATTTAGGAAAGTCCAGGTTTCGTCTTTGAGTAACCTATTTAGATGGTTGATGTTTTGAGGATGAAGATTTCTGATGAACTTTCCTGTAGGTTTATCACTAATCGGGTTGCAGCCACGAATCACCGCCTCTAACGCGAAGTGGTCAGAGATAGCCGTGTTTAATACAGAGACCGAAGTGTTATGAATGTTTGTGATAACATTGTCGATGGCTGTACTAGTTAAATTGGTTACTCTAGTTGGTGAGTTTACGGACCAGTTTAGATTAAATGACCTTAAAATATCGCGTAGCCGCTGGGTATGGGGGTTGGTGAAATCTAACACGTTTATGTTAATGTCACCCATCAAAATAAATTTACTTGATCGTGAAAATAACTTAGCTATGAGATGTTCCAACTGTTGAAAAAAAGAATTGTAACAGCCCCTTGGCGATCTATACAATCCCACTACCGTTACTTTTCCGACATGATTTAGAAATACATTAACCGCTGTTACCTCAAAATCTAATTCTAGTCTGTCATACACTTTAAAAGTATCAAAATTTAGAAAATGTTTCACAAAGATAGTTACACCACCCCCTTTGAATTGCTCACGACAGAAATTACTAGCTAATGAATAATTTTTAATTTTGAAAAAGTCGATTGTTTCGGGCCTAAATCCATGTTCCGTGACAACTAAGACGTCAGGGTTAAGTTCATCACATAACAGTGATATCTCATCCATTTTGTTTGTGGCCATCTGAGCGTTCTGATGGACCAGCTTAAATGTAGAATTATTTAATTTCGAGTTTCTATTTTTTTTAAATGAATTTGGTTTATAAAAGGATTCCGAATCTGTATCCAAGTGACTTCCTAGCTCTTGAGAGGAATATGCTTGCCTAAAAAAACATTATTTTTATGTAGTTCAGGTACAATAGAAGTATGTAAAGCCTCCGAATTTTGAAGATTGTCAGATGTGTTGATTGTTAAAGCCTCAGCATATGTCACATGTTGGTGATAGGTCGTGGTTGGCAATGGTGGCCGAATGGTCTTAGATGGTCCCCGACTGCGGTGAGGATGCGCTGGCACTATCTTAGTCTTTAGTTTGTCCACAATAAGGCCAGCCAGAAGACGCTTCCCCGTAAGCCTGAGATGTAGCCCATGTGAGGTATAATAGGGTCTAGTGATCCTGCATATATTTAACAACTCGACATTAGTGTGGTGGCTACAAAGTTCATAAATATAATTGTTAACTTGGCTGATGGTGCGATGGATGGAACTACTGGGGTGGAGGTCGTACCTAGGTGTGAGTGGTACGACTAGGACTTTAGTGAATTCTTTGCAAGATTTCAGCAGATTTTCCATGTGTTTGTAAATCACGTAGTCTTCTCTTTTATCCACATCATTAGTTCCCGCCATCAATATTAAGCAGTGATCTCCAGCCGGCGTAGGTAATGGCATCATGTCAAGTAGACCTGCCCCTGGCTTGCAGACTCCGCTTACTACATGACCTATATTTGCCCTGACCTGAATGAGCCCAGCTAGGCCTCGAACGTGGCTATCCCCGACAATAGTAACGTTCTTGAATGATATATTATTTGTTTCTGTATTGGGGGTTTTGTTAGTTTTGTTATTGTAATTATAACTGGTGCTGTTAGTGCTTAGATCTGTTTTCAATTTATTTTTTCTTCTATTTCTCTTTCTTCTAACAGTAACAAATTCTTGTCCTTGTTCAGTATCGCCACAGTCCTCTTCTGTCAGCACGTCAACGCTGTTATGTGGCTCAGTTATTAGGCCAGACTCTTCATAAGAATGGCTCTTTCATTATGTGGACCTACCTTCACCACACAGCATGTCTGCGTTCTACAAACTGTTTCCATTGGCAATAGATGTGCAGTAGGTAAGCAGAAATATAAGTCCGTTTATTCCAGTTGTAATAAGCGCAGAGTAGTTCTGAATTTTTTAAATCCAGTTTACGTCCTCTCTTGAGATGCTGTTCCATAAGCAGGGAAACAATAGTAGAAAACTGACAAAACCAATGATTGTATTATTTTCAGTTTTGCAGCCTCGGGTAGCAAGGTTTTGAAGCAATACCGCTTCCTTAATCTATAGCCTGCTGGCAGGCATAAATGAAGTGGTCAGAAAATGATAAATCACTAACCAAAATGAATCCAAGAGATTTAATTGAATCACTGATGGTCAAGTGTTTGCCTTCTAACATAACTTGCACATGACTATCTTTCACACTTAGAAGCACATGAGATACTCTGACATGTATCACTGTGCACTTGTAAAGGTTAAGCTTTAGGCTATGGTTAGCTGACCACATAGATATGCTGTTAAGGTCAACATTAATGTTCAATAAAGTATCAGGCACCAAATCAGGTTCATATGACAAATGAGCCTGCAAATCAACCGCATATGCAAGAGAGGTGCAGTGCAAAATACAACTTGGCAGATCTGCTGCGTATAATGAAAATAACACAGGTCCCAAACAGGTAAAACTAACTAGAATTCCTCTTACATTCCATTAAACAACCATTTTACTATGTTTTATAAAACACGTAGGATTGATTTATATTCAAGATCAGTGAATAATGCCAGTTTACGATGAATTGCACAAACCACCCGTGATTTATAGATTATAAAACATGGATAATAGATTTGTTTTCAATTACCAGTGAATACTAACTGATTTTATGAATTGCACAAACCACCCGTCATTTAAATTCACATAAAATATGGATAGTAGATTTATTCTCAAAAGCAGTGTGTAATGCCAGTTTTTGATGAATTGCGCAAACCACCCGTGATTTTTGTTCGCTTCAAAAAAAGGGCAAGTTTAAAATTATGCATTCTCAATAAAGCTAAATAAAAAAAATTTCAAAATAAACAAATTATAATAAAATCTAAGTATAGTATCTCTTGTCAACTTTCTCTTTTTTTTACGAACATGTAATTGGATCATAATTATGAACAGTGTAATATGATGTTAATATAACAAACACACATATAAACATGGAAAGAACATAACATAAAAACTGTGAGTATGAATAACAAAATAATAACTTGAAAATAGATAACTTATATAAATTACAAACACAAAAATCAATATCAAACTATAAAAATACGGATACTAACAAAAATCTAGAATTGATAATAAACTATGAAATAACAACATTTAATCAACAATCAAACAAAACGTCTAAATATAATTGAGTAACAAAGAAGTTGAAAGATAATCACCGATAAATAATTAGGATGATGATAACGTATACATAATAACAAATATCTACACAGTTAACAAGAGAACATGCAACCAATTAATTAAAAAAGAGAGCAATTTACACGGGTGAGTAGTGAAGAGGGGGCACTTTTATGAAAACATTGGGCTATTCAAACAGTTGTCTTGAAGAAGTTTTAAATATCTATTATTACTATCAGCTGATGTTTATTATTGTAATACTTGTTAGTAATACTGTTAGTAGCAACATCACCCAGACCATTTGTTCAACCAGTATGTTGTGACCCACCCTCGTAAATCAAATGCTAGGCCTACCTAGGGTGGATGCAAGGGGTTGTGCCGTTGCACAGTTTCTACCGTCTCTGGTATAAACACGCTACGTTAGTATTTACGAGCCACCCTCCTAAAATCAAATGCTGTGCATGCATCATCACGCACATGAGATGATCTTTGCCTTTTATAAGCAAACAAACTTAAAAATCGTTTTTAAATAACATTACTGTGTATCATGTGCGAAAAAAGAAAAAAAAATCCTAGAGGTGTGGCCAATATTCGGAAATTAATTATTTTTTTAATTCATCGAGCAACTTGAAATTTTAATACTAGAAAGAAAATAGCCCAGGGATCAAAATCTATACTATGTTACATTTTACCCTATACTATGGTTTTCACCTTTTCTCAAGGACTTTGATAATTTTTTTACCATTGGAATCCAAAGAAGGTCTAATTCTATGCAAAAGGGGTTACTTGAAATATTTTGTTATAATAATGGGTTACTTTTTTAGGTTCTTATTTGCTATCAAAAGTGATTGGGTTTTAATTGAAAAATAACTATGTTTCTAAACGGTTTTCACGAATACCTCGAAATGTATGCATTTTATCAAAATAACTATTGGAGACATAATTATAGTTTTTATATAAAAAGTATAAAAAATTTTTTTATGATAGCCGTATGATCAATATGAACCGAGTTATGGCTTGTTAAAAGTTAACTCTTCTTTTTCAGACACTATATTTGAGAGTTTCAAAGTAAAATAATAGAAAATCTTTCAATTTTTCATTGAACAGCTATTGATATTTTTTTAATTACTTTAACAGTCCATTAAAGAACTTAAAGAGCTAGTTGAATTTAATTGATTTTCTAGTAAAACTGCTGGGCAGGTAGACATTCGTAATTGACATTTATTTTAAAACTAATTTTTCTTTGGGACAAAGTTTTGTCTTAAACTTGTTATAAAATTATTTAAAATGCCTAAGAAGAAGGTGCCACAAATTGTATTCTACTTTTTCATGCTTGACTATAAAGCAAAATGTGAAAGAAATGGTAAGCGCTTTTGTAATGGATTGTGCGATGTTCAGGGAGGAGCTTTGTCTGAATTGAACAACATGATTTATGAGAGAAAAAAGTAAAAAAAAAAAAACAATGAGAAATGGCAAAGGAGGAAAACGCACGGATTGAAGGGAACACTGTTCGAAACGAAACCTGCTGGCATAATAGTTTTGACAGAGTTTGAAAAGAGAATAGAGATAAAGAGGAAGCCAAGATTCAAATGAACTCTTTTATTGAATAAACTGTAATGTTTCTGATAAATGATAATTTGATGGCCGAGTACAAATTCTATGCAATTCTTAATAAGTACTTTTGAATATCTGAGGGTGACTGTTACCAACCAGCAGAGCTGGTGCTCTGTGTATTTTGCGCTGGGGATGGAGTAACAAACGTTTATCACTATAATAGATCCAGGACAAATACCTCTTGGATAGAGACATGAAGTTTGTGAAAAGTCCAATACTACTAACAAATTCCATATTGAAGATAACAGTGGAGAAAAGATTTTCAACATCCTAACTGAAACAAGAAATTTAATCAGCCTGGTATAGATACTTTGGGAGGGGTATATTTACTTATGTACACTCTTTCAGACAATGCGAACATAAATACTAGCTTGAAAGCAGTCAAAAGTGTCTTTAATACACTCTTCAGCTCTGATTCCTATGAGTATGAAAACGTTGGCAAATATTGTGTTTATTCAATAGAAAAATTGTTCTTAGAATTGAGGAATACTTGTACCAAGCAAGCCAATGATAAAAAAAATAAGCCATCCAATGTTGGGTTGGCTAGGTATAAATAATTGTAAGGAGATGTTTACAACTTAACCTAAAACATAGATTATGAATACAGTCAATTGGAAGATGCTGTTGAATTTTGCTCAAAAACATTATAGATGGGTGTACTTAATGTATGAACTTCATGTCTCCATCCAAGGGGTATTTGTCCTGGATCTATTATAGTGTGATAAACGTTTGTTACTCCATCCCCAGCGCAAAATACACAGAGCACCAGCTCTGCTGGGTGGTAACTGTTACCCTCAGATATTCAAAAGTAGTTATTAAGAATTGCATAGAATTTGTACTCGGCCATCAAATTATCATTTATCAGAAACATTACAGTTTATTCAATAAAAGAGTTAATTTGAATCTTGGCTTCCTATTTATCTCTATTCTCTTTTTAAACTCAGTCAAAACTATTATGCCAGCAGGTTTCCTTTCGAACAGTGTTCCCTTCAATCCATGCGTTTTCCTCCTTTGCCATTTCTCATTGTTTTTTTTTTGACTTTTTTTTCTCATACATCATAATGTTCAATTCAGACCCAGCTCCTCCCTGAACATCGCACAGTCCATTACGAAAGCTGTTACTGTTTCTTTCACATCTTGCTTTATAGTCAAGCATGAAAAAGTACAATACAATTTGTGGCACCTTCTTCTTAGGCATTTTAAATAATTTTATAACAGGTTTAAGACAAAATTTTGTCCCAAAGAAAAATTAGTTTTAAAATAAATGACAATTATGAATGTCTACCTGCCCAGCAGTTTTACTAGAAAATCAATTAAATTCCTCTAGCTCTTTAGGGTTTTTAATGCACTTTTACAGCAATTAAAAAAAGATCAATAACTGTTCAATGAAAAATTGAAAGATTTTCTATTATTTTACTGTGAAACTCTCAAATTTAGTGTCGGAAAAATAAGAGTTAACCTTTAACAAGCCATAACTCGGTTCATATTGATCATACAGCTATCATACAAAATTATTTGTAAACAGTCTATAATTATATGTGTAATAGTTATTTTGATGAAATGCGTACATTTCGAGGTATTTGTGAAAACCGATTAGAAACAGTTATTATTTGATGAAAATCCATTAAATATTGATAGAAAGTAACTTGAAAATAGCCTATTAATTTTATAAAATAATTCAAATAACTGTTTTTGCTTAGAATTATATTTTCTCTTGATTTCAACAGTATATATACTAACAAATTTCCTGAGATAGGGTGGAAACCAACCTTAGCGTAAAATCTAACTTAGTATGGGTTTCATCTTTGGGCTATTCCTTCCTACTGTCAACATTTCAAATCAATAGATGTAATTTGGAAAAATAACCCTCAGTTCCTAACTATTGGACTACTTCTCTATGATTGTTCAAAGCAATTTTGATTTTGCTTTTTCTACATGTTGCACAGTAATGTTATTTTAAAATGTTGCTTAAGTTTGTTTGCTTGTAAAAGCAAAGCTCATATCAGGTACGTGACTAAACATGGCATACATAGAGTTATACAATGATAATGGTAACTGTATTTAGGGGTTGCTGTTTAACCGTAGATTGAGGTAGAACAATAAAATGAAACACTTAATTTCAAAAATAACTTGACGTAATATAAGTGTAAGGAGTGTAAATCAATTAACTTTACATACTTAGTTATATTCTTATATAAATGTACACCTTAACATTAGTAAAACTAACTAGAATTCCTCTTACATTCCATTAAGCAATCATTTTACTATATTTTATAAAACACGTAGGATATTCAAGATCAGTGAATAATGCCAGTTTACGTTGAATTGCACAAACCACCCGTGATTTATAGATTATAAAACATGGATAATAGATTTGTTCTCAATGACCAGTGAATACTAATTGATTTTATAAATTGCACAAACCACCCGTCATTTAAATTCTCATAAAATATGGATAGTAGATTTATTCTCAAAAGCAGTGTGTAATGCCAGTTTTTGATGAATTGCACAAACCACCCGTGATTTATAGATTATAAAACATGGATAATAGATTTGTTCTCAATGACCAGTGAATACTAATTGATTTTATAAATTGCACAAACCACCCGTCATTTAAATTCTCATAAAATATGGATAGTAGATTTATTCTCAAAAGCAGTGTGTAATGCCAGTTTTTGATGAGTTGCACAAACCACCCGTGATTTATAGATTATAAAACATGGATAATAGATTTGTTCTCAATGACCAGTGAATACTAATTGATTTTATAAATTGCACAAACCACCCGTCATTTAAATTCTCATAAAATATGGATAGTAGATTTATTCTCAAAAGCAGTGTGTAATGCCAGTTTTTGATGAATTGCACAAACCACCCGTGATTTATAGATTATAAAACATGGATAATAGATTTGTTCTCAATGACCAGTGAATACTAATTGATTTTATAAATTGCACAAACCACCCGTCATTTAAATTCTCATAAAATATGGATAGTAGATTTATTCTCAAAAGCAGTGTGTAATGCCAGTTTTTGATGAATTGCACAAACCACCCGTGATTTATAGATTATAAAACATGGATAATAGATTTGTTCTCAATGACCAGTGAATACTAATTGATTTTATAAATTGCACAAACCACCCGTCATTTAAATTCTCATAAAATATGGATAGTAGATTTATTCTCAAAAGCAGTGTGTAATGCCAGTTTTTGATGAATTGCACAAACCACCCGTGATTTATAGATTATAAAACATGGATAATAGATTTGTTCTCAATGACCAGTGAATACTAATTGATTTTATGAATTGCACAAACCACCCGTCATTTAAATTCTCATAAAATATGGATAGTAGATTTATTCTCAAAAGCAGTGTGTAATGCCAGTTTTTGATGAATTGCACAAACCACCCGTGATTTTTGTTCACTTCAAAAAAAGGGCAAGTTTAAAATTATGCATTCTCAATAAAGCTAAATAAAAAAAATTTCAAAATAAACAAATTATAATAAAATCTAAGTATAGTATCTCTTGTCAACTTTCTCTTTTTTTTACGAACATGTAATTGGATCATAATTATGAACAGTGTAATATGATGTTAATATAACAAACACACATATCAACATGGAAAGAACATAACATAAAAACTGTGAGTATGAATAACAAAATAATAACTTGAAAATAGATAACTTATATAAATTACAAACACAAAAATCAATATCAAACTATAAAAATACGGATACTAACAAAAATCTAGAATTGATAATAAACTATGAAATAACAACATTTAATCAACAATCAAACAAAACGTCTAAATATAATTGAGTAACAAAGAAGTTGAAAGATAATCACCGATAAATAATTAGGATGATGATAACGTATACATAATAACAAATATCTACACAGTTAACAAGAGAACATGCAACCAATTAATTAAAAAAGAGAGCAATTTACACGGGTGAGTAGTGAAGAGGGGGCACTTTTATGAAAACATTGGGCTATTCAAACAGTTGTCTTGAAGAAGTTTTAAATATCTATTATTACTATCAGCTGATGTTTATTATTGTAATACTTGTTAGTAATACTGTTAGTAGCAACATCACCCAGACCATTTGTTCAACCAGTATGTTGTGACCCACCCTCGTAAATCAAATGCTAGGCCTACCTAGGGTGGATGCAAGGGGTTGTGCCGTTGCACAGTTTCTACCGTCTCTGGTATAAACACGCTACGTTAGTATTTACGAGCCACCCTCCTAAAATCAAATGCTGTGCATGCATCATCACGCACATGAGATGATCTTTGCCTTTTATAAGCAAACAAACTTAAAAATCGTTTTTAAATAACATTACTGTGTATCATGTGCGAAAAAAGAAAAAAAAATCCTAGAGGTGTGGCCAATATTCGGAAATTAATTATTTTTTTAATTCATCGAGCAACTTGAAATTTTAATACTAGAAAGAAAATAGCCCAGGGATCAAAATCTATACTATGTTACATTTTACCCTATACTATGGTTTTCACCTTTTCTCAAGGACTTTGATAATTTTTTTACCATTGGAATCCAAAGAAGGTCTAATTCTATGCAAAAGGGGTTACTTGAAATATTTTGTTATAATAATGGGTTACTTTTTTAGGTTCTTATTTGCTATCAAAAGTGATTGGGTTTTAATTGAAAAATAACTATGTTTCTAAACGGTTTTCACGAATACCTCGAAATGTATGCATTTTATCAAAATAACTATTGGAGACATAATTATAGTTTTTATATAAAAACTATAAAAATTTTTTTTATGATAGCCGTATGATCAATATGAACCGAGTTATGGCTTGTTAAAGGTTAACTCTTCTTTTTCAGACACTAAATTTGAGAGTTTCACAGTAAAATAATAGAATCACTTTCATTTTTCATTGAACAGTTATTGATCTTTTTTTAATTGCTGTAAAAGTGCATTAAAAACCCTAAAGAGCTAGAGGAATTTAATTGATTTTCTAGTAAAACTGCTGGGCAGTTAGACATTCATAATTGTCATTTATTTTAAAACTAATTTTTCTTTGGGACAAAATTTTGTCTTAAACCTGTTATAAAATTATTTAAAATGCCTAAGAAGAAGGTGCCACTAATTGTATTGTACTTTTTCATGCTTGACTATAAAGCAAGATGTGAAAGAAATGGTAACAGCTTTCGTAATGGACTGTGCAATGTTCAGGGAGGAGCTGGGTCTGAATTGAACATTATGATGTATGAGAAAAAAAGTAAAAAAAGAAAAAAAAAAAACAATGAGAAATGGCAAAGGAGGAAAACGCACGGATTGAAGGGAACACTGTTCGAAACGAAACCTGCTGGCATAATAGTTTTGACAGAGTTTGAAAAGAGAATAGAGATAAAGAGGAAGCCAAGATTCAAATGAACTCTTTTATTGAATAAACTGTAATGTTTCTGATAAATGATAATTTGATGGCCGAGTACAAATTCTATGCAATTCTTAATAAGTACTTTTGAATATCTGAGGGTGACTGTTACCAACCAGCAGAGCTGGTGCTCTGTGTATTTTGCGCTGGGGATGGAGTAACAAACGTTTATCACTATAATAGATCCAGGACAAATACCTCTTGGATAGAGACATGAAGTTTGTGAAAAGTCCAATACTACTAACAAATTCCATATTGAAGATAACAGTGGAGAAAAGATTTTCAACATCCTAACTGAAACAAGAAATTTAATCAGCCTGGTATAGATACTTTGGGAGGGGTATATTTACTTATGTACACTCTTTCAGACAATGCGAACATAAATACTAGCTTGAAAGCAGTCAAAAGTGTCTTTAATACACTCTTCAGCTCTGATTCCTATGAGTATGAAAACGTTGGCAAATATTGTGTTTATTCAATAGAAAAATTGTTCTTAGAATTGAGGAATACTTGTACCAAGCAAGCCAATGATAAAAAAAATAAGCCATCCAATGTTGGGTTGGCTAGGTATAAATAATTGTAAGGAGATGTTTACAACTTAACCTAAAACATAGATTATGAATACAGTCAATTGGAAGATGCTGTTGAATTTTGCTCAAAAACATTATAGATGGGTGTACTTAATGTATGAACTTCATGTCTCCATCCAAGGGGTATTTGTCCTGGATCTATTATAGTGTGATAAACGTTTGTTACTCCATCCCCAGCGCAAAATACACAGAGCACCAGCTCTGCTGGGTGGTAACTGTTACCCTCAGATATTCAAAAGTAGTTATTAAGAATTGCATAGAATTTGTACTCGGCCATCAAATTATCATTTATCAGAAACATTACAGTTTATTCAATAAAAGAGTTAATTTGAATCTTGGCTTCCTATTTATCTCTATTCTCTTTTTAAACTCAGTCAAAACTATTATGCCAGCAGGTTTCCTTTCGAACAGTGTTCCCTTCAATCCATGCGTTTTCCTCCTTTGCCATTTCTCATTGTTTTTTTTTTGACTTTTTTTTCTCATACATCATAATGTTCAATTCAGACCCAGCTCCTCCCTGAACATCGCACAGTCCATTACGAAAGCTGTTACTGTTTCTTTCACATCTTGCTTTATAGTCAAGCATGAAAAAGTACAATACAATTTGTGGCACCTTCTTCTTAGGCATTTTAAATAATTTTATAACAGGTTTAAGACAAAATTTTGTCCCAAAGAAAAATTAGTTTTAAAATAAATGACAATTATGAATGTCTACCTGCCCAGCAGTTTTACTAGAAAATCAATTAAATTCCTCTAGCTCTTTAGGGTTTTTAATGCACTTTTACAGCAATTAAAAAAAGATCAATAACTGTTCAATGAAAAATTGAAAGATTTTCTATTATTTTACTGTGAAACTCTCAAATTTAGTGTCGGAAAAATAAGAGTTAACCTTTAACAAGCCATAACTCGGTTCATATTGATCATACAGCTATCATACAAAATTATTTGTAAACAGTCTATAATTATATGTGTAATAGTTATTTTGATGAAATGCGTACATTTCGAGGTATTTGTGAAAACCGATTAGAAACAGTTATTATTTGATGAAAATCCATTAAATATTGATAGAAAGTAACTTGAAAATAGCCTATTAATTTTATAAAATAATTCAAATAACTGTTTTTGCTTAGAATTATATTTTCTCTTGATTTCAACAGTATATATACTAACAAATTTCCTGAGATAGGGTGGAAACCAACCTTAGCGTAAAATCTAACTTAGTATGGGTTTCATCTTTGGGCTATTCCTTCCTACTGTCAACATTTCAAATCAATAGATGTAATTTGGAAAAATAACCCTCAGTTCCTAACTATTGGACTACTTCTCTATGATTGTTCAAAGCAATTTTGATTTTGCTTTTTCTACATGTTGCACAGTAATGTTATTTTAAAATGTTGCTTAAGTTTGTTTGCTTGTAAAAGCAAAGCTCATATCAGGTACGTGACTAAACATGGCATACATAGAGTTATACAATGATAATGGTAACTGTATTTAGGGGTTGCTGTTTAACCGTAGATTGAGGTAGAACAATAAAATGAAACACTTAATTTCAAAAATAACTTGACGTAATATAAGTGTAAGGAGTGTAAATCAATTAACTTTACATACTTAGTTATATTCTTATATAAATGTACACCTTAACATTAGTAAAACTAACTAGAATTCCTCTTACATTCCATTAAGCAATCATTTTACTATATTTTATAAAACACGTAGGATATTCAAGATCAGTGAATAATGCCAGTTTACGTTGAATTGCACAAACCACCCGTGATTTATAGATTATAAAACATGGATAATAGATTTGTTCTCAATGACCAGTGAATACTAATTGATTTTATAAATTGCACAAACCACCCGTCATTTAAATTCTCATAAAATATGGATAGTAGATTTATTCTCAAAAGCAGTGTGTAATGCCAGTTTTTGATGAATTGCACAAACCACCCGTGATTTATAGATTATAAAACATGGATAATAGATTTGTTCTCAATGACCAGTGAATACTAATTGATTTTATAAATTGCACAAACCACCCGTCATTTAAATTCTCATAAAATATGGATAGTAGATTTATTCTCAAAAGCAGTGTGTAATGCCAGTTTTTGATGAGTTGCACAAACCACCCGTGATTTATAGATTATAAAACATGGATAATAGATTTGTTCTCAATGACCAGTGAATACTAATTGATTTTATAAATTGCACAAACCACCCGTCATTTAAATTCTCATAAAATATGGATAGTAGATTTATTCTCAAAAGCAGTGTGTAATGCCAGTTTTTGATGAATTGCACAAACCACCCGTGATTTATAGATTATAAAACATGGATAATAGATTTGTTCTCAATGACCAGTGAATACTAATTGATTTTATAAATTGCACAAACCACCCGTCATTTAAATTCTCATAAAATATGGATAGTAGATTTATTCTCAAAAGCAGTGTGTAATGCCAGTTTTTGATGAATTGCACAAACCACCCGTGATTTATAGATTATAAAACATGGATAATAGATTTGTTCTCAATGACCAGTGAATACTAATTGATTTTATAAATTGCACAAACCACCCGTCATTTAAATTCTCATAAAATATGGATAGTAGATTTATTCTCAAAAGCAGTGTGTAATGCCAGTTTTTGATGAATTGCACAAACCACCCGTGATTTATAGATTATAAAACATGGATAATAGATTTGTTCTCAATGACCAGTGAATACTAATTGATTTTATAAATTGCACAAACCACCCGTCATTTAAATTCTCATAAAATATGGATAGTAGATTTATTCTCAAAAGCAGTGTGTAATGCCAGTTTTTGATGAATAAACCACCCGTGATTTTTGTTCACTTCAAAAAAAGGGCAAGTTTAAAATTATGCATTCTCAATAAAGCTAAATAAAAAAAATTTCAAAATAAACAAATTATAATAAAATCTAAGTATAGTATCTCTTGTCAACTTTCTCTTTTTTTTTACGAACATGTAATTGGATCATAATTATGAACAGTGTAATATGATGTTAATATAACAAACACACATATCAACATGGAAAGAGAACATAACATAAAAACTGTGAGTATGAATAACAAAATAATAACTTGAAAATAGATAACTTATATAAATTACAAACACAAAAATCAATATCAAACTATAAAAATACGGATACTAACAAAAATCTAGAATTGATAATAAACTATGAAATAACAACATTTAATCAACAATCAAACAAAACGTCTAAATATAATTGAGTAACAAAGAAGTTGAAAGATAATCACCGATAAATAATTAGGATGATGATAACGTATACATAATAACAAATATCTACACAGTTAACAAGAGAACATGCAACCAATTAATCCAAAAAGAGAGCAATTTCCACGGGTGAGTAGTGAAGAGGGGGCACATTTATGAAAACATTGGGCTATTCAAACAGTTGTCTTGAAGAAGTTTTAAATATCTATTATTACTATCAGCTGATGTTTATTATTGTAATACTTGTTAGTAATACTGTTAGTAGCAACATCACCCAGACCATTTGTTCAACCAGTATGTTGTGACCCACCCTCGTAAATCAAATGCTAGGCCTACCTAGGGTGGATGCAAGGGGTTGTGCCGTTGCACAGTTTCTACCGTCTCTGGTATAAACACGCTACGTTAGTATTTACGAGCCACCCTCGTAAAATCAAATGCTGTGCATGCATCATCACGCACATGAGATGATCTTTGCCTTATTTTACAAGCAAACAAACTTAAAAATCGTTTTTAAATAACATTACTGTGTATCATGTGTGAAAAAAGAAAAAAAAATTCCTAGAGGTGTGACCAATATTCGGAAATTAATTATTTTTTTAATTCATCGAGCAACTTGAAATTTTAATACTAGAAAGAAAATAGCCCAGGGATCAAAATCTATACTATGTTACATTTTACCCTATACTATGGTTTTCACCTTTTCTCAAGGACTTTGATAATTTTTTTACCATTGGAACCCAAAGAAGGTCTAATTCTATGCAAAAGGGGTTACTTGAAATATTTTGTTATAATAATGGGTTACTTTTTTAGGTTCTCATTTGCTATCAAAAGTGATTGGGTTTTAATTGAAAAATAACTATGTTTCTAAACGGTTTTCACGAATACCTCGAAATGTATGCATTTTATCAAAATAACTATTGGAGACATAATTATAGTTTTTATATAAAAACTATAAAAATTTTTTTTATGATAGCCGTATGATCAATATGAACCGAGTTATGGCTTGTTAAAAGTTAACTCTTCTTTTTCAGACACTATATTTGAGAGTTTCAAAGTAAAATAATAGAAAATCTTTCAATTATTCATTGAACAGCTATTGATATTTTTTTAATTACTTTAACAGTCCATTAAAGAACTTAAAGAGCTAGTTGAATTTAATTGATTTTCTAGTAAAACTGCTGGGCAGGTAGACATTCGTAATTGACATTTATTTTAACACTAATTTTTCTTTGGGACAAAGTTTTGTCTTAAACTTGTTATAAAATTATTTAAAATGCCTAAGAAGAAGGTGCCACAAATTGTATTCTACTTTTTCATGCTTGACTATAAAGCAAGATGTGAAAGAAATGGTAACAGCTTTCGTAATGGACTGTGCAATGTTCAGGGAGGAGCTGGGTCTGAATTGAACGTTATGATGTATGAGAAAAAAATTAAAAAAAAAAAAAAAAAAAAAAATGAGAAATGGCAAAGGAGGAAAACGCACGGATTGAAGGGAACACTGTTCGAAACGAAACCTGCTGCCATAATAGTTTTGACAGAGTTTGAAAAGAGAATAGAGATAAAGAGGAAGCCAAGATTCAAATGAACTCTTTTATTGAATAAACTGTAATGTTTCTGATAAATGATAATTTGATGGCCGAGTACAAATTCTATGCAATTCTTAATAACTACTTTTGAATATCTGAGGGTAACAGTTACCACCCAGCAGAGCTGGTGCTCTGTGTATTTTGCGCTGGGGATGGAGTAACGAACGTTTATCACACTATAATAGATCCAGGACAAATACCCCTTGGATGGAGACATGAAGTTTGTGAAAAGTCCAATACTACTAACAAATTCCATATTGAAGATAACAGTGGAGAAAAGATTTTCAACATCCTAACTGAAACAAGAAATTTAATCAGCCTGGTATAGTTACTTTGGGAGGGGTATATTTACTTATGCACACTCTTTCAGACAATGCGAACATAAATACTAGCTTGAAAGCAGTCAAAAGTGTCTTTAATACACTTTTCAGCTCTGATTCATATGAGTATGAAAACGTTGGCAAATATTGTGTTTATTCAATAGAAAAATTGTTCTTAGAATTGAGGAATACTTGTACCAAGCAAGCCAATGATAAAAAAAATAAGCTATCCAATAATGGGTTGGCTAGGTATAAATAATTGTAAGGAGATGTTTACAAATTAACCTAAAACATAGGTTATGAATACAGTCAATTGGAAGATGCTGTTGAATTTTGCTCGAAAACATTAAAGATGGGTGTACTTAATATATGAACTTCATGTCTCCATCCAAGGGGTATTTGTCCTGGATCTATTATAGTGTGATAAACGTTCGTTACTCCATCCCCAGCGCAAAATACACAGAGCACCAGCTCTGCTGGGTGGTAACTGTTACCCTCAGATATTCAAAAGTAGTTATTAAGAATTGCATAGAATTTGTACTCGGCCATCAAATTATCATTTATCAGAAACATTACAGTTTATTCAATAAAAGAGTTCATTTGAATCTTGGCTTCCTATTTATCTCTATTCTCTTTTTAAACTCTTTCAAAACTATTATGGCAGCAGGTTTCCTTTCGAACAGTGTTCCCTTCAATCCATGCGTTTTCCTCCTTTGCCATTTCTCATTGTTTTTTTTTTTGACTTTTTTTTCTCATACATCATAATGTTCAATTCAGACCCAGCTCCTCCCTGAACATTGCACAGTCCATTACGAAAGCTGTTACCATTTCTTTCACATCTTGCTTTATAGTCAAGCATGAAAAAGTACAATACAATTAGTGGCACCTTCTTCTTAGGCATTTTAAATAATTTTATAACAGGTTTAAGACAAAATTTTGTCCCAAAGAAAAATTAGTTTTAAAATAAATGACAATTATGAATGTCTACCTGCCCAGCAGTTTTACTAGAAAATCAATTAAATTCCTCTAGCTCTTTAGGGTTTTTAATGCACTTTTACAGCAATTAAAAAAAGATCAATAACTGTTCAATGAAAAATGAAAGTGATTCTATTATTTTACTGTGAAACTCTCAAATTTAGTGTCTGAAAAAGAAGAGTTAACCTTTAACAAGCCATAACTCGGTTCATATTGATCATACGGCTATCATAAAAAATTATTTTTATACATGCTATAATTATATGTGTAATAGTTATTTTGATGAAATGCGTACATTTCGAGGTATTTGTTAAAACTGATTAGAAACAGTTATTATTTGATGAAAAATCCATTAAATATTGGTAGAAAGTAACTTGATAATAGCCTATTAATTTTACAAAATAATTCAAATAATTGTTTTTGCTTAGAATTATATTTTCTATTATTGATTTATACAGTAAAAATACTAACAAATTTCCTGAGATAGGGTGGAAACCAACCATAGAGTAGAATATAACTTAGTATAGGTTTCATCCTTGGGCTATTCCTTCCTACTGTCAACATTTCAAATCAATAGATGTAATTTGGAAAAATAACCCTCAGTTCCTAACTATTGGACTACTCGTCTACGATTGTTCAAAGCAATTTTGATTTTGTTTTTTCTACATGTTGCACAGTAATGTTATTTTAAAATGTTGTTTAAGTTTGTTTGCTTGTAAAAGGCAAAGCTCATATCAGGTACATGACTAAAGATGAAATATATAGAGTTATACAATGATAATGGTAACTGTATTTAGGGGGTGCTGTTTAACCGTAGATTGAGGTAGAACAGAATAAAATGAAACATTTAATTTCAAAAATAACTTGACGTAATATAAGTGTAAGGAGTGTAAATAAATTAACTTTACATACTTAGTTATATTCTAATATAAATGTATACACCTTAACATTAGTAAAACTAACTAGAATTCCTCTTACATTCCATTAAGCAAACATTTTACTATGTTTTATAAAACACGTAGGATTGATTTATATTCAAGATCAGTGAATAATGCCAGTTTACGATGAATTGCACAAACCACCCATGATTTACAAATTATGAAACAGGGACCAGTGAATACAAACTGATTTTATGAATTGCATAAACCACCCGTCATTTACATAGTAGATTTATTCTCAAAAGCAGTGTGCAATGCTAGTTTTTAATGAATTTCACAAACCACTTGTGATTTTTGTTCACTTTCAAAAAGAGCAAGTTTAAAATTATGCATTCTTAATAAAGCTAAAAAAGAAAATATTCAAAATAAGCAAATTAAAATAAAATCTAAGTATATGTTCCTCTTGTCAACTCTTTCTTTTGTTTAAGAACATGCTAATGGAGCGTAATTATGAACAGTGTAATATGATGTAAATATAACAAGCACACATATCAACATGGAAATAACATAATATAACAACTGTGAGTATGAATAACAAAATAATAACATGAAAATAGCTTCAGGGTTTTTTGGACACCCTGTTTATATAGGATATTTTTTGAAAATGTGGTATTAGTCCATATTTGCAAGCATGTGTTATGTCTGTTTGATTAAATATTTAGTTTTTCCCGAGTTGACGTAGCCACTGACATAAGTTTAGAATTTAAATAAGATAATATTACTGAAATATAAATAAAAATTATGATTATTAGTATAACACGTTGTAATGATACCCATGAAGTTTGACACTGAATATCATAGATAACGCAATGGGCATGCTGGATAAAGTGGGAAGGTATATTGTTCTGTCATCACAATCGGATAAGTTTTATATACCGCTTGTATTGTTGGAACACTGTTCCTTCATAAGTGAATTAATAATGTCAAATGAAAGTGAATACTTGAGTTATTTATTAGTTAAGGTAATAGAAAATAGTTTAAAATTGTGGATAACTAACAGAATCCGAACCTCTGTTAGTTGTTTGTTTTAATAATTAACAGTAATATTTCTGTTGCACTAATCTTTATTACATGTACTTAAAAAATATTTGCTTTCCAAAAGATTTGTTGTATTTTTGTGATGTTTTTGTTTAAAGAACTTAATTTTTTGCTAATATATTTGCAACAAGGATATTGGCCTTTCCTTTAAAAAAATAATAAGAGTAAAATATGCTAAAGTAAATTTAAATATAAAAAACCTAACATGAAAACCACACTTTTCATGGATGAAATTAAGAGATAATTTTACTGTGAACTTTTTTAGTAATAAATTCATAGTGATAAGTCAAGTGCACTGTATGATGACGGTTAAATAATAAAACAGTAATTATTAATTTACTTAGTAATTAAATTATAAACTATTAAGTAAACCCTTAAAAAACACATAGTTTGGGCAAGTTTTTCAGGTAATTGTCAAAAATGTGAATGTAGGCCTACATTTTTCACACCAACCAATTTTTCTCCAGTTCCCAAATGGTTAATAGATAGATAAAATATACAATCTGGTTAGATCTCAATAATCATATTTCTGAAATTCATTAACTGTAAGAAGAAGCTCGTTTTGATAGATTTGACTAGGGAGGAGACTGTTAGGACAGTTTTGGTTAAATGTATCTATAAAGTGGTATTGTACTTTCTATTCTAATAAAAAAAATTTCTCATTCACTTTCCTTAAAACATAAAAAAGAAAAGAAAGAATACAGCACTTTTAAACCAATGTTTAAACCAATTTACTCTTTAGATTGATTTTGTCTAATTTAATTTAATCCTCGATATGGGAGAAAAATTCAAGTGCACTCTTCAACAGGTCTAGGAAAAAATAACCTATTCCAAAATTGCTATCAGGAATGGGTTATTACCAAGTTAAAATATTGTTAAATACCAAGTTAAAATTATTGTTCATATTTTAAGTGCTATATGACTTGTTTAATTAATAAAGCTTTATAATATTATTTTGTCTCTTAAGAAATAATATGAAATAAAAACGTGACTTTCCAGATTTTTGTAATTTTTATCATTAAACTGCAATTATCTACAAGTGCTGTAATGTAGAAGTCATACATATGACAATGTTAAGATACCGTGCACTTGTGCAACTTTACACTTATAAAGCTTCTGCGTAATTAAAGAAAACCTTTAATTTCACTATAGCTTGTTTGCTGGGATTCGAGTCTGTTCTTTAAGGTGTAACTTATTTTTCCTAGACTCATTTCCAAATATTAAGATTACTTGAGATGAAAATATGCCAATGAGTAAATTTTCACTGTGGATTTTAAGGAAAGTACTAAATCAGGTCATTTTTTCATGAACACTTGCATATATAATGTTTAAAATATATATATATATATATATATATATATATATATATATATATATATATATATATATATATAAAACTGTGTATGTGTATGCCCCTAAGCAAGATAACTAATATATTTATTGGTTATATAATGTAAGTCACTTATTTATTCAAATAATTTAAGTACAACTATACATTTTCTGAAACTAAACTAAATTTAGAAGGTTTAGGCTATCTTGGAAATTTGAATTTATAGAGATAACAAATCACTTATCCTTTTTATCTTTTATTACAACAGAATTTTAAATGTTTGACTGATTAGGAACATTTATTTTTTGTATATCCATATTTCTACATATAAAAGTGTTCCTCTGCCATCATTGCGCAATATCATACCAAATACAGGCAACTAGATAACTTAGAAATATTTGTTAATCATTTTATTTTAAAAACTGCAAAATACCTAAAATTAGCCTACAGGTTAGAGAATGTTAATGTACCAGTTCGAGAGTCATACAATTGATTTGTATGATTGGTCCAACTAAGCTTACAGTACAGATTAATTTTGAGTAGTTGCGGATCTGTCCCCAGAATTTTTAAAGCTAAAAATAATTTATTCTGTTTTGTTTTCGAGCTATGCACAAGATTTTCCTAGCGTAATTTCATTGTCTTCTCTTATTTCATTAAATTCTTTTCCCACAGTTAACAATATTGTGTTATCAGCATATCAAATACTTTTACTTGAAGCAAATGAAAACAATTGAAGCACATTTAAAAATTTGTTCATGACAGAAATGCTTTACATATATAAATCTGATAAGAACACACATTGGATGTCCACCATGCCCAAAGTTAGTAGTACAGTATTTTGTCTCCATGGAGAGCAAGAGAATGTTCATTTAGGAAAAATATATCATATTTACTATCATTTCCAATTATATTCAACTCATTAAGCTTATTTCTAAAACACTGCCTCTTTATGTAAATTAATTAATACTTTCAGAAAAAACGTTTGAGTGTTCAATATAGTGAAGTTCTGTGTCTTCAGCTTCTCCTCCGTCAACATATCATTTCTCGCTAGCATTGAGTCTATATTTTTTTGTTAGTACTTGTCTTGTTCAGTTGGCCACGTTGAAATGATATAGATTCATGAGAAAACTATGACCAGGTTGTGTTGAGTTATTGGGCCTAACCTCTAAACACGCAACACCATGCACGTAGTCTCATAGGGAAGTGTTTTACAAGTGCCGATTGCTGACAGTCAGTTTCTAGATAGATATTGTCCAGTATCTCAAACTAAGTTGAATTTTTACTACAGAGCCATAATTTTACTTTAGTAGAAAGATTACTTAAAAATATCTAAACTCCTTTGTGTTAGATGATTTCTCAAACCATGTAATTTAATGTTTTAACCTACAGTTTTGCAAATAATAAAGTAAAGCCTGAGTAAAGAATTTGGTATTAATTGGACATTTTGAAGTTTTACAATTATCTTTTAACTGTCATCTATTCTAAACATCATTAAAAAAACTAACTTTGAGTTAAAAATGAAAGTGGATTAAAACTTATTGATTTAACAGATTAGTGACATTCACGTTCATCCTGAGTTTGATTCAAACAAGTACACGGCAGATCTTGCGCTGTTAAGACTGAAGACATCTACAGAGTACAATATCTTCATCCAACCTGTGTGCCTTTGGAGCCAGTCTACTGAATTAGATTTAATAGTTGGCCACATTGGTACGGTAAGTTCCTATTTGGTGTGTATAGTATTTTGTTTTTCTCAATGAAGCTCTCTCAGTAGTAATCTTTGTGGGTAGTTACAACCAGACTTGGTCATAAACATTTGGCGCAAACTTGTGTTTTTTTTATTTTTTTTAAGTACTTTAGAATGAAGTAAAGCACCTGCTTAGCATTTAAATATACATCGTAAGGAACAAAGTGATAAAATCCAAAATATGATGAGATAAAATTATATTAATATTAAAATTTAATTTTAAAACAGCACTAATAAAACACATACATATAGTATTAAACTATACACTTTAATATAAAAATATACAAATAATATGAAACTATTTAGAATCAAAATGGAAAAAATTATGAGCTCAAAAAAATTAAGTTTTATAAAACTTGTAACCAAATTTTTATACTTTGTAATTGATGTATATTTATTAAATATTTTAACATGTGTTATTTGTATTCCATGACAACTAAATATAGAATCAGATTTATTCAAAGTTATACAGTTACTGTATGTTTTCTTTTCCTTATAATTTATTTATTTCATTTATAATATAACATATGGCGACATAATGGACATGATGAACTAAATAGAAAATGAATCAGGAAAACTTACAAAGTTAAAAAAAATGAGGAAAAATATGAAAGCACAACTTGTAAGTATAAACAAACTATTAAACCACGAACCTCATGATTCATTGGAAGCAGTATTGAGGCTGAATTCTGTAGATGAACTGAATTAGAAATTTCAGAATTTACTAGATCAAATTGAACTTTAACGCAACTTAAGAATCCCATCACAATTTAGATGGGAGAATTGCCAACAGAGAAGACAAGGCAGATCATTTTATTGTAACAAAAGATAAAGTTACAAAACATTGTTAAGATTACACAAAATCTATATAGTTGTAAGGTATAGATACATTACATAGTTATACAAGTGGTATTTTTAAGCTCAAATACCACTGACTGACTGACTTGCTCACTTCTGAAAAATCACAGAACGGATTGCAATGAAATTTAGAACAAACTTTCCTTTTGGGTTTTAGGTGCTCACTAAGAAAGAGTTTTGAAAAATTTGGGCTGGATCATGGCTAACTTGTGAAAAACACAATTCTCACACATTGTAAATTTATATTAAATTTGTTCCTTAAAAACATAGACCTAGAACTATACAAGACTTCGTACTTTATTGAAAAATAGTAAAAGTGAAAATAAATTTATCAAGAAGAAGATGTTTGGAATTCATTTTATTTAACCTTTAGATGAATAACTAAATTGGTCGGTAGCGTAGTTGGTTCAATCCCAGCTTCATGTGCTAAAGGTTGTCAGTTCGATCCCAATCAGAGTCATAATACATTTTGAGGAAGGATCAGCTGATAACCACCGGCTGTTCATTTGTCATTGGGCTATTAATTAATGACACTTACTAAGGAATAGTCGGCCTTAGTTTGTAACAATGACTACATTCGCTCATCAACACTCATCACACTCATTCGAAATCCATATTCGCCCATATCTTGACGATCGACATCTTATGAATAAATAAAAAAAAAATAAATAAATAAAAAATAAATAAATAAATAAATATATATTATTTCAGGTAGTTGGCTGGGGCAGAGACCGCATGGATAATAAGATGTCTCCTATTCCAAGAGTTTTGGAAATTCCAATTGTGTCAACCAAAGAGTGCATCAACAGTCACTCTGAGTTCTTCTTTTTAACTTCTTCAACTACACTGTGTGCGGGAGCAAAGGATGGTAAAGGAAATACGTATAAAAGCATTTTACATTCTAACTAGTTATATTTTTATTTTTTATTATAGGTTCTTTATCTTTTCTTTAGTCAACATAAGCTATGGTGACTCTAAATTAGAGGAATTTTTAAAACACAACCAGGTATCATCCTACATAAAATGTTCAAATTGAAAAGGAATTAGATAGGTAATCAATTTTCAGTCAGAAAAATATTTAAAATGGATACAACCATAGTAGTTTTACATGCGATTAAGACTCAATTAATTAACCCTTTCCATCCCAGACATTTTTTAGTTGCTCCAAAAATCCCAGGTATTTTCATATTTGACACACCCAAAAATCTCACTCTTTTTGTCCATTTTGTCTACTTTACTAAAAAAATTATAAAAATTCTATTTATGAAGCAAATTTATTATTTTGAGTTTCATTAGTTTTCTAAAGATATTATCTGTAATATAAAATAAAAAAGGACTTAATAAAATTTACAACTTTTTTGTAATTATACACATTAAAAAAAATTTTGAAACATTTTGAGTTTGTTGCGTTAAGAATGACACAAAAAAAATTCATTGATCAGAGCTAATAAAAACACCATTTAGTTATCCTCAAATAAATTCATATTTCACAATGCTATGTTTAAAATTAAAAAAGTTATGGCTCTTTTTAAAAAACACTGCATTTCGAGGTTTTATCCTACGCATAACAACTAAACCATATATGTGGTCTGCTTCATCACTCTCGTCATACACACAATTAGCGATTTTATTATCACTTATTGGCAACCTACTACGTTTTATTTTACTTATTTTTACCTCCCATACTACACAAACTCACATCAGTCAAGAAACAACAATTAACGTCAGCTGACGATCACATCTGATGAAAATCAACACAGCTGTTAATGCAAAACAAAGGCAACAAAATAATACAAGTTGTGGTGCTGTAATAAAGCATTCTATCATAACAAGTCAGTGTTTTTATTATAGAAAATGTTATTCCAAACATTTCTAAATCTATAATATAAATATTTTGAGTTATTAAATATTTATAACGTCCGAAAACCGGATACTGGAATTTTTGTAACATTTTTCGAACGTCCGGTAAACTGCACGCTGGGATTTTTAGAACATTTTTCTAACATTCGGAAAACCGGACGTTAGGATGGAAAGGGTTAAAACTCAACATGAATTTAATGTACATTCACTATGTACCACTCAGACATTTAACAATCAGGCACATTGCTAACTTTTAACACTCAGAATATGTTCAGAACCTCAACCTCTGCTCTGCAATCACATGACTGATTTTTGCCATTATGCATTTGTATTTCTTGTAGCAGTATTCTTCCTACACCTGTGCAAAAGCAACCCAATTTAGTTCATTCCTTACAATGTAGGTTCATTCCACCTGCGATAGTCATAGTCAAGAAACATATCAAACATATCCCAAGTATACCGCTCAGTTGGTTTTGGGCAGTAATTATTTTGAAATTAACTTGTAAGCTTGTGGAAGAGGCAGTTTCTTAGAGTTAAGAATCCCTGTATGATATGTTGAATATCATGCAATATAGAGGGACATTCAGAGATAAATAGTACTTTTTATGGATAAAATTTCATTATATTTAGTTGGTAAAAAGCTTTTTTTGTTATAGGTAAAGGTCCATGCAATGGTGATAGTGGAGGGGGATTGATGCTTCCTGTTATCGAGAACAACATCAAACGATGGCAGTTACGAGGGCTAGTGAGCCTCTCTCTTCTTAACATAACCACTCAGTCATGTGATCTGAGTCAATATGTTGTATTCACAGATACTGCCAAGTTCCTCCCTTGGATTGCCTCAGTAGTGAATGCATAAATGATAATGTTTAATAAATTGATTTTCTATAACTGTTTTCTGTTCTATGGTTTTATTCAATTCCCTGAGATACTTTTGTCTGACTGTAACCTCCTACTTCACTCATTTTCAATTACTTTTCAAGCACACAGCAATGAGGAACGCATGACTTTTGACTAAACATTTAAAATTATAGCTAGACTTTTTTTGGGCATTCGTCCTTTTTTCAAATCTGTATGAAAACTTAAAGTACTAGGAATTCATCAAACTCACAAAAAGATAAATAAACTAACATAACAGAAAACATATCAAAATTTGCATAGATAATTGCAGTACTTGCAAGGATACAGTTGCAGCCTTACCGTTGAATTTTGCCATTTTTATCAGATAACTGAGGACGAGGAGTAGTCTAGATCTCCTCAGTACCTTCTTATTAACAAATGCTTTAATCGTTCTGAGTGTTTTGGTACATTTTGGGAGTCTAAGTTTATTATATTTGCATCCAAAGTGTTGTGGGCTACACTTGTAGCCCGCACGAGTATTCACGTTATTAAGAGTTTACAATGTTAATTTATATGGCTTTAAAAGTTTTTTAATTTATTTTTTAAAATTTATATTAGTGAAGTTGTACTTTAAAGCCTGTGGGTTCAGGAAAAATAATTTGGAAAATTTATACGAACATAACACCACAAAATTAAACAAAATTATACATTGCTTATATTGTAGCAAGACATGGATATGGTAATCATTTTTCCTGTATAAGTGACAATATATATTTTCCTTGAAACCTTAGAATTTGATGTCTCGAAACACCTTTGAATTTGAATGACATTAGAATAGTTTTATTTAGTAGAAATACAAAGTATTGCATGGGCTGCGATGGTAGCCTGCGCGAGTGTTGGTGTTCCAGGAGTGCACACGAGTACTGCAGGGTTAAATACAACCTTAACTACAACCCTATAACGTAATACATTTAAAATTACTTTCACAAAGAGAAAGAGACTCTTTCTTTGATATTGCTGTAGCCCTTGATCTTCATTTATAATTATAGATAAATCTCCAATTTAGTTGAGGACTTAACATGCTGAGACCACTAAATGAACTAAGTATTATAGGAGTTTCTTCTGGTTACGCATGAAGCTATACGTACAGGCCTTTTAAATGTCTGGAAACATGCATTTATTTTTTTCAACAAACAATATAAAATACAAAAGTTTAAGACTTTATTAAGTATTTTAGTTAACCTTTTAAGAGTAATTTTTGTTATCTCATGCTAACAAAGGACATCTTGTCAAGAGTATTGTTAATATTCCTTATAGAAGCCTAGTATACAATGTGTTGAAAGTTGTGTGTATAAATTACTGAAAGGAATGCCATAAATTTCATCTCTATGAAATCACTATGAAAAAATGGGGCATTTAAAGGATTTAATATTTGCTAATGCTGGTTTTTAACTTAATTCTTGCCATAGTAATGAGTTATGATTCCCAAACATTTTAGGTTATAATCAATAATAACATTTGTTTATTGTCATAAACAAACAATTATTTATTATGCTAAAAGAGTTTTAACATTAATCCTTTTAGCACCATTTGAAGTTGAAGTAAATGTGCAAATTTTCCTCTTGCTTTAGTTTGACAGTGTAAAAGGAACCCACAGCTTTGCATCAGATTTCTTTAGTTTATTAAAGCTGAATCTTCTATAAATCTTATTAAGTCATCAAAATTTAAGAGGTGTCCTTTTATTAACATAGGTAGTAATTTATAGGTGACAAATCCACAAAATATTTGGAGCCATTCCATTTCTACTCTTCGGTGAATCCATTTATATGGAAAACTTAAATCCAAAAACATTCTCCTTTATCTCCTGTAGTTAGAAGGACCACCATCCTGCTGAGTCACTGATAACAGTTTTAACATGATGCATTTTGAACTGCCTGCATTATTTCATTTAAAATCATATTATATTAAAATGTACACATTTAAATTTCCGTCAATGAAGAAGACAATGCAAGTGAACACCACAAAACAAAAATTCATTACAATATAAATGCAAAATACAGAAGACTATGGAGATCGATTTCAGCAAAGAAGAATCCCCCCCCCACAGTGTTCTTTTATGGATCCCTCTGGTCTGAGGAAAGTAAATATGTTCAAGATGTTGATTATATCAACAAGAATGAAGGAACATTTGTCAATTTGGAATTACTGGTCTTTATTTTAGACTCCATACAACTATCTACAACTACCCTTAACTATTACTATGAACTTTTTTGAGATGGCTCCATTGCAAATCCATTGAACAAATTGAGACTGGAGACTAGTATCACAAAACTGTTATCCAGAGACTATGATTGAACTATGTTTTTTGTTAGAAGAAACAGCTACAGATCTTAAAAACAGAACTGCTGATTCATGAGTGATAAAAAGAAACACACTGTAATATCCTCGACAGAGTGTCAAATGGCTCCGTGCACATTAAATGGCAAAAGTTTCAAAAAGTAGGTGGTCAATATTTAATGAGATTTTAAAAGTTTTGAATTTCCATTTTGTTTATCGGAAAAAAGCACTTGGACGTTTCCAGGAACTGAATTGGCCCACATCCTTTATATGAATTGGCATTGGTTACTGAAAAATGACATTGCAAATAGCACCCGGTGCAATAAAATATCTATTATATGCAAAATTTTAAACCAACAAGACAGGAAATCTTGTTTTGAGAACTACATTTTGGTTATTTAAATCCTGATGTAATTTAATCCATTATACACTGGCAGCCATAGACATCCTTAGATAGTAACGATAAAAATAATTACATTAACATACAGTTTAATGGAATTATTCATACAAGTATGGATGGACGTTTTATGCAGGTCACTTTTGGAGGGTTCTATTTGGGGTTACATATCTGAGGGTGAGGTGGGACCTGCTGACCTCTAATTGCTCATATAAAGAGTGAGAAAGTAACAACCATTTGGGAAAACGTTTAATTTACCTTTAAACTAATGTAAATAGGCATATAAACTTTATTTTAAACATATATACTTGTCAATATATGTCAAAAGGAATGTATTGCGAACAAAAGGCAACAATATTTTAGTAGCAAGTGCCAAAATTATTGTCACTGCTGCCTCCAAATGTATATTTCATTCTGTACAGTCTTAATTTAATGACACAAATAACTACAAATCTGTTTTCTTTTTTTAGTGCTGATAACCTCCACCTATAGCCCAACAACTTCTATAACCAGTCATCTTGTATTAATATACTGCTTTGTTTAACAAATCGATGGATCTCGTGGTTTTTTATGCATATGGTGTTTGAATACCAACCATCAATATTTAAAAGTATTTCATTGAAAACATACATTGATCTTTTATTATGAGTGAAGAACAAAAAGAAGAGTGATGACAATTTCTTTCATATCCGTCAATCGATTTCACTTTTAACCATTCCCAAAAATCACTGTAAAAAAATAGCAGAGTTTGTAAAATCATCCAGCTCACCAGCTCAGAAGACTACCGTTCTGAACACATTGATAAACAGAGCTATCCACATATCAGATCCGGAAAGTGGTGAAAGCGAAAAAAATCATCTCATTTCAGGTACAACAGGTACAAACTGCCTGGACATTTGAGGAATGTCCTCAAAAAACAGTTAGACAGAAAAAACGAAGACCACACAGTTGAAATGACGTACAGGAAGATAGGAATAAGAAAGTGCCTTATCTACCTTATATTAAAGGGACATCGAAGGAAATTGGGCGCATACTGGATAAGGGAAATATGAAAACCCTTTAGGAAGCTTCAAGAAGAGTTCTTAAAACATATTAACTCCCAACAGTTGGAAGCCAATAAAGTTATAATAAATTTGACTAAAGAGATTTTGGATCAACACACTGAATCTTTATTGTTGAAAGGTTTAAATTATGCAGTGGTTCCAAACAGAATACCAGCTGAAGAAATAATTTGTTCGATGGAGACAGCTATTAAAGATCTGGCCTCACAGGAAGCTAAAGAAATTAAGCAGGATGTCGCGGTATTACTGTAAAAAGCTAGACCACCAAAAAGCAATCTGACTCGAGAGGAGAAAGTTGTATTAAAATGTTTGAAAGAAGACACAACAAAGATCGTATTACCAGAAGATGAATGAATGCAACTGTTGTTATGAACACTGATCAATACAAGAACAAGATGAAAGAAATGATTGAAACTGGTCCCTATAAATCAGTGAGGAATCCAAATAGAATGGCATTAGCAGTATCTAGATTAATCAAATCCAATAGTTTGCTTAATAACAACGTTAATAGATGTCGAATGAATTCAGACCCTAGACCACCTCTCCTGTATGGTGTACCTAAGATACACAACGAGAATATGCCTATAGTCAGCTCTATTGGGTCACTGACCTATAACTTGGTTAAGTTTTTATCAAAACAGTTGGGTGAATGTATGGGATGGACTGTCCTTTGTAAAAGATTCCAGACATTTTGTTAGCCTTATAAAGAACCTACAGCTGCAGGAAACCGACATGCTTGTAAGATTTGATGTCGAGTCAGTGTTTACCAAGATGCCGATACCTGAAACCGTCAACATCAGGATCTAGCTGATATTCTCAATAAGGATCTAGCTGAATTATGCATGCGTTCCACATATTTTTATATTTACAGAAAGTTCTATGACCAAACCAAAGGAGCAGAAATTGGATCTCCCTTATCACTGGTAGTAACTAATTTGTATATGGAAAGTTTTGAAAAAGAAGCACCGAAAACACTAATTGGAAACCTAAGGCATGGTTCCGGTATTCTGATGATGTATGGGCAGTGTGGCTTCATGAAAGAAATAATCTTGATGAGTTTCTTCAACATATCACCTCTACATATATCGTAAAATTAAATTCACTATGGATATTGAGAGTGACAGAAATTTGTAATTTTTTGATGTTTTGAGTAAAAAGAAAAAACGGACAAAATTGCACTCTGTGAAGAGAAAACCCACGCATACCAATAAACATTTAAATGCGCTTTCTCATCATCACCCAGCTCAGAGGAGTGCCAATCTGAACACGTTGATAAAAAGAGCTATTAATATATCAGATCCAGAAAGTTGGAAGAATGAAAAACATCGTTTTAAGATTACGTTAGACAAAAAAAGAAGACCACACAGTTGAAAAAGATGTACAGGAAGATGGGAATAAGAAAATAGCTTATGTACCTTGTATTAAAGGGACATCAGAGAAGATTGGGCACATACTAGTCAAGGGAAATATAAAAACAACTTACAAACCATTCCACAAACTTAAGAACTTATTGAAAGCAGCTAAGGACAAAATTGCTTAATGTGCACCTGAAGTGTAGGAGATCTTATGTAGCCATTAGTCAAAATATATGGGAGAAAGTAAAAGGTTGATTATATGAGTCTTTTTTTACTCAAAGAACATATTAGGCATGTGATAAATGAAGACCCGAGATATCAGCAGTCGCAGCATTACGAAAGATGGAATTTTATTTCATAAAACCAATGTTCTGGCTAATATCCTGTACTATTACTCCCAAATTGTTAGAGAATCAATAGAAATATTCAAGTAGGATAACAATTTTAGTTAACCCTAGATAGGTATCGCGTATGAGTATGACGCTAAAGGTATCGATATGTAAATTTTACAAAATCAAAAAACTTCATAAACACAATTGATGTTTAATAAAAATCACCAATACACGAAAAAAACATTTGAAGATGAATTGTTAATACATTTTGTTAGCTTATGTTACAAATGTCAGTAATATTGCTAAGTCAAATAAGACCCTATTGAAAAGTATTTATTTCGCATCTAGGCATTGTATGTAAATTTGACGTATTTTTTCTTCTAAGTCTTGAAATTTAATACAAATGACACAAGAGTGTCATTCATAGAGTAACTTAAAGGTTGATTTCCATAAGAATCAAAGAACATTAGCCATGCAAGAAATGAAGATATTGGATTTTAGCAGTCGCAGAGCATTACAGTAATATGAAATATGGGAATTAAGTGATGAAACCATAGTTCTGGCTAATATCCCATATTTTAACCCACAGATTATTCGAGAATCTATTGAAATATTCATAAATGTTAACAGATTTAGTTAATATGATAGCTTAACACTTCCAAAAAATAGGGAACCAATATTATACAGATTAAAAGAAGTAGACGCCAATATTTGCTTAATTTGTGGGGTGTTGCCATGTTGGTTTAGGGCGGGCCACGTAGTTTGAATACAGGCCCTACCCTGCAGAAGTGGTTTGAAAAATCTTGTTTATATATAGCTGAGAAGTTGTAAAGCAACTTCAGTCTCAGAGACATCACTAGAATGCCACATCACAGCATAAGCGAAACGTTTGGTGATGTAAATAACACCTTGATGCGGTCATTACCAGAAGATTTAGATTTTAGAAACAGGTAAAATGCCCATATGAGGAGGACATTATTAAGAAGATGTAACTGAATTTAAGAATAAACTCAGTAAAGATTTTGCACGAATAACTTTTTTGAAGTGTTGCACAAAACATTACAACACTCTCAACTTTGTTAAATTGAAATACAAAACGAAGAGAAAGAACGTAAATAAAATTCTTAGGGTTGAAATGTCAATCTTAAGAAGTGAATTAGGACAGAACCGAAAAAAGTTATTTATGATGAACAAAGTAATTTGGAATATTGGAAAGTAGCTTACGGAAACTTTGGATCCTGCAGACTAAAACCTTGTTGACAATATCAGTCAAGCGAAGGATGCAAGAGTTTTAAAGTAGAATACTGAGACTCATATAAGGAAGTTTAGGGACCTTCAAAAGAGTCTGTAAAGTGTATGAACTCCCAACAGTTGGATGAAAATAAAGTTATTATAAATTTGACTAATATGACCGTGGATCAACACACGGAATCTTTATTGGTAAAGGGTTAAATTATGAAGTAATTCCAAACAGAATACCAGCTCAAGAAACAATTTGTTCAGTGGAGACAGCTATTGAAGATCTGCGTTATACAAAATCTCATGCAGCTGTGGGTAAGAATTCATAGAGTAACTGAATAGTTGATTTCCACGAGAATTAAAGAATATATTAGGCTAGCAAGAAATGAAGATACTGGGAAATATGCGGTCCCAGAGGATTGCAGTAATATAAAACATGGGATCTTATTGATTTAATTATAGTTCTGGCTAATTTTCCCTAATTATAACTACAAATTGTTCGGGAATATAAGGAAAAATTCAAGAATGACAGTTTTAATCAAGATGACAGCTTAAAATTTCCAAAAGCATGGAAAACAAAATGATTCAGAATTAAATAAGATAGTTGCAAGTATTCAATTAAATGATGTGGTGTTGCCTTATTGGTTGGAGCGGACTACATAGTTTGTGTAGCCTCTACCCTGCAGAAGTTGTTGAGAAGTCTTGTTTTTATAGAAACTTTGGATCCTGCAGACTAAAACCTTGTTGACAATATCAGTAAAACGAATGATGCAAGTTTTAAAGTAGAATACTGACACTCATATAAGGAAGTTTAGGGAGCTTCAAAAAGAGTCTGTAAAGAGTATGAGCTTCCAACAGTTGGATGCCAATAAAGTTATAATAAATTTGACTTAAGATACGTTAGATCATCACACGAAATCTTTACTGCTGAATGGTTAAGATATGTAGTAATTTCGAACAAAATACCAGCTCATGAAACAATTTGTTCAGTGGAGACAGCTATAGTAGACCTGCCCTATACCAATTCTCATGTAGCTGTGTTGATATTCATAGAGTAACTATAAGGTTGATTTCCACGAAAATCAAAGAAAATTAGGCATGCCAGAAATTAAGATACTGGAAAATAAGCGGTCCCAGAGGATTGCAGTCATATAAAACATAGGAATTATTTAATGAAAATATAGTTTTGGCTAATATCTCATATTTTTACCCATAAATTAGTCGAGAATCTATTGAAATACTTATGGATAATAACAGTTTTAGTTAAGATAAAAGCTTAAAATGTCCAAAACATTAGGGACCAGTAACATACAGATTAAATCAAAGTAGACGCCAATATTGACTTAATTGATAGGGTGCTGCAATGTTGGTTTAGGGTGGGCCACATAGTTTGTTTTGGCCCTACCCTGCAGAAAAGGTTTGAAAATCTTGTTTATATATAGCTTAGATGTTGTAATGTGACATGAGTCTCAGAGACACTACTGAGGATGCCATATCACAGCATGGGCGAAACAATTAGTGATGTAAATATCACCTAGATGCTATCATTACCACAAGATTTAGTTATAAGAAATACTAATAAGGTATAATGCCTTTAAAAGGAGGATATTTTGAAGGTGTGACTACTGAAGTTAAGAGTAATCACAGCAAAAATATTGCACGATTAGCTTTTTTGAAATGTTGCAAAGAACATAAAATCATCCTCAAGAGTGTTATATTGAAGTACCACATGAAGAGAGAAAAAGATGAAATATAATTCTACAAGAGCAAAAATGTAGAACTTGAGAAGTCAGTTGTGAAAGACAAGATGATGCAAAATAAGATAGTTGCAAGTATTCACTTGAACGGTGTGGTGTTGCCATGTTGGTTTAGAGCAGATTACATAGTTTGTGTAGCCTCTACCCTGCAGAAGTAGTTTGAAAAGTCTTGTTTTTATATAGTTGAGAGTTTGCAATACAACTTCAGTCTCTGAGATACCACTGAGGATGCCACATCACACCATAAGCGAAACATTTGGTGATGTAAATAACACCTTGATGCGGTCATTACCAGAAGATTTAGATTTTAGAAACAGGTGAAATGCCCATATGAGGAGGACAATATTAAAAAGACATAACTGAATTTAAGAATAAACACAGTAAAGATTTTGCATGAATAACTTTTTTGAAGTGTTGCACAAAACATTACAACACTCTCAACTTTGTTAAATTGAAATACAAAACGAAGAGAAAGAACGTAAATAAAATTCTTAGGGTTGAGATGTCAATCTTAAGAAGTGAATTAGGAGAGAACAGAAAAAAGTTATTTATGATAACAAAGTAATTTGGAATATTGGAAAGTAGCTTACAGAAACTTTGGATCCTGCAGACTAAAACCTTGTTGACAATATCAGTCAAGCAAACGATGCAAAAGTTTTAAAGTAGAATACTGAGACTCATATAAGGAAACTTCAAAAAGAGTCCGTAGAGTATGAACTCCCAACAGTTGGATGAAAATAAAGTTATTATAAATTTGACTAATGATACGTTGGATCAACACACGGAATCTTTACTGCTAAAGGGTTAAATTATGAAGTATTTCCAAACAGAATACTAGCTCAAGAAAGAACTTGTTCAGTGGAGACAGCTATTGAAGATCTGCGTTATACAAAATCAAAGAACATTCGGCATGCTAGAAATGAAGATACTAGGAAATAAGCGGTCCCAGAGGATTGCAGTAATATAAAACATAGGATTTATTTGATGAAAATATAGTTCTGGCTAATATCTCATATTTTTACCCATAAATTGTTAGAGAATCTATTGAAATATTGATGGATAATAACAGTTTTGGTTAAGATAACAGCTTAAAATGGCCAAAAGATTAGGAACCAATAATAAACAGATTAAATCAAAGTAGACACCAATATTGACATAATTGGTGGGATGCTGCAATGTTGGTTTAGGGCGGGCCACGTAGTTTGTTTTGGCCCTACCCTGCAAAAGTGGTTTGAAAAATCTTGTTTATATATAGCTTAGATGTTGTAGTGTGACTTGAGTCTCAGAGACACTACTGAGGATGCCATAAGAGTAATCACAGCAAAAATATTGCATGATTAGTTTTTTTGAAGTGTTGCAAAGAACATAAAATCATCCTCAAGTGTGTTATATTGAAATACCACATGAAGAGAGAAAAAGATGAAATATAATTATTCTACAAGAGCAAAAATGTAAAACTTGAGTAGTCAGTTGTGAAAGACAAGATGATGCAGAATTAAATAAGATAGTTGCAAGTATTCACTTAAACGGTGTGGTGTTGCCATGTTGGTTTAGAGCGGACTACATAGTTTGTCTAGCCTCTACCCTGCAGAAGTAGTTTGAAAAGTCTTGTTTATATATAGTTGAGAGGTTGCAATACAACTTCAGTCTCTGAGATACCACTGAGGATGCCACATCACAGCATAAGCGAAACATTTGGTGATGTAAATAACACCTTGATGCGGTCATTACCAGAAGATTTAGATTTTAGAAACAGGTGAAATGCCCATATGAGGAGGACATTATTAAGAAGAAGTAACTGAATTTAAGAATAAATACAGTAAAGATTTTGCACGAATAACTTTTTTGAAGTGTTGCACAAAACATTACAAGACTCTCAACTTTGTTAAATTGAAATACAAAAAGAAGAGAAAAAACGTAATAAAATTCTTAGGGTTGAAATGTTAATCTTAAGAAGTGAATTAGGAGAGAACAGAAAAAAGTTATTTATGATGAAAAAAGTAATTTGGAATATTGGAAAGTAGCTTACAGAAACTTTGGATCCTGCAGACTAAAACCTTGTTGACAATATCAGTCACGCGAAGGATGCAAGAGTTTTAAAGTAGAATACTGAGACTCATATAAGGACGTTTAGGAAGCTTCAAAAAGAGTCTGTAGAGTATAAACTCCCAAAATTTGGATGAAAATAAAGTTATTATAAATTTGACTAATGATACGTTGGATCAACACACGGAATCTTTATTGGTAAAGGGTTAAATTATGAAGTAATTCCAAACAGAATACTAGCTCAAGAAAGAATTTGTTCAGTGGAGACAGCTATTGAAGATCTGCGTTATACAAAATCAGAGAACATTCGGCATGCTAGAAATGAAGATACTGGGAAATAAGGGGTCCCAGAGGATCGCAGTAGTATAAAACATAGGATTTATTTGATGAAAATATAGTTCTGGCTAATATCTCATATTTTTACCCATAAATTGTTCGAGAATCTATTGAAATATTTATGGATAATAACAGTTTTAGTTAAGATAACAGGTTAAAATGTCCAAAAGATTAGGAACCAATAATATACAGATTAAATCAAATTAAATGCCAATATTGACTTAATTGGTGGGGTGCTGCAATGTTGGTTTAGGGCGGGCCACGTAGTTTGTTTTGGCCCTACCCTGCAGAAGTGGTTTGAAAAATCTTGTTTATATATAGCTTAGATGTTGTAGTGTGACTTGAGTCTCAGAGACACTACTCCCCAGTAGCAAAAATTGTTGGCAAATCGTAGGCCCAATGTAGATGCTAACGGTTGGCCAACGGTATATTTT
Source organism: Stictocephala bisonia (assembly GCA_035578905.1). Taxonomy (NCBI): domain Eukaryota; kingdom Metazoa; phylum Arthropoda; class Insecta; order Hemiptera; family Membracidae; genus Stictocephala; species Stictocephala bisonia. The sequence continues at coordinate 3,061,124 of JAQJVL010000005.1, forward strand.
GGCAGTCTGTCTTACTGTTGGCCAACAATCAAATTCCCAACGTAGGGTCAACTATCAACAATGTCATTGGGCCAACCTATAATAATTTTGTTGGGCCAATAGTTTTGAAATACCAGCAGCCAACTGTAAATTTGTGCCCATAAATAAAACCAGAAAAATGTATTGCTAAATTTTTTCAAAATTACATTTTTTGCACTTCAGCAGCCTGATATATTTTTGTACTGTTATAGTACCCAATACAACAATCTGTTCAAATCCCATTGTTATTGGAGAGTGAAGTGTAAAATATCAACATTCAAGATTTTATGATTATTTAAATTCAAATTCCATGAAATAGAAATAATACTATCATAAATATACCATGACACTTTGCTCACTAATACGAGTAATTCCTGAACTACTTTAACTTTGCAAGATATTATACAATCCAAAAATAATCTATAGCCATGGCAGGAAATCAAATATAAAACTTGTACATTTATGTTTGATGTAATCAAATTCCACAAACTTTGTATTATTCATAAATATTTTGTTTATTGTTTGTAAACATGGGCAACTGTTTCAACCTATTTATAAAATAACAAAGTGAAATTATTATTAACAATTTTTATGTTAACTTATAAATTAATGGATTTAAATTGAAAACTAATATTTACTTATGTTTATTTTAATTTAAACAATACTAAAATGTCAAGCCAAATTAAAAGCAAATTTAAAGTTGGAAACATAGTATTTGCAAAAATTAAAGGATATCCCCATTGGCCAGCTGTGATCGATAGCATTGATTTTAAAGTAAAAGCACCTAAATACCATGTTACTTTTTATGGTACAGGGTAAGTTGGAAAAGTAAGAGAAACCGACTTGTGTTTATTTCTTGAAAACAAATCTCGCTATGGTGCAACTAAAGAAACTAAAAATAAAAGTCTTGTAAATGCAATTAAAGAAGCAGAATTGAGTTTGAAAAGTAATAAATAGTTGTACCTCCAGTTTGGAAAGTAATGTTTCTAATAGGAGTTTAAATAGCACACTTCTTCACAATGAAGTGCCTGGGACCCCATCTGCTGCCAGCAGTCCTCTAACCAGACTCCAAGATTCACTAGTGTCTGATGTTAAATTAACAAATACTGATCCTATTTTAAAGGAGAATAAAGTGATTTTGTTGGACAAATCTGTGAACACACCTCCATACTTGGATTTACGTTTCCAATTAGATGCCGTTACTGATAAGTGTATATCATTAGAATCAAGTTTAATTGAACAGAGTAACAGTTTACAGAGAATAGATGAGGTCAATAATGAACTTTCTTGTTTAAAAGAAGAAAATAAAAAATTAAAATCACTTTTATTAAAAAAAGATGAAGAATTAGCAAGTTGTAAAAAAGAGCAAAATAAGAATAACTTTTGTGACAGCAATGAAATCTTACTTCAAAGAATATCTGTACTTGAGGACGAGTTGGAGAAAAGGGAAGTGGAAATTAAACAACTTCAAAACGCTATAACCAAGTCTTTAAATCAGAGTGATGCCTGTGTGCAGAGCCACATCTCACCAAAAATCCTCGTCAACACGGGTTCTCAAACTAATTACGACAAAAAAAAAAAAAGGTTACTAACATTAACCTAGCAATGTATGATAAAATAAAATGTTTAGAAGATGTCATATTTGAACAAAATTTATTGATTTCAAAAGAAGAAAAGTGCAAAAATAATAAGATAAAAGAAACAGAAAGTGAGATTAATAAACTAAAGAAGACAAATCAGCAAGTTATGGAAAGAAAAACCCTAACCATTCTAAGTGACAGCCATGGTAGGTATCTGGACAACCACCTTAAAAAAATAGACTCTCCAGAACTATCTATAAAAAGTTTTGTAATGCCTGGAGCCAGTTTGGATGGTGTGATGAGAGCATCTAATGGTATTGTTAAAAATAAGAACAGTTTTGTTACACTTATTGCCGGAGCCAATGATGTATACAATGGCAACATTAATAACCTCGTAAAAAATCTAAAACCTGCAATTTTATCTCTCAAGCCCTGTAAAATCATAATTGGCAGTATCCCATTTAGGTACAACTTGGCTCTGCATCACCCAATTAATGAAGACATAATGAAAGCCAATTTACATATCCATGAGCTTGCCCACTCCATTCCTGACGTAACCTTTTTGGATCTGTCAGGTTTACCAGGTCGTTGTTATGATGCTTCAGGAGTACATCTGAATTCTCTCGGGAAACAGCTTATAAGTTCCAAAATCGCAAAACTGATTAAGACTGGTGAAAACACATTGAAACAATACCAAATATCTGAAACGCCACACATACAAATTCTAAATCAAAGTATGACTGAGCAAATAAAACAACTTAAAAAAAGTAAAAACACGGCTTTTGCGCATTGCATTTCAGCAGACGTGAATAGTCCACGAAATATGTCCGCTGGTATTGCGGTAACTTTTAAGAGGCATTTTGGGAGGCCCTCCTGTTCTAACTTTGTGAATAGCCATCTAACCTGTCAAGTTTCTAATGATACAGCCACAGTTTATGGTCTTGTAACCAAACCAGTATTCAGCCACAAACCAAGTGTTGAGGAGTATTCTAAGGCCTTCGCACAGTTCCAGGAAGACTTCAAAAAAAGAAACCTTAAGCAGTTAATTTGCTCCCCCATGGGGTGTGTACGGGATAAGGTGCCACTGGAAGAATTTGCTGCAAAAATAGTACATTTTCAATTGGAGACTGGGGCAAGCATAAAGATTGTAACATGTGAACAACCTTATGCTAGGAGAACACTGTTTAATGGTTATACCCACTCTGAGTTTATCAACAGGCTTCAACACCTCATCTCAATGCAGTATAAGAAGAACATTGCAGTTCAAGAAAGAAGCGCTTTAGCTAATGTTTACCTCCAATCACCAGAATCTACAAATTCCACATCTGTAGCGTGTAGAGGCTGGCAGACTCCGTCCCCTGGACCATCTGGGCATAGTCGTAGTTGGCTACAAGATGTTACTGAATTCCCAGGCTTACCATCAACTATGAATACTACAAGTTTAACATGGAACAATCAGTCATCCAGTTGCAGTAAATTTCAACAAAAAGAACCCAGTATAGCTCCAGTCCCGGCCCAAGCTGACTCCCAACCAACATCGACTCAACATCAAACAGACAACCCCATAATTGACACTGGCAGCGGTAAAGTGTCTTCTCAACTCATTGGTAGTTGTGTGTTGAGTGCTGTTCCTTTTTCCATGGTCAGTTGTGTGTCAAGTGCTGTTCCTACTTCCAAGGTCAGTTGTGTGTCCAGTGAAATGGAGAGGCCAGTTCATATTTCTACTTTTACCACTGCAGATAGTATTTCCCCCACTGCAGCTAACTCTTTTGTCCACACACATTCACAGTCCACACATGTTTCTACTGATACACCACACACATTTCATGAGACCACAGCAAATAACAACTTATCTCTGTCACATCCCACTTTAAAACAGTATATTTAGTAGGCCTAGTAAATCACTAACTTGTACAAATCAGTCAGTCAATGTAGACCAATCTTTTTCTTTTTCTAGTTTTAACATAATATTTTTAAATATTCAAGGGCTAAAGAAAAAAGTTCATGCTTTGGAATGTTTCTTAATTGATTCTAATATTTCAGTTATTTGTTTAACTAAACACTGGATGTTAACAAATGAAATTAATTTATCCTTTCCTTGCGAGTTCCATTGTGCTGATGCTTACTGTAGAACAAATCACATTAGAGGTGGTTCCTCTATATTTGTTCATAATAATTTAATTTCAAGGAAATGTGATGTGAGCCAATTTTGTGAGGAACTAAATTTTGAAGCATCGGCAGCATTTCTGGATAGCACTAAAACCATTGTAGTTTCTGTCTATCACTCTCCTAATGGTGATCCTTATCGATTCCTTAGAATTCTAGAATTGTTTTTAAATTTTATGTCACAATGGAACTATTATGATATTCTAATAGGGGGTGATTTTAATGGTAGTTTTGATGTGACAAAAAATAGCAAAACCTCAAGGGAGCTGCTTAACTTGTTTAAACAATATAATTTTTATCACTATTTTAACACATTTTAACACACCTACTAGAGGCAACAATTGCCTAGATAATATTTTTATTTTAAAACAACATTTAAAAATTCAAATTGTAACAACTTTTCACTTTCCCTTTTCCGACCATGATGGAATTTTTGTTCAAACAGATTTTAATTCAAATAATTCTAATTTCAATGGCAGTTTTACAACATCAAAGCACTACAAGATAAAAGTTTACTTGCCTAAGAAAAATATAGAAGCTTTATCTTCATGTTTAGCCTCACATGACTGGTCATTCTTGCTACACAAGTGTAGTTATGAATCGTCAGATACTATGTTTTTACACATATTTAATGTTATAACAAATAATTTAAATTATTACTCAAGAACTATTAAAGTGAAAACTGAAAAACCAAAGAAAAAAAAGTTGAACCAAGATTGGTATACATTTGAATTGGCTGAAATGAAAAATAGATTGTTATTTTTAGATTGTCTAATGAAATGTAATAATGATAAAAACAATTGTGATATTAAATTAAGTTTTGCAAAATTAAAACATCAGTACAGAAAATCTATTAATGAAGCAAAGTTTGTCACAAATGTTAAATATATTGAAGTTAGCAAAAACAAATGCAAAGCTGCATGGGATGTTATTAAATATAACACAGAAGTCAACAAGAAAAGTAAGCCTAACATTGAACCTGATGTATTGAACAGGTATTTTATTAATTCAGTTAGGGAAATAAAAATGAAAACAAATTGTCAATTGCCAAACCTTTTAAGTGATGACAATAGGTCTACCCATAATAGTTTAAATCATTTTAAATGGTCAGCAGTAACAGAAAAAGATGTTCTTGATGCTGTTAAAAATATGAAAAATTCAGATAGTAATGATTTTTATAATATGTCAAACAATTTACTGAAAAGAATTATTGTTGGTTTGACTGAACCTCTAGCAGTATGTGTAAATCGTCTGCTTAGTGATGGCATTTTTCCCGATCAACTTAAAATTTCTCGTGTATGCCCAATTTACCAAAATGGACCAAAACACAATCCTCAGAGCTATCGACCTATATCAATAATCCCGGTACTTGGAAAATTAATTGAACATTTAGTATACAAACAAATTTACTCATTTTTAGAAAACAACAATATTTTTAATTCATCACAATTCGGCTTTAGACAGGGCAGATCAATGTTCAATGCTTTAGATAACTTAGTCAGACAAATTCACCTATCTTATGAAGACAAAGCCTTTGCGCAGGCCACTTTTTGTGACCTGAGCAAGGCTTTTGATTGTGTTGAAAGTAAAATTCTAATTGCAAAATTAAAACATCATGGTTTCTGTAAACCATCTTTAAAATTTTTTGAATCCTATTTAAACAACCGTAAGCAAACCGTTTGTGTCAATGGAAGGTGGTCAAAAGAATTGAAAGTGGAGTGGGGTGTCCCACAGGGCTCTGTCCTGGGTCCCCTCCTATTTTTGATATATATCAATGATCTTCCATCGACAATTGATTCTAAAATTATTCTTTACGCCGATGACACAACTTTCTTTAACGTAAGCAAAAACATTAATGATCTGGAAATCATGGCTAATGAGACTCTTTCTAAAGCTTTAAATTGGTTTAATTCAAATGGATTTTTGCTAAATTGTAATAAAAAAAAAACATACTATTTCATCTTAAGCCTAGTTCTATTTCATTGGATGAAAATTTTGTGGATTCGATTAAATTTTTGGGGGTTTATATTGACAATCAGCTAACCTGGAACGATCACATAGACTATTTAAATAAACGACTATCAAGGGTAATTTATCTTTTGAATAGATTGAACGATATTGTACCAAAAAATTATATAAGAACAGCCTATTTTGCATATTTTCAGTCTGTATTCAGGTACGGTTTAGTTCTTTATGGTAATTGTACCAGAATTAAAGAACTATTAACTTTACAAAAAAAAAAGCTTTAAGAGTTCTTAAGAAATGTGACTCCAGAGAACACTGCAAACCACTTTTTATTGATTTCCAATTTCAAACCATTATAAATCTTTACATATTTGACTTGGTTACTTATACTATTACAAATTCAGAATTTTTAAAATTCAAACAATCTTTCCATAACTATAATACACGTGGAAAGAAAAATGCTAAAATTGACTTTTATCGTTTGAATAAGACTCTGGATAGTCATACAGTATTGTCCCTTAAAATTTACAATTTTTTGGAACCTAAAATTAATCAGTACTCTTTTTCTGAATTCAAAAATAAATTTTACTGCTGGCTTTTAAAAAACCCATTTTACAATTTAGATGAATTTTTTAACGCAATTGACCTTAATTTTTAATTTTTAAAGTACACATTTTTTATTACTAATTTGACTTTAAAGTCTACTGGTAGATTCATAAATAGTCTAATTTTAGTAATTAGTATGTATGACACAAGCTATTGCAATAGCTGCTGCTATGACATTGTCAATGATGTAAAATTTGTGTGGCAAATAAAAATTATTATTATTATTATTATTATCTACTAATAATGTAGAAAAACTCTTCAATTACATTATTTACAAAAGTTAACCAAACATATGATCAACTATCAAGAACCTGAAATATTAAAAAACTAGCACAATATATCCGGTAACATTCAACAATAGTCAATTTTGGAATTAATATTTTATACTAATAAAAAAAGCTCTTTACTAAAACTGACCTATTTCCTTTAAAAAATTAATTGTAATTACACAATATGGGAGCAATGGGTTAGAAATTAAAGAGATATGCAACATAATTATGATTTATTAAAACAAATGGACAAAACACAAAATAAAAAGTATATACATAAAAACCTCTTTACCTCAGAGACAAATACATTTTTGATTTATGTTTATACATTTAACATATTGCAAAAACTTACTATCGTTGCACACAAGAAGTGTTTAATCCTCGAACTGGCAGTTATTTTTTCCCAGTGGGAGGCGATTTTTGCCTAACGTGCAGATGTTTGTTATATAATTCATAAACAAATAGTTATTTACTATAAACCTACTTATATTATGTATCATTATGTCCATAAATATGTAAGCTGTCATATAAACTATGAATTATATCAACAAACAAAGTTGTTCCTTTTTTCGTTGTATATAACATACGGTATATGTAAACATTCTAAATTTATAAATCATGAAAAGAGGAGGGTACCCCTTAAAACAATGTTAAGATAATAAAATTAAAAATATGAAACAGCCAAAATATTCTAAATTTCATGTAGTTTTAGGAAATATATACATTATAAATCATATAGATGAAAATAAAATTTACTTGAAATTTAAAACCACAAACACTAAATCAGCTGATCATTTGTTACCATGGAAACAGTAATATTAATAAATGTTCAATAGAATTTAGTATACACACTGCAGAATTTATTTTTATAGCTCAACTAGGGCAGCTCTTAAGAGCAGTTTCAAAAAAGTCCGTTCACGTTTTTTTAGGGAGTTTTTGAAAACTTTACATAGTCGTAAATCGTAAACGGTTCGAGGTAAAAATTTAAAATTTGGTATTTTTCTTAGTCTTATCACCCACAATAAGTATACCAAATTTTAGCAAAATCCAAAATAGTGATGAAAAATTTTTATTTTTAGTGTGTTGATTTGACATGGAATGACCCTTATACAAAAATTTGGCTAAACACACGCTCTATTATATAAATAATAAGGCTATTTAAATATATATAGCGATAAAAAAATAGTTATATACAGAATAATAACCTTTCAGGTTATGACATGTATAAATATTTCAAGAGCCATTTTAGCCTTATATACATTTCCCTGATATTTCATTTTATATTATTATAATATCGTTAAATATACAATGATCAATATACAAACAATCTAAAACACATAATTACATAATAAATATTTTTCACGTCCATATATTTACATACAATTAGCACTCAAATAGAAAATTTTTCCTATTCCTAATCGTTATATATCAAATGGATTTCTGCATCGGTGGCTTGTTGGGTATGTAGATTTTTCCTGATAATTCCTGAAAACAAATTTCAAAACTAGTTTTAAAAACCAAACAGACCAAAATGTTTAATATTTGCTTATGATTACTATTATACTTAAAAATTATAAACATAAAGCAGTCCTAACAATCAATAAAAATAAAATATTTCTAAACAATTTTGATTCAATAAAGTAAACAATTTTATGGTGCACAATGCAATAAATTAGGTAAGCCAATCTTAAAACATGATAACAAACTGTAAATCATGTTTTTAGTTTGTTATCATAGTTTAAGTTAAGTTCATTTATATTATTGCCAACTTGAGATTAATTTTTTAGTAAATAAACAAACATGTTATGGATGTTTTTTTTTTTTATTGGGACTAATATATATTATACTTATTAGATGCCTACTTAGTTTGCGATGTGCCACAAAAAATTGTAGAAAGGTCTCTATGCTCATCCAGAAACAATAGACTGCATTTACAATTTAATTAAATCTGCCTTCTATACATTAACTAATTTGCTATCAGGCATGCTTTAGAATGTCACCTCAAGGAATGTTTGCTTTTTAGGTGGTCTCGTATGCTCCACTAACTCATTACAACTATCTTCGCTTAACACTGTCAATAGTGGAATTTTCATTTTTAAATATAACCCATTTCAAAATTTTGTATGCAAAGGAATAACATTGCAACTTCAAAAACCCATGTATCATTGTATATCATTACGTTGGAAATTTGTTTAATATGAAGTTAAGCCTCTGCAAGAAGAAATTATTACTATTAATTTCCAATTTATTTGAACATTAGCTTACCTGGTATGAGCTGTACGACAGCCAAATCCTTCAAAGGTTTCCCCGTCCAATTGTACTCTACTGCAACTGTGTTTGTGAATATTGCTTGGAGCATATTTCTAACTGCGCGAGAAATCTTTATCCCACCCAATATGCCAAGTTTTGACATCTAGAAACCATAAAATAAAAACATGTATTATCAAGTAAAAAACCCTGTTTCACACTAATGCGATACTGGGACACACAACATGGGTCTCTGTTTAATTTACTTGCTTGGAATCGAGTTTAGTTAAACGACATTTTGAATAGCTGAGTTCGGATAACCGGTAGACCACTGAATTTATTTGATTGTCATAGTTATGTGTAAGAAATAGAAAGCGTTTTAATTGCGATATTTAGAAACCATCACCAATACACAGTTACTTGCAATTACATTAAGAATAAAAAACATTTTATTATAATTTCCACACAGGCTGGACAAAGTCAATACAAATCAAGATTTCATTTACAGTAAGCAGTTTAAATCAATATTAAATTAGTAATATACATAACTTTCACATAACATACCAATACCAACCACATTCCACATCCAAAACATTCCATTCCAAAAACATTCTTTTTTGCGGAGCGTCATTCACTCCTGCCTTACTATAGTCAAACCACCCCCAGAATTTTTATCTAATTCCATAACAAGAAACATCTCGTAGGCCTATGAAATATAGAACAACATTTTTCAACTTTTGTGTCAAATCGAATAATGGAGGGTAACATAAATAGCCTACGCTAATGCATTTTTGATTGGGCATAATACCTTTTTTTTTTTTTAGCTACACCACTGTTGAACCTTCTCGAACTGAATAAATAGATAGCCAATTATTATTTAGGAAAGAATAGAACTGCAACACTAAGGTTTTATGGTTACGAATCATTATATAATCACTGCCATAAGCAAAAAGGACTGAGCTTTTAGATTGAACTTCCCTGAGAGGCTGTTAATACAATCAATGTTTAGGTAAGTAAACCAAGTACTAATAGTAAAATATAAGATATTTAAATTGCAGGTATCAATATTATAACAATTAAACAATATTAGGCCTATATAGAAATAAACTAAACTACTAAATAAGTAAGCTTAAGTAAATAACTGTCTTGTAATTTAAACAGTAAACACAAGGCATACGTCAACTCGAATGACGAAAGTAACCTCAGACACTTGTCTACTAATTATTCTATACTAAACCTGCTCTATACTAATTCTGTTTATAATGATAGAAGCATTAGTACCTCCTGTTTTGAAATACAAATTAGATATCAATTTAAACACAATATCTGTATTATAATTGAGATCAGATTATTGTTATTAACTGCCTTTGGTAGGCCTAATAAAGTTTGCCTGTTTTACAAGCCTCTTTTGAAAGCACAATCACAAAAATGGTATGTCTAGGTCAATTGTATTTAAAATATTGACTTTTTATATTTAAAATATACTAATAAAAGTCCACGTAAACATTACAAAACAAGATAATTGTATAATTATATACAGCCTAGTGGAAATTACCTTAACAGCTGCAAGTTTAGGTTAAAGCTCCAGAGTGTTTACCTTTAAAAGGTTACTCTAAAACCATGAATAAATGTAACAAACTAAAATCTTGAAATCTTTCTAAAATTTTGAAAGGTAGCTCAAAACGTAACATTCACCTGCATTCCACCCAAGAGCTAGATTTATTTGAATTCATATCAAATTAAATTGAGCATTCAAAAAAATTGCTTAGTTTAATTAACTATATATGAATAATAATAATAATAATAATTATGCGACTATTCATATTTTCAGACTAACTCTAAACATCTCGCATTTTACTTACCAGTATAATGACCGAGGAATTTCATCTTATGAAAAACTGCCACAACTTTGAAACTACAACTGAACAAAACGAACGCCACGCTAACCTACATTACAAAAAACAAAAGACAAGAATTGAACATAAAAATGGCGGTAATCTGGCGGCATTGCCATCAGACAGTTCGGTTCAGTCATACGTACGCGCGCATGCGCATCAAGCAAGATGAAACTTCGTCAGCGAAGTCGTAAGTCTACGAACTTACGTTTTCCAGTTATCAAATGAAGTCCGTTACATATATTATTTTACTTTTACTTGAAGTTTTAAACTTTTAACTTTAGATTACGGGTTTAACTACTTGATAACACACATTTCATTATTAAGTCAATAAATAACTACCGGCCAACAATTATTTAATTTGTTGGGCCAATGACGATAAAAACATGTTGGCCAATCGTTGGCAGACGGTTGGAATTTTTGCCAACGATTCCCCGACCATGCCAACCATTTTTCAACGTTGGGCCATGGTTAGTGCTACTTCGAGGATGCCATAAGAGTAATCACAGCAAAAATATTGCATGATTAGTATTTTGAAGTGTTGCAAAGAACATAAAATCATCCTCAAGTGTGTTATATTAAAATACCACATGAAGAGAGAAAAAGATGAAATATAATTCTAAGAGAACAACAATGTAAAACTTGAGTAGTCAGTTGTGAAAGGCAAGATGATGCAGAATGAAATAAGATAGTTGCAAGTATTCATTTGAATGGTGTGGTGTTGCCATGTTGGTTTAGAGCGGACTACATAGTTTGTCTAGCCTCTACCCTGCAGAAGTAGTTTGAAAAGTCTTGTTTATATATAGTTGAGAGGTTGCAATAAAACTTCAGTCTCTGAGATACCTCTGAGGATGCCACATCACAGCATAAGCGAAACATTTGGTGATGTAAATAACACCTTGATGGTCATTACCAGAAGATTTAGATTTTAGAAACAGGTGAAATGCCCAAATAAGGAGGACATTATTAAGAAGACGTAACTGAATTTAAGAATAAATATTGTAAAGATTTTGCACGAATAACTTTTTTGAAGTGTTGCACAAAACATTACAAGACTCTCAACTTTGTTAAATTGAAATACAAAAAGAAGAGAAATAACGTAAATAAAATTCTTAGGTTTGAAATGTCAATCTTAAGAAGTGAATTAGGAGAGAACAGAAAAAAGTTATTTATGATGAACAAAGTAATTTGGAATATTGGAAAGTTGCTTACAGAAACTTTGGATCCTGCAGACTAAAACCTTGTTGACAATATCAGTCACGTGAAGGATGCAAGAGTTTTAAAGTAGAATACTGATGAGGGAGACAAAGGTAGTTGGACATTTGCCATCATTACGTGAAAATTACCACGTAATAATGATGGCAATGTCCAACTACCTTTGTCTCCCTCATCTGATACTCCATCATTAACAAATTTCAAAAATAGAATACTGAGACTCATATAAGGAAAAAGTCTGTAGAGTATGAACTTCCAACAGTTGGATGAAAATAAAGTTATTATAAATTTGACTAATGATACGTTGGATCAACACATGGAATCTTTACTGCTAAAGGGTTAAATTATGAAGTAATTCCAAACAGAATACTAGCTCAAGAAAGAATTTGTTCAGTGGAGACAGCTATTGAAGATCTGCGTTATACAAAATCAAAGAACATTCGGCATGCTAGAAATGAAGATACTGGGAAATAAGCAGTCCCAGAGGATTGCAGTAATATAAAACATAGGATTTATTTGATGAAAATATAGTTCTGGCTAATATCTCATATTTTTACCCATAAATTGTTCGAGAATCTATTGAAATATTGATGGATAGTAACAGTTTTAGTTAAGATAACAGGTTAAAATGTCCAAAAGATTAGGAACCAATAATATACAGATTAAATCAAAGTAGACGCCAATATTGACTTAATTGGTGGGGTGCTGCAATGTTGGTTTAGGGCAGGCCATGTAGTTTGTTTTGGCCCTACCCTGCAGAAGTGGTTTGAAAAATCTTGTTTATATATAGCTTAGATGTTGTAATGTGACTTGAGTCTCAGAGACACTACTGAGGATGCCATAAGAGTAATCACAGCAAAAATATTGCATGATTAGTTTTTTGAAGTGTTGCAAAGAACATAAAATCATCCTCAAGTGTGTTATATTGAAATACCACATGAAGAGAGAAAAAGATGAAATATAATTCTACAAGAGCAAAAATGTAAAACTTGAGTAGTCAGTTGTGAAAGACAAGATGATGCAGAATTAAATGAGATAGTTGCAAGTATTCACTTGAACAGTGTGGTGTTGCCATGTTGGTTTAGAGCGGACTACATAGTTTCTGTAGCCTCTACCCTGCAGTAGTAGCTTGAAAAATCTTGTTTATATATAGTTGAGAGGTTGCAATACAACTTCAGTCTCTGAGATACTACTGAGGATGCCACATCACACCATGACGTGCGTTATACAAAATCTCTTGCAGTTGTGGGTCGTTATTCATCGGGTAACTAAAGGTTGATTTCCACGAAAATCAAAGAACATTAGGCATGCTAGAAATGAAGATACTGGGAAATAAGCGGTCCCAGAGGATATGAAACATAGGATTTATTTTATGAAAATATAGTTCTAGCTAATATCTCATATTTTTACCCATAAATTGTTCGAGAATCTATTGAAATAATTATGAGTGATAACAGTTTTAGTTAAGATATCATATTGAAATTTCCACAAGCATGGAAACCAATAAACAGATTAAACCAAAATAGACGACAATATTCACTATATTGCACTGTTCTGCAATGTTGGTTCAGAGTGGGCCCCGTAGTTTGTGTAACCCCTTTCCAGCAGAAGTGGGTTGAAAAATCTTTTTTATTTATATGAGAGGTTGTTATGCAACTTCAGTCTCAGAGATATCGTTGAGGATGCTACATCACAGCATGGGCGAAATGTTTGGTGTGGTGTTGGCATGTTGGTTTAGAGCGGACTACGTAGTTTGTGTAGCCTCTACCCTGCAGAAGTAAATTGAAAAGTCTTGTTTATATATAACTGAGAGATAGTCTACGGGGAAGACATTTTTAAGAAGACGCAAATACTGGAGTTATGGAAGATAAAACCCAGTAAAAATATTGTGTAATAAGCTTTTATGAAGTGTTACAGGGATCATAACATCATTCTCAACTCTGTTAAATTGAAATACCACAACAGAAGAAACATAAATCAAATTCTTAAAAATCTTAAATGTCAATCTTAAGAAGAGAGTTGGGAGAGGTAAGACATGAGTTATTTTTGCTCAACAAAGAAATTGAGAATATTTGGATATATCTTATAGATACTTTGGACCCTGCAGATTGGAATGATGTGGACAGTCTCAGTCAAGCGTAGGCAGCAACAATTTTAAAGTAGAATACTGAAACTCATGTAAAGATATTTAGGAAACTTCAAGAAGAGTCTGTAAAATATATGAACTCCCAACATTTGGAAGCCAAATTAAAATTAATTTAACCAAATATAAATTGGATCAACACACTGAATCTTCACAGTTAAAAGGTTTAAATTATGCAGCGATTTAAAAAGGATTCCAGCTCAAAAAATAATTTGTTCAGTGGAGAAGCTATTGAAGTCTGCCCTGTACAAAATTCCATGTAGCTGTGGGTTGGTATTCATAGAGTAACTAAAAGGTTGATTTCCAAGAGAATTAAAGATCGTATTAGGCAATCAAGAAATGATGATATTGGGAAATCAGTGGTTGTATAGCTTTGCAGTATTATGAAACATGGCAGTTAATTGATAAAACTATAATTCTCTCGAAAATCCCATATTTTTACCCATGAATTGTAAAGAATCTTGAAATGTTCAAGAATAACAAGTTTTAGTAAAGATGATAGCTCAAAATTTTCAAAAGAATGGGAAAATTTTACCAAAATTATGTAAAACTAAACAAGATAGTTGCAAGTATTCACTGGCTTGGTGCAGTGTTGGCAGCTTGGTTTGGAGCTGACTACGTAGTTTGTGTTGCCTCTACCCTGCAGAAGTAGACTGAACAGTCTTCTTTATACATAGTTGAGAGGTTGTAATGCAACTTCAGACTCAGAGATACCACTTGAGGATGCTACATTACACCATGGGCGAAACGTTTGGTGATGTAAATAACACCTTGATGTGGTTATAAATAGCCTCTAGGTAATTTTTAGGAAGTTGCAAGTACTGCAAGGAAGATAAAACGCAATAAAATTATTACACAATGAGATTTTTTATTTAAAGTGTTAAAGGATCATAAGATCATTCTTAACTGTTACATTGAAATAACACAAGAAGAGAGGAAACTTAAATACAAGTCTTAAAAGAGCTGATAAGTCAGGCTTGCGATGTGTTATTTATGCTGAACAAAGAAATTGAGAATAATAAGAAATATCTTATGGATACTTTGGATCGGGCAGACTTGAATCATGTTGACATTATCAGTCAAGCGAAGGAAGCAATAGGTTTAATGTAGAATACTGAGACTCACATAAAGAAGTTCAGGAATATTCAAAAAGAGTCTGTAAAGTGTATGAACACCCAACGGTTGGTTGATAATAAAGTTATAATAAATTTGACATTGGATCATCACCCTGAATTGTTTGATAATCTATAGCAATATTGAAGAACGACAATAGTTTTTAGTAAATATGACAGCTATTTACTAACCAAAATTTTGCAGATTTCAACAACATGGTTGAAAGTATTCACTTAATTGGTGGAGAGTTACCATGTTGGTTCAGAGTGGATTACGTAGTTTGTGTGCCTCTACCCTGCAGAAGTGGGTTGAAAAGTCTTTTTTAAATATAGCTGAGAGGTTGTAATGCAATTTCAGTCCCATAGATGCCACGTCACAGCATGGGTGAAAAGTTTGGTGATGTTAATATTATAAATAACACCTTGATGCAGTCATTACCTGAAGCTTTAGTTATTAATAATACTAATAGGATAAAAAGCCTCTAAGGGAACAACATTTTTAATAAGACGTAAATACTGAAGTTATGATGAAACACAGTAAAAATACTGCATGATTAGCATTTTTGAAGTGTTGCAGGGATCATAAAATCATTTTCAACCATGTTAAATTGAAATACTACTTGAGAAGAGAAAAACATAAATAAATTTCTTCAAAGAGCTGAAATTTAAATCCTGAGAAGTGAGTTGGGATAGACAAGCATGTGTTATTTATGCTGCATAAAGAAATTGAGAATATTTAGAAATTGAAATACAACTTGAGAAGAGAAAAAACATAAATAGATTTCTTCAAAGAGCTGAAATTTAAATCCTGAGAAGTGAGTTGGGATAGACAAGCATATGTTATTTATGCTGAATAAAGAAATTGAGAATATTTAGATCTACCTTATGGATACTTTGGATACTGCAGATTGGAACCATGTTGACAATCTCAGTCAAGCTAAGCCAGCAACAGTTTTAAAGTTGAATACTGAGACCCACGTAAAGAAGTTTAGGAAGCTTGAAGATGAGTCCGTAAAATATATGAACTCCAAACAGTTGGAAGCCAAATTATGATCAATTTGACCAAATATATGTTGCAACATATGGAATCTTTATAGTTGAAGGTTTAAATTATGCAATGGTTCCAAACAGAATACTAACTCAAGAAATAACTTGTTCAGTGGAGTCGCCTATTAACAATCTGCCCTATACAAAAGTCCATGTAGCTCAGGGTCGGTATACATAGAAGAAACTAAAAGGTTGATTTCCACGAGACTCAAAGAATATATGAGGAATTCAAGAAATGTTGATAAATCAGCAGTCGTAGAGGTTTACAAGATTATGAAACATGGGATTTTATTTGGTATCCCGTATTATTACCCCCAATTGTTCAAGAAGCAATAGAAATCTTTATGAATGATAAACAATTTCAGTAACGCTGACATAGCTTAAAATTTTCAAGAGCATGGGAACAAATATTTAACAGATAAAAACAAGATGCAAACCAATAATCACTTGATAGGTGGGATGTTGCCATGTTGGTTTAGGGTGAGTCGTATGGATGGTGTTGCCTATCCCCTGCAGGGAAGACTCTTGTCTATATACAGCTGAGAGGTTGTATTGTCACTTCAGTCTCAGAGATACCACTGAGGATGCCACATCACAGCATGGGCGAAATGTTTGGTGGTGTAAATATTGTACATAACATCTTTATGAAGTACAGTAAACTCCCGATTATCCGCGGTATTGACTGGCGTGAATACCGCGGATAATCGAATATCGCGGATAAGCCGCAAAATTGCCGGTAATGGTTAAACAAAGGTTAAAGGCACTAAAAAACAACACAAAAGTGCTTTAAATAAGTTTATTATACAATACAAAGACGTAGGCCTACCTGATAACAAAACCTGTATTAATATCAACCATGTTATTGAAAAGTACTGTACTGTAATCTTCACTGTTTAACAAAAAAATCAGTCATTTGCATTTGTTTTTTCGTAGCAAAACTCTTTTTCTTTATTTGAGATTTGAGCTTCCTCAATACCATCTTGTCGCAAAGGGTTGCGTCGTCCTGCTCTTCGAGATATTGAAGAATATGATCGATGTGGCCTAATGCTTCATCATGAGTGACGGTCCTCTGCATTTCCTCTTCATCTTCATTGTCTTTCGGTTCAACCGATTCAATCCCTCGTACTTGATCAATAATGCTTTCATCTGTGAAGTACTCAAAGCCCGGATCATTGGCATCACATTCAATCCACTCACCGATATTTTCTTCATTCACGTTAACACCTCCGGCAACAGATTTAGCTAAATTAGCTAGGACACTCAGTGGAATGTCGTCTTCATCTTCCTCTCCCTCTTGGATGTTCTCTACATCTGGCAAAATCTTCCGCCAGGATTTCATTAGAGTAGACTGCTTGACGGATTTCCAAGCATTGTTGATGTCATAAATGCTGTCAAGAACCGTGTAGTCTTTGAAGAACGTCTTTAGATCATCTCCTTCATCAATCCTTTTCTTCAGCAAAGCCGTCCTGTATTTTTTCTTCATCGAAGCAATGACACCTTGGTCCATAGGTTGAATAAGGGCCGTCACATTTGGGGGCAAAAACTTCACAAAGAAATTTCCATCGTCCGATTTTAACACACTTTCTCCAGGGTGGGACGGAGCATTATCCAGAAGAAGCACAGCTTTTTCAGGTAGATTTTTTGACCTAAGGTGCTCTCTAACCTGGGGAACGAACTTGGTATCAAACCAGTCTTTAAATATTCTTTGATCCATCCAGCCTTTTTCCTGGTGATAGTAGTGAACTGGAAGGTTTTCGGCTCTTGTTCCTTTAAAAGATCTTGGTCTCTTGGACTTTCCTATCACTAACAGTTTTAGTTTGTGCGATCCAGACGCATTATTACACGGCATAATTGTAATCCGCTCTTTGCTTGACTTATGCCCTGCAGCTTGCTTCTCGGTCTCAAAAGCCAAGGTTCTTGTTGGCAAACATTTCCAAAATAAGCCTGACTCGTCAGCGTTATAAACCTGTTCATAGGTTAAACCCTCAGATTCAATCAGTTGTTCAAAGTAAGACTGGAACCCACTTGCAGCCTCTTCATCGCCACTCAGTTTCTCACCATGAAGCCCAATTTCTCTTATTCCGTGGCGTTGCTTAAATCTAGTCAACCAGCCTGACGATGCATCAAAATTTCCTTCTAAATTAAGCATTTCGAAAAATGTTTTTGCTTTCGCTGCAACAATAGGCCCTGATATTGGAGTGCCCTGACTTCTTACTTGACTAACCCACTCTAATAAGGCTGAATCTAGTTCTTCATAGGTGCTATTTTTCATGGTTTTTCTCTTTTTCATTGTCGATGTGTTGTCTGATGAAGACGCAAATTCTATCAACTTGTCCTTTTGCTTCATTATGTCCCTTACTGTACTCTCTCCAATTCCGTAGCGCAAGCACATTTGTTTTTTAGGCGCACCATTTTCAACACTTTTTATGAGTTCTAATTTATCATAATTTATCAGTAATACCGATATACTGTACATACAGTACTGTACAATAATACTGAACTACTGTACACGTTTTGTACATTATTAAGTGTACTGTTTGCCGTTTTTACGATTTTTATCGCGGTTTTGTACTTAGTAGCTTTATTAAAAATAATTTTTTTTTTACCAAAATGCACCGCGGATAATCCGCAAAGCGGATAAACCGCCCGCGGATAATCGAGAGTTTACTGTATTTAAAGGAAGCTTTAGTAATTAGTAATACTAATAGGATAAAAAGCCTTTAAGGGGAGGGAATTTTTAAGAAGACGTACGTATTGGAGTTAATGAAGATTAAACTCAGTAAACATTTTACATGATTTGCTTTTTTAAAGTTTTGCAGGGATCATAACATCATTCTCAACTGTGTTAAATTGAAATACCACAAGAGAAGAAACATAAATAAAATTCTTAAAATAGCCGAAATGTCCTGAGGAGTGAGCTAGGAGAGACAAGACATGAATTACGAGGTACGTCCAGAAAGTAAGTTCCGTTTCCATTTATATCCGCTGCAGCGCTGCGATCGCAGTTCCGTGCATGCGCGGCAGACGCTCTGTATCAAGGAGAAGAAACGTGCGCCATTTTGAGATCGCTGTCAGTCTCGTACACTTTGTTGTGCTTGTTTAAAATGTCAGTGTTGATCGAAAATCCCGCCGCTTGTGAAATCAGATCTGTGATTCGTTTTCTGAATGCTAAGAAAGTGAAACCGATTGACATTTATCGGCAAATTTGCGAGGTTTACGGACAAAATGCGATGAGTGATTCAATGGTGAGAAGATGGGTCCGACAGTTTAATGAAGGACGTAATGAAGTGCATGATGAAGAACGAAGTGGGCGTCCATCTTTGATTACAGAAGAACTGGTTCACACGATTGATGAGAAGATCAAGGAAAACCGTAAGTTTACAATGAGTGCTCTTGCTATGGAATTCCCCCAAATCTCACGATCATTAATTCATGAAATTGTTACCGAAAAACTGAAATTTCGAAAACTTTGCTCACGTTGGGTACCGAAAATTCTTACTGAGCAACACAAAACACAACGGATGGGTAGTGCACTTCAGTTTTTGAACCGTTATGATGAAGGCGGTGAAGATTTTCTGTCACAGATAGTCACAGGAGATAAAACTTGGGTTTCTTATGACACCCCAGAAACTAAAAATGGAATGGAGGCACACTTCATCTCCAGCAAAGGTTAAGCCGAAAAAAATCTTGACACCTCGAAAAATCATGTGCACAGTGTTTTGGGACAGGAAAGGCATCTTACTGATTGATTTTTTACCGCAAGGTCAAACAATCAATGCAGAAGTTTACTGCGAGACACTGAGGAAATTGCGCCGCGCAATACAGAATAAGCGCCGAGGATTTCTGTCCAAAGGTGTTGTTTTTCTTCACGACAATGCACGACCACACACTGCAAATGTGATGAAAAACCTCATACAGGGATTTGGCTGGGACGTGTTTGACCATCCTCCGTACAGCCCTGACCTAGCGACTTTCATCTGTTCTTACATCTGAAGTCTTTCCTTGGCGGTCAACACTTCAACGATGACAAAGAGCTGAAAGAAAATGTTTCCAAATGGTTGAAGACACAGGCGGCAACCTTCTATGAAGAAGGCATAGAAAAACTTGTGCCACGCTATGACAAATGCCTGCAAAATTTCGGCAGTTATGTAGAAAAGTAGTTTAAGAGTTGTAGATTTTAGTGCAATAAATATTTTTTCTGTATCTGTAGACAAATTATTTTTATTACCAAACGGAACTTACTTTCTGGACGTACCTCGTATTTAAGCTGAACAAAGAAATTGAGAATATTCGGAAATATCTTATGGATATTTTGGGTCCTGAGGATTGGAACCTGGTTGAAAATCTCAGTCAAGGAAAGGTAGCAAGAGTTTTAAAGTTGAATATTGAGACTTATGTAAAGAAGTTTAGGAAGCTTCAAGACGAGTCCGTAAAATATATTAACTCCCAACGGTTGGAAGCCAATAATGTTATAATAAATTTGACTGAAGATACGTTTGATCAAACCATTGAGTCTTTACTGTTGAAAGGTTTAAATTAAACAGTGGTTTCAAACAGAATACTATTTCAAGAAATAATTTGTACAATAAAGACACCCATTAAAGATCTGCCCTATACGAAATCCCATGTAGTTGTGGATTGGTATACATAGGAGAAACTAAAAGATTGATTTCCACGAGACTCAAAGAACATATTACTCATGCAAGAAACGAAGATACTGGGAATTCAGCAGTCCCAGAGTGGTGCAGTAATATATAGTTCTCAATCATGGGATCTAATTGATGAAACCAAGTTTGTGGCTAATATCTCTTGTTATTACCAGCATATTGTTCGAGAATCAATAGAAATATTCAAGAATGGTAACAATTTCAGTAAAGATACAGTAGAACCTCTTTAATCCGAACCCCCGTAATCTGAACGTCCACTAATCCGAACGCCGCCGCAGGAGCCGTTTAACGTTGGCCGTTGAATGAACTACAACGGAATGCGCGCGAAACAGTACTGTTTATTCACTATGTTTACTACTGTATTAAATAAACACTGTATTTTACTTTATAAAGCATTTTTCACTTTTCCCGCAACAATTACGATCCATTTTAGCCACGTTTTAGCTATTGTTATGTAAAAGCAACAATATGTTCTGTAATCCGAACATTCCTTAGTCCGAACTACCCCCGGTCCCCATTAGTTCGGATTAAAGAGGTTCTACTGTAGCTTTAAATTTTCAAAAGCATGGGAACCAATATTATACAGATTAAAACAAGATGGACACTAATAACTACTTGATTGGTGGAGTATCGTCATGTTGGTTTAGGGCCGGCCACGTGGTTGGTGTTGCCCTCCCCTTGCAGAACTGATTTGAAGAATCTTGTCTGAAAGGTTGTATGTCCACTTCAGTCTCATAGATACCACTGAGGATGCCACATCACAGCATGGGCGAAACATTTGATGATGTAAATAACACCTTGATGGAGTTATTACCTGTAGCTTTAGTTATTAGTCATGACACCGGTCACTTAAGCCTACAAATTAACATGGAACATTTTGTAAGGGGAGGACACTTTTAAGGAGATGCAAGTTCTGGAGTTAATGAAGACTAACACAGTAAAAATATGGCATGATTAGCTTTTATGAAGTGTTGCAGGGATCATAACATCATTCTAAACTGTGTTACATTGAAATACCCCAAGAAGAGAAGAAACATAAATCAAATTCTTAAAAGAGCTGAAATGTCAATGTTGAGAAGTGAGTTGGGCGAGATAAGACATGGGTTATTTAAGCTGAACAAAGAAATTGAGAATATTCGGAAATATCTTATGGAAACTTTGGATCGTGCAGATTAGAACCTTGTTGACAATCTCAATCAAGCAAAGGCAGCAAGAGTTTTACAGTTGAATAATGAGACACACGTTGTGAAGTGCTTTCCGCGATAGAGGTAAGACATTCCGTCAACATTGGTACGATGTTCAGGGTTCGGATGCGTTTGGATAAAAACGATAACGGTATTTTCCAAATTAACTCAGAAGAGCCAACTTCCTGATGATCAGGTAAGCAATCAATGGCTACAGATCATCATCTTCCAAATGGGAATGAGAAACATAAAGATGTTTTGGGTGAGTTGTATGGAAATATGCTACTATGTGGAGATGCTTAGTTTGCTTGAACAAGAGTTCATAAAAAATACTCATCAGTCCTTTCCAAAATTTTGTACAATGACCTTAAATGTAAGCTCTCACTGAGTGTATACAACAAAATTAATGAAGTTGTAGAGAAATGGGTCAAGGTAACTAACATTTTTGACAAAAAAATTATTAATAAAACTAAAGCCATTATTGATATAGTTATAATCTAATTAAATGTCAACTCAAGTTTCAGAAATTTGACTCGTTAAAAATCATACTTTCAAACAAACAAATAAAAAACCATTAAAAATATAAAAAAATTAAAATAAAAATTGGACATTTTGTTTGAATAATTCCACAAATAACAAATATCTTTAAAAAGTTGTCAGAAAAAACTTTGGTTTTTTCAACCGAATATTAATCTGTTTAAAAAAATTGCAGTAGCATGAAAACGAAATGAGATATGGCCGTTCAAATCCTTGCCTGCTGTGCAAAAAGTACTTATTTCAAGCCCTTTAAATCTACAATATTTTAAAGATAAAGGCTAAAAAAAACTTTTTTTACTTGAGGTTAAAGTTCATACAATTCGCTTTAAAATGGGGTTTTAATGGATTAAATATCTCAAAATGCAACAAAGTTATGGCCAAAAAATTACATATACACTTTTCTCAAGATGCCGATAATACCAAAGGAAACATCAAATATATGAGGCTTTGTACATAAACAAATAAGTTATGCTAAATAATCTGTTTGTAGTATAAGCGGCAATTCGTTACCATTGAAACCATTGTTTAAAAAAGTAAACTATTTAACTACAAAACATTTTAAAATTTATAAAATAAAATAACTATAAAATAAAAAAACCTTTATACAATTACTAATTATAAAATTACTTACATATTTATAACTAAACTTCAAGTAGTTATTTAAATGTAGCACCAATTGAGCAGGGATAATTTGTTTTTCAATATCTGTATATAAACACTCAACTTCACTATTCAAAAACACTAATATTCTTCAGAACATATGATCATATTTGGGCTCGATTCACTTCCAAGATTCGTTTGTCTTTGTCTTCTACTTTATTGATGACGATATATCGTAGCAACAATCAAATTAGGCATCTGTATGTAATTGTAGTGGTGAATAAATCATAGTGATCCAGTTAACGTTGTTTGATAATAAAATATTAGTATGCATGCGGTGTAACCAACAGAAGTTCATACGCCACTGCTTAGTGGCCCTTTGAGTTGTTACTACTCTTAAAATGTCTCCTTTTCATTCAAATTTTGACAAAAAAGTATTTTATCCTTCTTTTAGTGGCTCGCATATTTCTGTTCGTTAAGCGGCGTAACCACCAGAACTACGTTAATGATTAATTGTACACAATAGAACAATTGATGTTTGCATAGATACCTACATAAGTTATCATAGCACCAAGAACTGCCTAGTCACTGCTGGAAAGTCAATAGCATGTTTTCTTACCATTGGCAGGTTAAAACATGCTTTTCTATTTCCATTGTAAAGTTTCTGTTTTTTAATACTATAAAAAAGATCTGTCTTATTTAACCAGGCGAAGTTAGGGCTAAGGAGCTCTCTCTAACACTTAACCTCGGGACCAACAGCTTTACGTGACTTCCAAACCACGGGAGCGGCAGGGCAAAATCTATTAGGGGTCACATCGGGAATCTAACCCAGACCCGCTGCGTGACAAACCAGCACTTTAGCCCCTTATCTACGGCCACTCCAATCTTATAATGAGTTAAGTGGACACTGCACGATTATTACAGGTGGCTTTACTATTTCTGTGAACCATAATTTGAAATTACAGTAGAACCTCTTTAATCCGAACCCCCGTAATCCAAACGTCCACTAATCTGAACGCCGCCGCAGGAGCCGTTTAACGTTGGCCGTTGAATGAACTACAACGGAATGCGCGCGAAACAGTACTGTTTATTCACTATGTTTACTACTGTATTAAATAAACACTGTATTTTACTTTATAAAGCATTTTTCACTTTTCCCGCAACAATTACGATCCATTTTAGCCACGTTTTAGATATTGTTATGTAAAAGCAACAATATGTTCTGTAATCCGAACATTCCTTAGTCCGAACTACCCCCGGTCCCAATTAGTTCAGATTAAAGAGGTTCTACTGTATAATTTTTTTAATTTAAAATTGCCAAAAATGGCATTTAAAGTTTCACATGTTTAACTATACTAACATTAAAAATATACTCAAATTTTTTTTTTAATCATCTAATGGTCCATTAGAACAGCTCTTCACCCATTAGATAACATTTAAGTGTTACAGTATGATCACTTTTACAGACCGAAACCGTAAAATTTTTTTTCCACACCTTTTTCCGTGAAACATTTTTCGTGAAGTGAAAAAGCCCTCTTAACCCTAGACTGTGGTTTTTGAGGCGCCAAATATATAAATTTGTTTAAAGTCATTATATGCATTTTTATATATAATTGGAAATTTTATGGTTATTAAAGATCAAATATTTTAAATAAATGCAAAAATAATTTTCCTTTCAAATTATGTCAGTGTTAGCCCGTTCAAAATTACAGCATTTGTTCCTAAGACACCAACTTTTTAGAAAAAAACAGGCTGCTGCAAGGATAACCAAGGTTATTTTGGCTATTTTAAATATGACATTCTTAACCTCCTACAATCCAGGAACATATCAAGAATGTTAACAAGAGTTCAGGAATACCCTATACATACTCCCACCTAAAAAATAACTAATGTAAACATTTGTTAAATACAATAGCCTTAACACTCCTTTTGCAAATCTTATTTGTAACTCACACAACAATGTACAAAAGATATGTAAAATAAAATATCACATAATAATGGATTAATGAGGTTATATTTCAATCATAATTTTATACAGTGTAACATATTTCTAGTTTGCTTGAAATCTAAAACGTATAAAAAATACAATTAATTCCCAGCACTATTAAGCAACTTTTCCTAACAAAATAAGTCTACAGCATTGAAATACTGCTATAGAATCCAATAATATAAAATATCACGAGTCAATCAAGTTTTCTACATTATTTAACACAATTCTTTTGATCCATTTTTCAAGCTAACTTGTCACATTGTTATTAATAAAACAAAATGCAAGACATGATCCTGACTTAACAAGACACATTAACATGACCTGCTGAGAGATCCTTCAAGTACTATCTATTATACAAATGGAATATTAACTGGAAGAAAACATGAAAACCTTATTAGGCTATTGAAGACAGATAACAACTCTAACAAACATGAAAAAATAATTATAGTTATTATAAAATTGTTTCATTATGTAACTACATATTTACATTCGTAAATTCACAATTTTTGTTCACATGGTAATTTAAAATACATTAGTCAGTTACTCCAACACCAGAACTATTAAATAAAAACCATTGTTTATTAACCGTATATTAAAGTAAAATAAGGGGCCTTATACTCTAATAATCACAGCTTTTGTTGTTATCGTGACTAGCGTGTCTCGTAGGTAGTAAGGAGAGCGGCGTCGACAGGCTCCATGCACGAGGGGCAGGTGAAACTGCGCATCAGCCAATCATCTATGCACTTTACATGGTATGTGTGCATGCAGGGCAGGTATCGCACATTGTCTCCAACAACCAGCTCGACCATACAGATCACACATCTGTACCATCACACAGATCATATAGCTTATATCATGCCATTTTATGGAATAAAGCTTGAATGTGGTAAAAAATCTTGTACACATTACACAATTATCATATCATAAAATATGGTTCAACAAAATTCACTGGCTCAATCATACATCATTACAGACATTAGGTCACCAATGGATATATTTTAAAACACCGGTGCCAGGTAACTTTTTGCCAGTTTTTGTTTTATTTATTTCCAGTAACCCATCAAGAATTCATCAACAGGTCAAAGATTTAAAATACAGAACTTTGAAGCGGTTTTTCCACTTTAAGTAAACCTAATACCAATGTGTAACAGAAGTTTTTCAAACAATAACATGTTGTTCTGATAAATATAGCTTTGTTATTCCCGCTCCCAGTAGGGAAATCAATTTGTCTTGAAATAATATAATTTCAAGAATACAGATGTTGTGTATAGGTCACAATTCAAATAAAACTGGTTTTATGCACAGCGTTTTGTATTGCACGTTCAGAAATGCCTATCTTGGTGCGTCCCATGTGAGACACACATTAAAACTACACTGGCTATCGCACTTTTGCTCAAAACGCATGTATGACATTTCAGTCATTTGTTAACACGTTTTTATTGACGCATTCCTGTAAGAGACTGGTAGAGGAGCTTAAAGTGTGCAATACTTTGTAAATTCTTGTTAGGATAGTGCTAACTATTTGTTGACAATTGAAATGTGGACCACTATACGTGTATGGGTGGGCGGGTGGGTCAATACCACTGTACGTGTTTGGATGGCTGGGTGGGTCAATACCACTGTACGTGTAGGGTGGTTGGGCCAATACCACTGTACGTGTAGGGGTGGGTCAATACTACTGTACGTGAATCTATAGGAACATTAACATCTTGATCCTGCCGATAGAGATAAGACGTCAGCAGGCACTAATTAAAGATCTTGAGTGCCCCACACCTCCCCATTACCCAGGATCTCCCACGTAAAAACGGTCACTTAAAATAAAGAAACCCGCCTCCACGCACTGCTCTTTAGTTCAGTAAATTATACATGTTTTATAATTTAGTGAGAATAAAAATGTTTAAAACAAGAGACTGGTCAGTGCATCCTATACAAAGAAATGAAATGAAAAATGTTTTATTTATCGAGGCAAAGTTAGGACCATTAGGTCCTCTCTTACACTTAACCTCATAAAAGTGATATTTCAGACAGGTTTGCATAAATATACCCATCTGACTACAATTGTTTAGAATAAACATGCAACATTCTCCGAACATGCATTTTAAAAATCTGGCACGAGTATCTGGAAGACATGCGTCCCTCAGGTAATACAAGTTTATGCGCTTTCATGCACAAATGCTGTAATTTGTCCTAATAGAAGTAGGATTGTGTCTGTAACGTGACACAAAAGGCGTTGCATAAAACTTGTCTTGGTCAAAAGTAAATCTTTATGGTGTATTCATAGATAAAAATAAATAAGGCAAAAGATGCGAGATTGTATGGAGCTGCGAGTATTTATATAGAACAGGGGCTTTGTTGTTTATTGGCAGAACATTTTTATCATAACAGATAAACAATTCAAAAATAAGAATATGATTAGGTTCTCAGTGGAATAAATAACCAAAAGAAAGAAAAACCGATTTTGAAAACTTTTTTCTTAAATATAGCATTTTGGGTACTCAAATTGTGCAGAATTTCATCTTGATTATGAATATAACTAGAGAATTGTAATAATAAGTGTGCTAACACCAGAGAGGTGGGTTTAGGTAGTTATGATTTGATTAAAAAATTCTTTACTACTTTACTAAGATATTAACCCTTCCCACGCAGCATAAAATCAGCCTAATTTATGTGTAACGCTGAATTAACATAAAAACATTTATGTTCATTTTTTCAAATTTAATTTTTGTTTTAGTTTTGTATATATAATAGTAGTAAAAAAATATTAAACTTATGATACTTCAATTGTGTATGCCTATTATAATTTAGGTGAAAGTTATAGGTTTTTAACAAAAAAATCACATTTTTGACTAAAAATAATTTATTATGTACCGGTTTACTATTATAATATAGGCCTATGTCAAAAATGTAAAAGGAATACAAACTACAAGAAAACTAAACAAAATTTGTATAACACATCTCAGAAGTTTGGTAACATGTGATTCGCTTCGAAACACTTGTCCGGGTGTAGCGCCGGTTTCGCTGCGCAGGTCTTACAGAAGTATATTGTTTCCTTCCGCATTCCTCTCTTCGTACACACTACGCATCTTACAGTTCCCTTTTCTGTAAGCTGAGATGTTACTTTGTTGAGTGACAAAGAAACGATAGTGCGGGTGCGGATCTAACTCAGAGCACGTCACTAGACAGACTGACTAAAAGCGCGCGAATATACTCGTCTGCCGCGCCCAGAAAGGGAGGGGAGTAGCCGGCCGCCTGGCGCCTGGATACAAAATGGTGACTCGATCTATTGTTGACCAGTGACGATGAGAAAACAACACGCCCACGTCCTTTTGAATACACGGAGAATATATTCCTGCATTCTAACGGGACTTATGTGAACTAGTTACCTCACCAGCTGACTAAATAACGAGTTGCGAGTATACTCGTTATTCGCGTTTCGGTCGAAGTCATGTTTGCGGATATATCCGTTTGCCGCGTGGGAAGGGTTAAACAGTACAAAATTATAATAGGCCATTTGTTACGTTGTTCTGGCTTTTGTTGGGTTAGATTGGGTTTTGTTGGGTTAGATTGACTTTTGTGGGGTTTGGCTGGTTTCAACAGGTTATGTTTGATTGGGCCATGTTAGGTTTTTACAGGTTATGTTGTGTTATTAGGTTAGGAAAGGTGAAAAGTTTATCAGCTTACGACTTTAGTAATTTTGGTGGTTATCATTTGTCACACATGTAAAGTAAAGTATAACTAAACAACATCAAAG
Source organism: Stictocephala bisonia (assembly GCA_035578905.1). NCBI lineage: Eukaryota > Metazoa > Arthropoda > Insecta > Hemiptera > Membracidae > Stictocephala > Stictocephala bisonia. Next base: position 3,090,116 of record JAQJVL010000005.1, read on the forward strand.
CTAATGAAACCAGCCTAACATAACATAACCAAAAAATGTAATGTAACCTTACAAATCCTAACCTGACCTAACGTACTCAAACACTCACTAATCCAGCATTAAAAGTATCAGAGTGAAATATCACACAATTTTTAGTAACAACAATGCTATAATTCATAGAAATTTTTAAATGGTTTTCCTTCATTTTCTTAACTTTCCTGGTTTTTCGCTTAAAGAAAAAAAATCATATTCTTGTTTCGTAGTAATTCAACTATGTAAAAATTTTTTACCAAAAACGACACGGTTCCTGTTCTATAAAATTACTTAGCTATGAGGTCTAAAATAAGAAAGTTAAATCACCAGAAATTATTAACTTCAATAATTTTAAATAAACAAAATTTGTAAGGGATACAAATTTTCCAAAGTGATGTGGACCATATATGTATTTGGAATGGTTTCTTTTCTAAACGACAGCTAAGATATTGCACCTCAGGAGATATTGTGCATACTCCACTTGAAGGCACTTATCCATCATTTAAATAACATATTTTGGACATTACTAAAACAAAATTAATTATAACATTAGTGAAAGATAGCAATAGAGGCCTGATGGCTATCCTCTATGCTAGTCGCGTCATGCCCCACTGAAATGGGTGTTTACTGAGCATGGTGGCAAGTAGTCTTTGAATGAAGAACAGCGCTTCATAAGATATTCATATTACCAAAAGTAAAAATTATTTATTTACATGAATATGTTGATCCAAAGTAAAATTATTGAATTCACATAAATAAACTCTGTTAAAACCTGCTGTTGACTGAGCTTTAAAAAACCGTTAGAAAAGAATGGGTAGACTGGTGATACATATATCTATTGTATTTTATATAGAATACAACATTTGTGTTCTGAACTCTTTGATCGTATGACCTTGTCTTCAAAATAAACAGTTAGATCAGAGTCAACTCTAAGAGTGAACAATATTTACACATTTCTAACTGAAATAGAGTTCATTCACGAGAAATGAGTAATTTCCTTTTACGCATCATTAAAAACTAACCTCCTCCAAATTAACACCCATGACTAAAACTAACCTCCTCCAAATTAACACCCATGACTAAAACTAACCTCCTCCAAATTAACACCCATGACTAAAACTAACCTCCTCCAAATTAACACCCATGACTAAAACTAACCTCCTCCAAATTAACACCCATGACTAAAACTAACCTCCTCCAAATTAACACCCATGACTAAAACATAACTAAATTTCTCCTGAGTTGTACTTGGAGATTATACTTCTTTTTAATCTGATCTTGTCCATTTTCAGTTTTTCACTAGATCTGGGTGCAAATTCCCTTTATCATCTTCAATATATCCAAACCATTTCCCTTACAATCGCATTCCATGCCATCAACCTCTCTCCCGACTCCTTTTATCTATCTTTTTTAACTTCTTCTTTATTACCTATCACATATTAATCACGAATAGTGATTATCTCTATCTGATATAATTTTAACTGTTCTTAATAGTTCATATAAAATTACTTTCTAACAATTACATACAATCATGTTTTGTATTTAGTAATTTAGCAGTCAAATCATAAGTGTACCAAAGACTAATAACACTTCCCCAACCTTATAAAAAAAACGATTAAGTTTTTCCTTAACTTAATAAAAAGCAGTTGTCCTAAACCTGTATTATCAGATGTGAGAAGTACCCATTAAATAAAATAGCTTGTATTATTTATTAAACAAATGGCTGCAGAATAATGTGTACCAGCACAAGACACTTTAGTCCCATATAAGAGCCATCCATTTAATCACACTCATTTTACATTAAAGAAACTGTGAAAAACTTACTCTCTGCTTTTTTTGCACCCATCATAAGTTCCAGTAGGAAGATGTTGAATTAGTCCAAGGCGTTTAGCAATTTTAACTTGCTCTTCTTCTGTAAGCTGAGTCACTGGGCGGCTTATGTTTGGCGACGGATAGTACACGGGCAGGGCCTCCTGCAAATATTATCCACAGTATGATGTTAATACATGGCTTATAGACATTAACTATGGCAGTCGTAGAATGTTTTGACAAAGTTAGAACAAGTTATACTTAACCATAAAACATATCTTTATGATATAAATAACTTTTAGAAAACTAAAAATACAATATGTTACACATATATAATAATAGTAAAAACAACATAAAAGATATTTTTATGTAACTTAAAATATACTCAAAGATTACAAAAACACAATATATCATTACAATATGTTAGTTACAAAGAAAAAGAAACAGCTCTGCAAAGACAAAGTAACATTAATCTCCTTATACATACCGTACTGTAAGCATACACAAAGTGCCACAATAGCCATTAACCCCATGAGGCCCAGAGAAGGCTTAGAACCGCAGGCCTCAAGCACCTCAACGCATATAATTGTGATCACGCAGATTATACCATAGTCGGCGATCGGTCACGGTAAATGGATTCATATTTCAAAAACCTCTAGAGATATTTGTGTGAAACTTGGTAGATGCCTTAATACCTTAATTACCTCATATTTACCAAAATAATATTACGTGTAAACGAGTAAGTAAAGAGAAAGTGTAAAATACAAATAATTTAGATGTTTCTATGCTAAATCCAACGATAACTTTTTCATTAAAATCAGTACACAAATAAAAACGTTCTGCTTAATTTAGTTTTTATAGGGATATTTAATAGGTTGCAGATTTTAATAATATTGAAATAAAGACAGTATAAAAGCTGGTGAACCTTTTCTATTAATTCACTACCACAACTTTGGTTAGGTTATGTTAGTTTAAGTTTTAGTTGGTTATGTTAGGTTAACCTACGTTATAGTAATGGTAGTGAATTAACAGAAAAACGTTATCGTGACACCAGACGAATAAGGTCGAAATTTTAACTCACAGGTTCCCTCTTTGGGGCTGAAAGAATTAAAGATAAATTAAGACATCTGTTTAATTAATACTAAAGTAAACGGTTGACTTTATACTCTTTTTATTTCAATATTATTAAACTCTCCAACCTATTAAATATCCCTATAAAAACTAAATTAACCAGAATTTTTTTATTTGTGTACTGATTTTAATGAAAAAGGTATCATTGGATTGTCATAGAAATATCTAAAATATTAGTTTTTTGCACCTTTTCTCTTTACTTACTCGTTACACATAATTTTATTTTTAAAAATTAAATTACCGCTATTTTGAAATTTGTAAACTTAAAAAAAGTATTATTTTGGTAAATTTGATGCAATTAAGGTATTAATGCATCTACCAAGTTTCATACAAATATCTTTAGAGATTTTTGAAATATCAACAGTTTTGTAAAATAACAAAATGGCGGATAGTGGGCTAAAATAAGCAGAAATTATAATATTGTCACTAAAACATTTTCGATTTGTTTTGTATGTATAACCACGTCCTGTAGCTGGTGCTAAGCTTTTATGTGACACCCTGTATATTGGGTCTATATGTGTCCAATAGTAATATACAGGAAGTCTGAAGTCTGGGTACGGCTTAATATTTAATAAACCCTAGCAGATAACATCTATAAACTTTCCTCAGAGTTACATGGCTATATAAACTATTTTTTCTTGCTATTACTACTGTATGACATCCCTACCATGGGGGGACTGCCCACAGAGGAAGTCTTACAAATCTTAAATGTAAGTTTAAATCAATGTGAATACCATTTTAAAAGTCTTAATTAGTAGAATACCATGCCCCAAATTAGACCTCAAAAGGTTAGGGCTTAACAAAATAGCAGCGCTCGAAAGTTTCAATACTGATCTTATGTGCAAAGTTTCAATACTGATCTTATTTGCAAGTTCAAGAATGGTTTCATTTTACTGTAACCATATCAGATGAAGCCACAAAACTTCACACATTATTACTATACACTTTAATATATATTCAGTGTCCTGATATTACTCTATGGGAACAAGGAGTCAGTAGAAAAATTTCAATGTAAGCATAGGTTGATATGCACATCGTTCTAAAGGGATGGTCAAGCAATGAAGAATGCTGCAAACTGCACTTCAAAATATTTATCCATTACAAAATGGTTGGATTTCAAAGATTATAACGCTGCAACATTTCATTTCAGAATCCACATTCCTAACTTAACTCATTTTGGTAAAGTTTTTTGACAGAAAACTTGTACCATCAATTGACAGACAGAGAACCTAATTCACTCTCTACCCATATAGAATATATTGTCGTAAGTGGTTGATGTTTGACTGTAAATAATCTTTTAAAAACTTTGCTTGTGTACCATTACTACCTGTGATGAAGAATGCTGTTTTGTTTTAGTTTTTGTTTGTTTCTTAACAAGTTACTGCTCAACATTATATTTATATCAAGCAGTGACAAAAAAAAAACAATGATTTGTAGATAAGTTATTAATGATTTTCAAGTCAAACATTATCAAAATAATATTTTAGTCTAAATCCTGTTAATTCAGACAAATGATAAAATTTCAAAGAAAAGAATTTGTTATTGTTTTTATGGCAAAGCTTTTGATGAATACATTTCAACCTTTAATGTATGACTTTGTTAAGAAATATAAACATACATTCCAACAAAGTTTCTCCCACCATGATCACGGACGGATTGATGATCCTAAGGGGTTTGAATTCATCATTGACATTCAAGGTGAGTTCACCTGTAAGTGTAGTGGTCCGTGGTTCCTAGTCCTCGTACCTTGTGGAGTTCAATTCAATTTATTTCGCAAGTGCAAGTACACATTGCTGCAGTGCACATATAAACCATCTAGCTATATGCTAGTTGATAGAAAATATATATTACTAAATAATTTTGTCGTTATATAATATTCGAGCGTTTAATATTAAGTTATAAATGAGAAAAATAATTCTCATAACTAATCAGTTTAACTAACAAATAAGACAACTATCTTATTTGATACAACATAAATAGAAAAAATAATAATAAATTAAATGAAATAAATAATAAATTAAGGGATTTTCTTCCTTTAACAGAGAGAGTGAGACAAAGAGTTAGAAAGAGAGAGTGCAAAAGATATCTTTATGATTATGCAGTGTATGAACATTCATGATCAAACAATGAACCAGAATAATTTTCAGAATGCTCCTGACATTTAAGAGGGCTCGTCGGGACAGTACCTTGGAATTCCTAACATGCAGTTTTAAATAGACAGACAATGGAGAGAAACCTGCTCAAATCCCGTATTTCTGATGGCATGTAGTTGTTTACAGGATTTCTTACTTTAATTTGGGTTACTTAAGGAAAAAGATAGTATTAAATATAAATTTAATCAATACACACTGTAAAAACTTAAATGCATATCTACAAGGTGTCCCAAAAGTAAAATGCCCCAAACTTCGGGAAATGGTTATATAATGTAGGTCAAAATAAAAAGAAAATCAAGAATAATTTTTTTTCAAAAACACTTTGTTTACCAGATATCCACCATTTTGTTTTTTTTTTTCACAAAAGAATTGTTTTATCCGAGTTGGCTGAACTGATCTTTTTGAAACTCGCTATATATATTAAGATAATAGAGACCTATTCTAGAAAAAAAATCAACTTTATCCAAATTACAATTTTAAAAATGTTGGCCATTCGTATTTTTTGCCGTGTTCCCACAATTTCCATTTAAAAATCTAAAATGACCACCATTTTGAAATTTGAACAAGTTGATTTTTTTTCTAGAATAGGTTTCTATTATCTTAACATGCATAGCGAGTTTTTTAAAGAACAGTTTAGCCAACTCGGAGATAAAAATTCTTTTGTGACAAATACAAAATTTGTTATCTTTGTTTTAAAAACTATAAAATGGCGGATATCTGGTAAACAAAGTGTTTTTGGAAAAGAAATTACTCTTGATTTTCTCTTCATTTTGACCTATATAACCATTTCCCGAAGTTTGGCACTTTACTTTTTGGAAATCCTGTGTATATATCAAGAATTTTACTTCAATTTTTCAAAATTTACATAGAATAAAAAATAAACTCACCAACTCTGATTCAAAATCTACTTCTGGAAGAGGAGGCAGTGGAGGAGATAAAAAACGTGTGAAGGAAGGTATTGGAGGGAGAGGCGGAGAATCAGCCTAAATAATAAACTCATTATGTACCAGTTCTAATAAATTATTGCAGGGTTAAAGTTCACAGCTCACAGGAATTGTTTCATTTAAAAAAATCTTAGTACATTAGTGTTGAATGAATTGATTTGTCTACATCTACTATTGTATGTATTTATGGCTATTTTAATGATTATGTTTCTTTTTCATACATGATTTTCTTTAATATATGTACATAGAAGAAACTCTCACAATTCTGAAGACTAATGATATACTAGAAAATGCCATTAATCAATGCAATATGGCATTATTCTACTATCCAATATTGCATTAGTTTTTAGGGTAATTCTTCCCAATCAAAATCAATTTAGAAACTACAGAAAAAAGCTATAAGAAGTATTACGAAATAAAACAATAGAGCTTCTTGCAAAGCAATTTTTAAAACACTGCCAGCCTTATATATTTATAAACTATCAATTTTTGTCTACAAAAACGAAGAACTGTTTGACAAAGAGAGGGTTGGTCATAAATTTAATTTAAATTTCTTTAGTTTAAATGTTAATAAATACTGGGTGGCGCAAAAAGAATGGTCACATTTAAAATGAATATAACTTCAAAATTCTCAACATAACTCTTTATAAACATTTTAGAGATTGTTTATTTCCCCAATTAAAAAAATAACCTAATAAGTACAAAAGTGAAATAACTAAAGTTCCTGTTATGAAAATAACTTCCTGAAGATAGTGTCCATTTTCATTCATACCTATCAGGAGCCTTTCTTTTAAGTTCTCTATCACCTTCGTGATGGTTTCCTCTTCATTTCCCGATATTTCCTCCCGAATGGCTCCCTTTAGTTCAATCAAGTTTCAGAGTTTGAGTACATACACCTTATCTTTCAGATATCTCCAAAGAAAAAAATCATATGTTAACAAATCCAGTGATTTGAGGACCAATACAAATCACCAAAGCTTGAGATAACGTGGCCACAGAACATGAGTTTCTAAACATTCGTCAAGTCCATTGAGGTATGGGTTATATTACTATATAGCAGAAACCACATACGCTTTGTTTCAATGTTCAACTTGTGCAAGCACTAAAAAGTTACAGATCATGTGGACGTCGCATGCTGAATTCAAAGAAATAAGGCAATCCCTCATTTGCATAACGATCATCAAAGTGACAATTTGATATGAAAACGCTTCTGGTGTAATTGGCTGGGATTTTCTGTGCCCAATATCTACAGTTTTGTTTGTTTATCTGACATGACGAGCACAACATTATTACCAGAGTACAAAACTTTTTTTTACAAAACTTTTTGTGGTGTTCAAAATCTCTTTAGTAAAGTTTATGAGTAATAATGATTCTATAAGGATGTACTTTAAACTCAATTTGTAGAATAAGCTGTAAGAAGCGTGATTAAACAGTTAAAGCTAGAGGATGTCTTATTTTACCAATCAAAGTTACGGGTAAGAAGTCCTCTATAACACTTAACCTGGGGACAAATGGCTTAAGGATGACTTCCAAACCCATACCAGTGACTGTGCAGGTAGGCTTCTTGCAAGGACGGGATCGCTCAGCTAGTCTCCCATTGAAGGAACAGCATTATTACTTCTTGAGACCGTAAACTTATGGTAACCTCTGAACCCTCAGAGAGGCAGAAGCAAGAGCACTGGCGACAAAGGTCTAAAGCTGAAGCATGCTGCCTGGAAGAACAACGGTGATTTTGAAGTGTTGATGCTCTTGCTTCCTTGACGTTTTCTGGAGAAACCCCTGTACATGGAATGTCCAGTAGATTCGCCACTTATTACAGACCCTGTAGCCTGAAAGGCGACTACTTTTCTTCTGCAGTAAGTTTTTGTGAGAGGCAATTATCGATACATGAATGGAAATCATTTGTTACTATTATGCTAAGTGAATAGTAGACCCATCGCAATATTGATCTGCAATCACTAATTGGTCCATCATATGCTTCACTAAAACGTAAATGCTGCACAGTGATGGATGAGTCGTTGTTATTTATAACAAAAACTGCTCTATAAGGTAAACACAATATTCTACCACCCATTGCGCCATTTCATGGCAAAATGGCTGCCATGGCCAAAGTACTGACAACTGGTGAGGGTACCCCTCCCATGCCTTACACCACAATTTGCAGTTAAAATTTGACCATTCTTTTTTAATCACCTATTATTTAGTAACAATCAAACAAAAAAATATATATCCTTTGAATGCTGCCCTTTTGAACAGTCTAACCTTAAAAAAAATAGTAGTCTTCAAAAGTAAGTTTTGGTGAGAGGCAATTATCGATACTTGAAAGAATGTAATTAACATTTTTTACGTAAAAGATTTGTTACTATTATGAGTGAATTTTCACCAAGATTAATTTTGCCTATTAATTAGCTGTGTTTTATAAATCAAATTTTATCATGGGAACTCCAAGTTAAAATGGAGTTTAAAGTTGCTATACACTGTTCTAATTCGTGACATTTGATTTTAGCACCTGGGCAAATTATCACCAATTATCATACCATATTTTGTTTATTTATATTCAACTCTTAATTAGCAATATTGTGATTTTTAGTGTTCATTACAATAACACAGAAAATCAAATTTCAATAAAAGAATGTTATCCTATAAGTAGGTAAGAAATAATAATGATTTTTTTAAATTAAATACAGCACTGATGAAACAATGTTTTTCATTTATTAACCCTTTTATTGCCACTGGAACATTATTGAAGTTGAAAAATTCTGCACCAAAATTTTGTAGTTAGTCTCAAAGTGCCAAACCGCAAATGGTGAAGCTGTAAAGATTTACATAAAAATTCATAAATCTGTTTTGAAGCAACATATTTATATAAATCAGGTATTAAATTGGGTTTTTATTAGATAAGAAAACGTCTTAAAACAAAATTAAATTAAAATTAAACATATTCTAACTTTTTACAAGCATTAAATTTTGTCTTAAAAGTGAAAAAATTTTAATTAAAAAAAAAAAACGTTTTATGTTTGAGCTTATTATAGCAATATAAAATGCAACATTTTTACTGTGGAGAGTATTTTATTGTCGATCCTTGTTATATATTCTTTATACATCATACAAATTTTAAGTTGTTCTTTTCAAAATAAACTCCAATAATTTATTTTAGTTTTTATGTTCTCTTTTTGCGTTACTTGAGAGTTGATATTCTATATATAGCCTAACCTACACACATAGGTAAGCAAATATTTTAATGTAATATCACTACATAATAATAATAATAAGCACTAAAATTAATAATGATCAATTAAAACAAAAATAACTACGCAAAATAATATGCAAACACTAACCAACAACAAGAACACGCCCACAAGTGTTAACATTGAAGAATGACAAATGTTAACATATATTGTTAACAGCTGTCAGCTCTTTTATAGTCAGTTATAAACTTTTTCTTCTTCCAAAGGCAATGGAATTGAACTAAGAATCGCCACGATCTTACAATTTGATTCCTTTTAACTTCGATATATTACTTTATTCATCGGTAAATCGATAAAATACGTGGTGGTGATATTTCGTCACTACGGCACTTTTCACTCATAAATATGGTGACGATATTTCACCACCATGGCACTAAAAGGGTTAATCTAGCCAAGATCAAACCAGTTTTATTGCACAATTAAAATAACTCTTAAATGGATCCTAACAGTTTCTTATATATTAAGAAAAAGAATGACAAAAATGCGTGGAGAAAAAGAAACAAAAGTAAAAAAACCAAAGGAATAAAACAATAACTCACCCGCGTAACTATTATAGGTGGGGCTCCAGGACATGGCAAGGAATTTGTTGGAAAGGAAGGAGGAGGGGCTATTTCTGCATCAGGCTAGATGGGAAAATCATTTGCTTATCAATTATTTCAAACAGTTACAATTAACAACTTTCACTAGAGTTAAAAGTTTCATTTCAAAGATCTTTGTACATAGCATTGGAGATATGTCATTTTCTTCGAAAATGATGACAGCGTAGGAAATGCAGCGACATTATTCTCCTGTATTTGAGAACATAAAAGCACCAACTTTTTCTTAGGAGAGTTTATTTTATCACTGGCTGTTAAGGGTATTGAGTTTTCTCCCTAAAGACCCATGCATGTTCAGCGTGTTGTGTCTGTCAAAAATGTTAGCTAGAAACGCCAATCTTTACAAACATTCTTCATCACAGAACAATTTTAACAAGTCATCATTTTTTTCAATTCACCTCAGATTCATTGGGTCTGGCGACATGTCAAGCCGTATGTATGTATATGCTGTTTTTATTGCAGCTGACCTTAACAGAATTAACCAAAATGGTCTTCCCTCTATACTACTCTAACTGGATCTTGATTTATTCTGATTTAGATAACTTTCTTTAAAATAGTGTGGCTCATGGTATGATAATTTTGCATCATTCCATTTTAATTGATTTTGTTGGACTGATATGTTTGTACACTAAATAAAAATATCCCTAGCATAAAAAAAAACATGTGAAGTCAGGATATCAGTTGTCCGAAGTCAATATATCAGGATGGTTTTATATTCCTTATTAGATTCCATCAAGATAATGGAATTATCTTCTATCAAGAATCTTTTCAGAAAGCAACAAAACTTTTACAAAATTTGAGTAGTTCACACAACTTAAAACAAACAAACACAAAAACCTACCCCATCAACTAACCCGGTTCAACAAGCATCGTCTGGAGGGAGTTTCTCCCACCACTCATCATAGATCAGCCTACTACGGGGATTCAGTTCATCATTGACATTTGAGGTGAGTTCCACCTGTAAGTTTAATAGTTTGTGGTTCCTGGCTGTCCAATGTCCATACCTTAAGGAGTTGGCATATAAAACACTGTTCTATACGTTGAAATTTTTACTATTTAATATCCTTCTCTGTTTATTGTTAATTGATAAGTCTTTTATATTTTTTTCTTTGTATTGTATGTTTTGTAATTATTGTGTATAAGTAACAAAGAGTCCACCATAATCTATAAGCATGTAGTTGTTTAACGGGTTTCTTAGATTGATTTAGGGTAAGATAGGGGAAAAGTTATATTTTAATCTAAATTAATAGGCTATACATTGTAAAACTCATAGGTATATAAGTATATACAAAATATTTTTTATAATTTTTGCAATTATATATAGAAGAAAAAATAAACTCACCAACTCTGATTCAAAATCTACTTCTGGCAGTGAAGGCAGTGAATGGGTTGAAGGGCGTTTCAAGGAAGGTATTGGAGGGGGAGGCGGAGAATCAGCCTAAATAATAAACTTATTACATACTATTATGAATAATTTTAGAGAGTTAAGTCCACAACTCTAAAATTCGCTATTTTATTAACTATGTTTCCTTTCCTTATATAAAGGTTTAATGGTACATGGAAGGGTGTGTCAATATGCTGAAGACTGATGATACCTTAGAAAGTGTTACTAATCAATACAATAAGCCAATGACAGTTATTTGAACTTAGATATGAATAGTAATTTATCTTTCCTTAGATTACAAAATTATACATACATACAGTATATATATATATATATATATATATATATATATATATATATAGTTTATGGTTTGTTGTCAGCTACCATTTACGAATTTAAAAAAATATAAAAGCTGTGTTATATATTTTGGGAAAAAGTACAAAAGTCATGTGATATTAATAAAACTATAATTTTCTCACTAAACTAAATCCAATACATCAAGCTATTCAAGACCTGCCTCACCGATTTTATTTATACTAGCTAATCCCTCCTTAAAAGAGCGCAGGGAGCACTGCAACTATGAGATCCATTGTTTCGATAGATTCTCCGCAATCACATAACTGATCTAGTATCAATCACCATTTATATTTCCAGTAGTTACATCTGCCCACACCAGTTTGGGGCGGATTCAACATTGTCAATTCCCTACGAAAGAAGTTCATTCCACCTACATATATTGACAGAACATTAATAAGGAACTTATTTCATCCATAAAAACTGTTCTACGCTATGGCCCAGCTAGTAGAGGGCGAGAAATTTGATCTGCTCAACTGGAAAGCAGTACGTAGAGGTAGCTTTTGAGATTTTAAGCAACCAATCTGACGTGGGAAATCCTGTGTAGTAGGGAGGTGCAGGGCATTAAGGATATGATTGAATTCTTTAAGTACAGTACAACCTCGGTTATCCGGCCTAATGTAGAGAAGGTCAAGCTGGATACGATAAAAAGCCGGATAAAACATAAGTCATAAATAACTTTGTTTCAATGGAGAAATATGTTTAGTAACTGATTAACAGACAGCACGCATAAGCGGGCGACTAAAATTGCATGTGACGCAACGTGCTCTACAGCAATCGTAATGAGACAAACTACGTTTATCACGCCTAACTCAGCGGCGATATTTTTGGCTGATTGCGAGTCTTCTAATTGCTTGAAATTTTTCTTCTATAGTTACAACCACTTTTTTCCTTTTTATTTCACTCATCTTGGCTGAAAAACATTTACTCACTTATAGTCTACCACTGCCTAAAAAGGAGAATATAATGTGTTCACTCCACTATATAAACTACAGAATGACAATGCAGAGGGAGTTGCCGTAAAATGAACTGTTCAACTTCCCCCACTCGCGAAATGGACTCTTGTAGCCAGCCACATTGAACAAAAGTAAACAACATTGCCAGCTCGGATCTTCAGGCGCATTATTAAATTATTACACAGTAACAAGGTCGCTTGTCGAGAGGGTTACTACTGAATACAGCGCCTGCAATTTGCGAAATACAAAACCGAAACACTTGTTTACGACACTTGTGTTTCAAAACTGAGTCGCTTCCGATTAATTGTAATTTTATCTTATAAATAATTTTTAATGTTAACAACTTGCCGAACCGGATGATACGGACTGCCGGATAATCGAGGCTGTACTGTAGTACCTCCTGATGCTTTATTTCTGGAGGAGCTATATTGCACAGCACCGGAAGCCAAGGAAGTGAGTTACCATGAGAGTGCCACTAATAGCTCTCATGACCCTATTAATTTGGATATAAATTACTTTACTATGTACGCTATTTAGCCATACAGGAGCAAATTCAGCAGCTGAATAAATCAGTGACAAAGTAGTTGTACACGGGACATATGCATTGGCTCCTCAAGATGATCCAGCAATATGATTTAGTAAGTACATTTGCTCAGGTTTTAATTTTAGCTGCCGTTTTGGATTTTTTAAAAACATCAGCGATCAATCTAACGTTACTCCCAGGTACTGCAAATGATCATTATGATGAAGTTTTACACCATTTAGAAAGATGATCACTTTTTGATTAGCTAGTTGGTTACTTAGGTGGAAACAGGCCACTTCGGCTTTTGATAGGTTAGGATTAAGCTTCCAGGTTCTAAAATATTCTTTGGGGGTTGGAAGATCACTTGCGAGCGTTTCTTCAGTAGCACTGAAGTCCTTTTGTTGTTAGGCTAAAGCAATATCATCTGCATATATAAATTTCTGAGACTTAGTGATTGGGATGTCAGCGGTATAGACATTGAATAAAACTGCAGCAAGTACAGGCCCCTGTGGCAACCATCCTTCAGCTGTTTAAGAGCTTTCCTCACGACCGAGCTTTCCTCATGACCGAGCTTTTCTCTTTGACTGTATATTTCCAAAATTTTTGTTAGATGCAGGTAGCAAAGTGAAACAATGGCTTCAAACAGTCTACAATAAGGTACTAAGCTCCAGGCAATTTTCCAAAATCATTTAAGCACTTAAAAGTAGTAGCTGTTCTGAAACCTTGCAAAGATCCTGATGGAGTAAAAAATTGTTACCCTATATCTCTTCTTAGTGTTTGTTATAAGTTGATGTAAAGATTGTTATATAATAGAATATCACCCATTCTTCATTAAAAAACTACAGTTGAACAGGCTTGTTTTCACCCTAGCTGAAGTTAAGCTACCAGATAATTTTTATCTGGGCGACAGCTCTGACATCATTTATTAAGAATGGGTTTGAAAAGAAGTTAAACTGCATTTTCTGTTGATCTCACAGCGGCTAATGACAAAGTATGGAGCAAAGATTTATTGTTAAAGTTCTACAGCCTCCTTCCCTGTCCCTTTCTTTTGCGTCTTTTAGAGTCATTGCTTAGTGCCATGCTAATAAAAGTTTAGAATATTAATTAATATAATTACAATAAAGTAAAATATATACATCCATTTCAATACTGCCCTTTTCAAGAGTCAAACCTTAAAAAAAAATAGTTTGCTGTCCTCAAGCATAAGTTTTGGTGAGAGGCAATTTTCGATATGTGAAATATTATTATAAAAAATTATTAGGTAAGGAATAATAACTAAATGTTATGCTGAGTAAATTCTCGCCAAGTTAAATTTAGCCTGAATATAAAACATTGTCTTAAAAAAACAGTTATCAAGGTCACTCAAAGTTATAATGAAGTTCAAAGTGGCTATATAATGTTCTCACTAGTAAACCATTAAGGTTTACTGTGTTATAATACAGTATTGGTTTATTTATTTTCAACTCTTAATTTGCAATATTGAGATTTTTAATTTTCTTTACATTGACACAGAAAATCAAATTTCGGTACATAAATAGTTGATAACCGATAAGTAGGTAAATATTAATAAATTAAATACACTTCAGCATTGGATGAAACAATGTTTTTCATTTATTAATCTAGTCAAGATTGAACCAGTTTTATTGCATTATAAAAATAACTATTAAATGGGTCCTAACATTTTCCTAATTTATTAAGGAAGAGAAAGCCAAAAATGAAGGAAGAAAAAGAAACATAAGTAAAAATAAACCAAAACAATAACTTACCCTCACTGCTCTAGGATAAGATTGAGGAGATGACAAGGAAGGTGTTGGAACGTAAGCCGGGAAGGCTGTTACGACATCAGCCTGGATAATATAATCATTATTTAGTGATAAATTATTTCAAAGAGTTACAATTATTTAAAGATTTCACAGAGTTAAGAGTTTTACTTTATTTTTCCACATAGCCTAAATCCAATTAAGCACTTGTCACATCTTTTGACAGTCTTATCAATTCCCTCCTTATAAAAATATGCCGCCTGGGAGTGGAGCCAACCTGTACAAAACTTGTGGTACCCCAGTTTTTCTTTCACTATCTCGTGTAAGAGGTTTCGAGAAACTTCAGGAAAGTAGTCAGAAAGTTCCGAGATCGTGAATCGACGATTCTCACAAACCTTTTCGTTCACTTTGCTCAGAAGGTTACTGACAAGAGAAGGCCTACCACTCCTTTCTTCATCGTGAATGTTTGTTCTACCATTTTTAAAAAACCGTACCCACTGACAAACTACACCTTCACTCATAATGTTTGGGCCATAAACGACACACAATTCACGATGAATTTCGACTGCTGAGTGATTTTTTGCCAAAAGAAATCGTATAACACTACGTACTTCACACTTGGCGGGATTTTCTATCGCCGCACTCATGTTTTAAGGCTGTAACTGGACGACGCGTGATCGTACGATGCTCCACCTTGCAGTCTTGCACAGTTAGAAGTGTACTTAGCAACTGCACGCGCCGATATCAGTATGGCGGCGCTACCCCCACTACTTCTCATGCTATGAACAATGGCGGTTACTTTCTCGTATATATAGATCCTAGATATGAACCTGATAATGACACCAATCAATTCAGAAAATAATTAACTATGCAAAAGAATATTTTATTATTCATATTATTAATTACTCCACTGACTTGGTAAAAGTTCCTCATTTTCAAAAAATACGTGCCATTGCAAATAATCAGACAAAGTTGTACCATCAATTAACAGACAAAGAACCTAATTCACTCACTACCATTACTGTATGTAATGCAGAATGCTGTTTTGTTTTAGTTTTTGTTTGTTTCTTAACAAGTAACTGCTCAACATTATATTTATATCAAGCAGTGACAAAAAACAATGATTTTTATTGAAAAATAGTTATTAATTTCAAATATAATACTATAAAAGTAATTTGCTAGAACTACACATTTTTATATGTCTAATTCAGGTCAACACTCCACAAGTGAATACTTCCAGTAGTGTAATCCATCAGTCATTTTAAGTTTACAGAAAAGCCTTTTACTTTTATTCGCTTGCAAATTGCACTCATTATTGTTTTTAGTGTCAATGTGGTTTGAACTGAAATAATAATAGATGAATAGATGGGATTTGTCTTTTATTTCAATAAAAGACACCTACGTTGGTATTGACCTACCCATCCGCCCAAACACCTACGTTGGTATTGACCTACCCATCCGCCCTTACAGGCACAGTAATAATTATATAAGCTTTAATTGGATTTATGTCAACCAATGGATTTATGTTACATGACTTTGCTCTAACATAGGTCTATACTATAACAAAATCATATTACATCAGTAAGAGTTAATTTCATCCATCCCACAATTTCAACCTAAATCTGTGATCACTATGTTTCATGTTTCCCGTACTGTCACTCAGTCAAAATAGATTAAACTGATAATGGTACTAGCCATGATGTAGGAATGCACAAGCTCATTTCTACATAGGCCAATATTAAGATATAAATTAGTTTTTTAGTACAATTCATTTTCAAATATACATAATAGTAGCATCAAACACATTGTAAAAACTTAACCCTGAATCGTGAGGAACGACATAATTTATGTGATTCACAATATGACTAACAAAAGCAAAGAATGGCATAATATATATACTTTTTTGTTAAAATCAATAAAACATGTTTATCATCAAGCAAGCACAACAAAGTTGGTACCAATCGACACAGAATGTTCTGTTCTGTACATTTCAGATTGTTAATAATTTTTTTTATGCAATTTTATAAACGTAGAAAATAAAATTCAAACGTGCAACAAGAAACTTCCGCTCAATTCCCGCCTGGCTCGGAGGTCAGGAGTAGGAAAAATGGCCAAAGTTTGTCACATGACTGAAGAATAACTAGAAGAAAGAATAATGTGTAGTAAATGTCAGTCTGCAGAGAATGAAATACTCTGGCCAACAAAACAAATTACAATGTTTTGGCTGCATTGGGTATTTTATACAAAATTTTGTTTTTAGCCTTTTTTGCATGCTTTCCTGCTACTCATACACAGACACTCGACCAATCCATTCGGCTTGGAATCCCATTGCAATTATACCTGGGATGGGTGGGATAAGGAAGTTGTTAAAGCGTGATCCGGCGGGTGCTGTTTCTCGCTGTACGTGTGCGTAGCCATTGGATTGTAATATAACATGAGGGTAAAAGTACAACCACAAGTTGAGAATATAAAGTTAATCAATTTTCTAAGTTGTATGATATTAAAAAGCATAAGATACCAAACACAACATAGCATTTCTCGTCCGTCGAAATAAAATAATAAACATACAACATTAATCATTTAAAATCAAATTTGCTAACGTTGTTACCCTGTACGTGTGCGTAGCGATTGGATTGTAATATAACATGCAGATAAAAGCACAACCACAAGTTGAATATATAAAGTTAATCAATTTTGTAAATTGTGTGATATTAAAAAGCATAAGATGCCAAACACGACATAGTATTTCTCATCGTAATAAAATAATAAAAAACATTTAAAATCAAATTTGCTAATTAGCAGTAAAATTACGTAATTTAAAATAACTGATGAATGAGGTCTGTTTTTAAATTTGGGAATAATCGTGAAAATAGTTTCTTAATTCTGCATGTACCAGGAAAGACCAAATTCGCATCTTTGAGGTTATTTATTTATAATTATAAAAATAATTTTAATGAAAGAACTACTTGGAAGGCGTTTATTAATAGCTGATATAAAGTAATTAAAATCGAAAAAAGTCAAAATTTCTTTTGACCAAACAGCCTGAAAGGTATATGTAACAAGTATTTTTTCCGATTTTGTCCATATATTATGTTTAAATATGCATAAAATAAAACATAACTTACCAATTCTGGTTCGATATCTAAATCTGACTGTGAAGAGAGCATCGAAGAAGTTGGATAACTTATTGACAAGGAAGGTACTGGAGAAGGAGGAGGAGAATCAGCCTAAATTATAAACTTATTATGTAAAGAGAGTTAAAGTCAACAACTTTCCCTAGAGTTAAGTTTCACTACACAAATCTTCCTACTATGAATGCAGAATCAATTAATTAATTGTGGCTTCTAACTAATAATGTTTCGTTCACATACATGATGGTTTAATAGATGTAAAGGGAAGGATCTGTCACAATTTTTGAGGCTTTAGAGAAAGTGCCTTAATTAATTAATACAATAGTCCAAATACAAATATTTGAGCCAATATTTTAATTAATTATAAATTATTTTTTTTACTAAACTATAAAGGTAATAATTATTATATAAATTGAACAAACAAATGTATATATTTATATACAATAAAACCTTAATACCACGAATCTGAAGGGAATTGAAAAATATTCGTGTTATCAGATATTTATGATAGTGATTTTCTCGTTTATAAATCTTGCCAAGATCTAACCAGTTTTATTACATTATCAAAATAACTCTTAAATAGGTCCTAACATTTTCCTAATATATTAAGAAAAAGAATGGCAAAAATGAGTAAGAAAAAGAAAACATGTAAAACTAAACCAAAACAAACACTCACCCGCACTCCTGCTTTAGGTGGAGATTGACGAGGACATGGCAAGGAATGTGTTGGAAAGGAAGGCTCAGAGGCTTTTCTAGCATCAGCCTGGGTAATAGAAATCATTAATTACTGATAAATTATATGAAATAGTTACAAATTAAAACTTTCACTGAGTTAAGTTTTATTTAAAAAAATCTTCACACATGAATGTAGAATAAATTGATTTGTCTATGTCTAGTCTGTATTGTATTTAACTGTAGCTGTTAATTATGTTTCGTTCACATACATGATGGAGATTTAATGTATGTACAGGAAAGATCTGTCTCAGTTCTGAGGACTAATACTTGGGAAAGTATTATTAATAGATACAATAGCCAAAATATTTAAACAAAGATTTGAATTGTAATTTATATTTTTTAGTCTAAAAGATGTAATAAGTTTTACTTTATATAAGTTATACTTTATACAACCAATTTAATATATTTCGATTTGAATGTTGCTGATTTCAAGTCATACAGTGGGTCCCGCTAATCCGAACCTCAGTAATCTGAAAGTCTATTTAATCCGAAATTGATATTGGTAGATTTTTTTAGGAAATTAAAAGTATTAGTTCCTGTAAAAACACTTTTTTATTTTTGAAAAGACCAAAAGTAAGATACAGAACTGTAAATATGTACAATATTACATTAGTTTAAAATAATCATTCAGGTTTTGTTGTTTTAAAGAATATCTTTCTCTCGAGGCCATATAATGGCAGCGTCTCAAAAGCACAGTGTCTGCTGGGGTCGCGGCGGTATACTGCTCTACGTAGCGTAGTGTGAGGTCAAACGCAGTCATGGCGTTGTGTCGACTACCTACTGTTCACTGATGTTATCTTCTTCTCCTTCACTCTCACTTGATATGTTTGTAGGTTCTTCTGAGATCATTTGAACGATCCTTTAAGCATCGTCATAAAACTCATGCCCAACATAGTCAGCTCGCATCCACTCTTCCATATCAACTAAGACTATATAAGTACTGTACACTGTACAGTATAACAGCTAAGTATAATAAAAGTAAAATAGGTCAACAACTTAAAAATTACAATTAACAAACAAACCGAGATAAGCAAAACGTGGTTTAACTAAATCAATCAAAATTTATTTCACTGAAAGGCAGTACAGAAGTTAACAATGCACAAATGTTATTGAAAAATTTGTGCCCATACAGGCACATGGGCTTGTGGCCTGTACGTGCCTACGAGTTCTATCCTATACATTAACTATATTCAGATTTACCAGCCGATAAAATTAAAAAACATGTAATAAATATAATTTGGAATAATAAACTCAGAAAAAATTATTAACATAGCAAAATACAGTAAATTTGATACACAACATAACTAGATGCTAATTTGAATTTAGACTATATAAAATAAGAAAATAATATAGAGCATGAGTTTAAATAAAAATATAAAAGGAGACAACCTACCATATATCAATAACCGGCAGGACATAAAATATTATTCTATCATGTATAGAGTTCAAGAAAGTGCTACACGTTTAGTTACTTTCTTATGGATGTAAAGACTGACTCAGCGCAGTCGGAGCCGACCATTCATAGCCAAGTTGTAAACAGTCGCTTGAATTATTAACAGGTTCGTCCTGCAGGTCCCTTATCATTGGAGGCATATGCCTGTAAACAGTATTTGAGTATTTGCAATATAATATGCATTGGTCAAGTTGATCGCTCTTTAAAAGACCAGGACTCGCACACCCCTAGTATGGTAGCCGTGGTTGATAAGGGTAAGAAAGACTTCTTTGAGTGTGTAGGTGTAGACCAGCAGTTCTTATAAATAATTGCCTAATCGTTAGTAAATGTGAATCTACAGATAAGAGAGAAGAAGGATACTGTTTGTTTTTATTTAAAGATGATTTAATAATAAATTTATGAATAACGTTTAAAGATTCTAAAACAGTATTGAGGGCTCCTCCTCAAGAAATAAAGTCGTTCAGGAGATGGGATTGAAAATGTGCACAATAAACCAGTTTTAATTCAGTATTTCGACTCTAATTCTTAACAGCATATATCGTTTTCCTAAGTTTAGCTTTTAAGTAGTTAATGTGAGGTTCCCATCTAAGCCTAGTATCAATAACATTAACACACGAACCTAGATATTGATAATTACCTAGATATACTGGTCCTCTCAATTTGCTGGCAAACAGAATCTACACCTACTCTGCAGGTGGCTCGCTCACTGGCCATAGGACGATTGGTAAAATGTTGATTTTAGATAAATTCATTGTTAAAATATTCTCATTAAACCAGATTTTAATCGTGTTCAACTCCCTAGCAGCTAATTCAAATACTTGGTTCCAGGTTTTACCTGTGAATATAACTACCGTCTAGTCTGCAAATAAAAGTATCTTACTGGATATAATCAATGTATCTATATTATTGATACAAACTATAAATAGCAGGTGTCCTAGAGTATTTGTTTGAACAACCCCATAGTTTACCTTTTGAGAATCACTAAGTTGATGATCAATAGATACTACTTGAAGCCTATCGGTTAGATAGCTCTTGAACCAATCTAATGCCACCCCATATACTCCAATCAATTTAAATTTTTTAAATAATAAATTAATGTCAATACTGTCATACACTTTTGCCAAATCAATAAATGTCAGTAGTATTTTTATAATTATCATTTAGTCAATCCATAATTAGTGAATTCATTTTGTATAGCACATCTGAAGTATTCCTCCCCTTCTTGAACCCGAATTGAGAATCTGAAATTAGATTGTTTGTTTCTATATAAGATTGAAACTGTTTCTTTACACATTTTCTATAGTACTAAGCTACACTACAAAAAAATCACTTAAACTGACAATTCAGTCATCCAAAGTATTTTTCGATTAGCGGGACTCCACAGTACCTTAAAATATTGGATTATGGATGTCTTCAACAATAATTTTTGGTGAAAGGGAATTTATCAATACATGAGATAGTATAATTTAAAATTATTATAAATGAAAGCCTTCATTAATATTATGGAAAGTAAATATTTACCAAGTTTAAATTAGGTCAAGACAGTTGTGTCTTAAAAACCACTTTTAGCAAGATTACTCCAAGTTTGGACAGAAGAGTTAAAAGCTTCTTCAACTGTTATTCTTCACTGTGAATGGTTATTTTAATAGAAGGTGTATTTTTAACCTTCCTACTATCTAATTATAGATTTTGTGATCCTAAAACCAATATGTGCTTGTTTTAAATAGAAAACTTTGTCTTATTACCACTTTGTAAAATGTAAATAACTCCTAGATATAAACCTGATATAGCTGCCTATCAATTCAGGAAATAATCATGCAAGTAAATATTTTGTTATCACTATTATAAATTACTAAACTGACTTGGAAAAGTACCTCATTTTCAACAAACATTATCATTGCAAAAAATCAGACAAACTTGTACTATCAATTGACATACATAGAATCTAATGCACACATGGAATAAGAAGGAAAAGAAACATATGTAAAAATAAACCAATAGAGTAAACAGAAAAACCACCTGCACTGCTGCTTTAGGTGGAGATTGAGGAGATGACAAGGAACTTGTTGAAAAGGAAGATTGAGAGAGTGTTTCGAGATCAGTCTGGATTATAAAATCATTATTTACTGATAAATTATATGAAATAGTTACAATTTAAAACTATTACAGAGATAAAAGTTTCATTAAAAAATCTTCATACATGAATGTAGAATGAATTGAATTGTTTATGCCTAGTATTGTATTTAACTTATGGTTGTGTTAATTAATTATCTTTCGATCAAATACATGAAGGAGGTTTAATATATATATATATATATATATATATATATATATATATATATATATACACACAGAGAAAAATCTGTCATAATTCTGAATACTTAGAATGTATCATTAATCAATATTTATATATATATTTGAACATTGTTGCCCTTTTCAAGTCATACCTTAACCCTCCACTTGGCAAATGACGCTGTTGCGTCTTCTGTCACCTTCCATTACGTGGCAAAGACACTGCAGCATCTCATTATGTAAGCCTTTTTGTTAAACGTAATTTCCGTCATAAATCAAAATAAATACTTATGTATTTGGTACCATTCAAAAAAGCAGATTGTAAAGTTTAATTTCATATAGTATTCATTATCTATATCAGCTGACTTCATAACCTTTTTTTATTTTGGTTGTGACTGTACTTTTTGTTTGGGGCTTTACTTCGCCCTGTCAGTTGTGCACATAGTTACTTTCAATAGTATTTTATGGTTTCTGTTTATCAAATTAGTGTAAGTAAACTATAAAAATTATTTTCTTCTTTTTTAAAATTTCAAACAAAATAGCCATTTTTTTAGTGAAGAGATTTTTTATTGACTGAAAACAGACAAAAATATTTGAAAAAAAACTATTTTAGATTCACTGAATGGTTACAAAAGAAAAAAAAATAATTTATTTTACTTCTACTATATTATTCTATAGTTAATTAGCTTAAATTTGGTATATATTAAGTGATATATACAGATTTTAAAATATTTCATAAATAATTTAGTCGTACTGTGCACGACCGGTCAAATTTCTCTGCCAAATTAGGCATTTAGTAACGTCACTTGGAGGTTAAAACAAATTAGATTATGGATGTCTTCTACATTAAGTTTTGGTTCTCTTTTATTAATCTAGCCAAGATCAAACCAGTTTTATTGCATTATCAAAATAATTATTAAATGGGTACTAACATTTTCTAATCTAAATATTTTGTTGATATTATTATTAATTACTGAACTGACTTAGGTAAAGTTCCTCATTTCCAACAAACATGTATAATTGCAAATATCAGACAAACTTGTACCATCAATTGACAGACAGAGAATCTAATGCAATCTCTACTCATAGAATATATTTTTGAAGTGGTTGGCCCACCGTAAAAACTTAAAGGTACATGTAACAAGTATTTTTTCCAATTTTTTTCTATATATTATAATATATAAATATGCATCAAATAAAACAAACTCACCAATTCTGGTTCGATATCTAAATCTGACTGTGAAGAGAGCATCGAAGAAGTTGGATAACTTATTGACAAGGAAGGTACTGGAGAAGGAGGAGGAGAATCAGCCTAAATAATAAACTTATTATGTACTGATAAATTATTTCAGAGAGTTGAAGGAGTTAAATGAGGATTTTTGTAGTGAAACTTTTAACACTTGTGAGTTTCACTAGAAAAATCTTCCAACTTTCAGTATAGAATAAATCAATCATCTTCATTATTTGTATATGCATATAAACATTTTAATAGTCACAACAAAAATAATAAACTAACGTTATTAATGTAAAATAATGATAGTAAACAAGTAATAAACTAGCAGGGTCAATAATTTAAATTATTTTTAAAGTACAACAAACTAAAGGTACAATAAAAAAGGATTTAAACAATTAGTTTATAAATGAGTGACCTAATCTAAATTTAACCAGCAATACAACATTTTTACAATGAATACAGACTTATTAATTAAATTTTCTTTAAATATGTTTAAAAAAAACCAAAAGAATAAAATAATAACCCACCCGCTTTCGGCACACTCTTGCTTCAGGTGCTGCAGAATCAGAAGGACATGGCAAGGAAAGTGTTGGAAAGGAATGCAGAGGAGCTGTTCTAGAATCAGCCTAAATAATAAGACCATTATTAACTCCCAAATAAGTTTAAACAGGTTACTTACCTGAATGATGGAACCATTCCTAGCCACTGCTTTTAAAACCCCTATGGACAAATTATATAGCTGATTAAAGCTTCTTGCTAGCCTAGTGCTATTAAATAATAAAACAGACAGACCAAATATAATCCGACCAAAGGTTAAAGTTTTGTCAGATTATAAGAAAAGATCATTTCATCACACAGGGCATTTATTATAATTGTGCACTTGACTGCCAATAACGATTTGCCGCGAAAGTAGTTTTTTAGTGGTATCTCGAGAAATAATTGTCGTTTAGACTAAAATATTCTGAAATTTATCATATAAAATTCTTGTTTAGAGTAATTTTGGTTTGTTCCATTTTAAAATAATGGAAAATGAACACTGGGCAGATATATAAGATCACAAAAACAATGATTTTTTTAAAGCAACATTTTTGTTACTTTATTTAGAGTTCCTAAAAAATCAAAAGCTTAGAGGACATAACTTATATCTTTAAAAAATGTGTTAACACTCCAATTTTATTACAATTGCAAAGACGTGAAAAAAGCATTTTTAAACGCATTTAAAATAGTGGCATACAAATTAGTTATTATTACTATTTATTAGTAAGTATTCGTAAATCCTACCACTAACCCTTTATATCAGGTACAAACAATGCATATCAGACGGGGAAGTCAATAGGAGGGTGACCTTGAGCATAGTAGAGCGAGTAGTAGCTAGCTGGACAATCCCGTCAACAAAAAAGTGCCGTATTTAAGGCAATTTATCTGGGGCACCTTGTAAAATTTACGAGTACTTACGATTCCAGGGTTAAAATGATGAAAAAAAAAAAAAATATCGGAAATAGGCCTATAATACATTTTATAAACGTGTTGTCTGCACGACTAATATTCGATGATACATGACCTGCACAAATTGCCGTCGACCCAATCAATCTGTATTTTCGTAATATTTTGTATCGTATATTCTTATATCAACTAAGTTAGCGATTCACGAAATCCTAAAGAATCGATCTATCGAATAATGACAGTTTAGTATTTTAATTCATATGAATTTGTTTTGATGTTCTTTTAAACAGATGATGCCATCTGTCATCATCTGGTTTTGTTCCATAATACTGCTTGTCCAATACAGTCCATCTTGACAGTTCGTGGTTCTGTTTGATGACAATTTATTTGTTGTAACTGAAAACAATTTATAATGTAGGCCTAGTATTGTTTTCTATCTTCATAATGATATTGTGTATCATAATTTTGTGTGTTTGATTGTAGTACTGTATTGTACTAATGATTGTTTATTTAGTGATACTTTATACTGGTGCCAAGTGACGAATGTAATGACGAATATTGTCGTTTGCTTTTTAAATTACAAGTTGTACAGAGGCCTAGGAAAACTTTATTTGTATTTAAGAACAATTAATAGGGAAAACTTTGCTAATGAAGAAAATCGTCCTTTTCTCTCTCAAGTTTCAGCAATTTGAAAAAAATGACGGTAATTATACACTTTCTTGCCATCTAGTTGAAAAAGTGGTGAAATATGAGTTTTATCTCTTGAGGAGTTTGATTTCATCCGCGGAAAACTCATTTTTTACCGAAAAATCGAAAAACTAGTTTTTAATCTGATGGTGAAAAAACCAACTTTTTTAAAGATCGTTATATTTCGACAACTTTTTTTTTCATTTTTCGTTTTTCAATGCTGAACACAAATATATTACTGGTTTTTTAGTAAAATTATATTTTCAGCACGAAAAATGCATTTTTACTGACATAACCAAACATAACGTAACTTATCCTAATTGTCCATTTTCTCAACAAAAATTCGTAATTTGCGTTAAATTCAAGTGTTTTGCCTCGGTAACGGCCTACCGGCCGTCACACCAGCGGGAATGTAGGTGAATTCGGTTTTTGTGATTAATAGTTGTTGCATATAATGATCGCGTAATGGCTGTTAATCACGATTCGCCGCGATAGTAGTTTTTCCGTTTTATCTCGAGAAATTTGTATTCAGCGCAAAAAACACACCAAAATAAAAGATTATTAAAATACCATTTAAATTAACGGAAATATGACAAAAATACTAAAAGTTGTGACATAGGTTTTTTAGAATTTTTCGGTAAAATACGTTATTTCCGCGGAATAAAAAACATATCTCGTCAAAATACAGCCAATTCTAGACCCTTTTCACAAGCAAAAAGTTCCAAATTTGTTTGGTGGCATGAAACTGCAAAAATACCGAAATGACACTATATAAACTTGTTTATAGTGTGCCATACTTCAATTTTTAAAATGGTAGACTTGAGCTCCAGAAGCGGCATTAGGCGAGGAAGAGTATCATTGTAATGGGCGTCTTACAAACATTTGCTCAAATTAGGTCACTCGATACAGGAATGACTAATCTGACTTCATTCATTGGTTTAAAGTTAGTAGAGCACGGTCTAGTCTACGGTTAGGCCTATAACAATTGTACTCACCTAAACAAAGTTATGTTAAACGGCAAAAATATATATTATATATGAATTTTGTTCATTTTATATTGGTCCTTTGAATGGTGAACATCAAAATGACGTTAAAAAAATATTGTAAATATGAAAATCCAGTTCAAACTTAGTCAGGGTGCTACTCAATCATGTAAAAAAGATTCAAGCACAATTTAAGGTTTTTCCCAAGGGGTTTCAAACAAAATTCAAGGCACGCTTAGAGGAAAATATTTCTGAATCGACGTCATCACTCACTATAGTACAATACATAAAAAAGCACATGTTTTATAGCTAGGCATGTCAATAATCTTGTAGGCCATAAAGAAATTGAATTATTGCATAAGTATCCTAGGTTTAATTAGCAGTTACCTAAAATTTTTTATTTCATTGATAAGTAGGCTCAAAATCTAGTGATATATATGCCTAGCTTACTTTAATACAATTTTTACTAATAAGCCTACAGACTATTTGCGATAGGCCTAGCTTTAATTAATTACTGTTATATCAATAACACGATGAGTTGAAAACAAAACTCGTTTTTTATCTGATAAGTATGTGAAAAAACCAACATATTTAAAAACCTTTTTTTTCATTTTACATGTTTTGGTAACCATGCAATTTCTTGTCACCTCTGAAAATACAATTTCTTTTTGAAAAAAATGGTGAAATGTGAGTTTTTTTTTAGGTTGATTTCATCCGCAGAAAACTCTTTTTTAACGGAAAATCAAAAAAACTAGTTTTTTATCTGATAGTGAAAAAAAACACCTTTTTAAAAAATAGTTTTCCGTCAAATTTCTTTTCCATTTCACATGTTTTTTTTTTAAGCTGAACACGAATGTATAATTGTGTTTGCAATAAAACTATTTATTTAGCCTGAAAAATGCATTTTATATTCACATAACCAAACATAACTTATCCTAATTGTCTATTTACTCAACAAAAATTCTTAATTTACGTTAAATTCGGGTGTTTTGCCTCCGTGACGGCCTGCCGGCTGTAACTCCGGCGGAAACATAGATGAATTTGGTTTTTGTGATTAAAAGTTGTTATATATAATGATTGTGTAATGGCCGCTAATCGCGATTCGCTGCGAAAGTAGTTTTTCGTTATATCTCAAGAAATAATGGTAATAGACCAAATTCATATTCAGTACGAAAACTCAAAATAAAAAAAAAAACTATGGTTAAAATACTATTTAAACTAACAGAAATATGTCAAAAATACAATAAGTTGTGATATTAGTTTTCCGAATTTTTCGGTAAAATACGTAATTTACGCGAAATGTTTTATATGCAGATCACGAATATATAATTGGGTTATCCAATAACATTATTTTTTCGCCCTGAAAAATACACTATTTACTGACCTAACCGAACTTATCATGAATTTTTCTCAATAAATAGACATAATTTGCGTTAAAATATTGTGCCTGGCCTCCGTGACGGCCTATCGTCCGTCATTCCGGCAGGAGTATGCGTGAATTCAGTTTTTTGTGGCTAAAATCTGATGTATATAATGATCGCTAGTCGTGATTCGCTGCGAAAGTAGTTTTTCCGTTATATCTCGAGAAATAATTTGTATAGACCAAAATAGTTTTCAAATTGGTATTTAACGCAAAAACAACACATCAAAATTTAAAAAAATGATTATAATATCATTTAAAGTAACGGAAATATATCAAAAATACTAAAATGACATTAGTTTTTTTTTAATTGTTCGGCATAAACGATTTCCGCAGAATAAAAAATTCTCACGAAATTGTAGTCAATTATTGACCCATTTCAGGTAGTTTTCACATTTTTGTTTGGTGGCAAGAAACTACATAATAACCTTGTTGGTTTTAATAAATAATAATTCACACAAAACTAAAACAATTTGTCAAAAATTAAGATTTTAGAGTTAGTAGTTCAATAAACTACAACACAAAACGTTCCACATTTGAAACAACATCCAATGAACTTTATATTAATGTTTTTATCAACGATAAATTGTTTAAGTAATTTTGTATTTTATTGATAATAACTGAATAAATAAACTGGAAGGTTAATTAACAAAACACACCGTTCACATTATCTCTTCTTGTTGGCCACCTGTTGTTGCCCGTAATGGTAAACGTAAACAAAACAAATGCATCAGCCCATCCTTGCCCAGCCTGTTGTCGATGTATTTTCGTTATTTAAAAAGAACGCAACAGTTTCATTGAAACAATAACTCGGCACCAAAATGTTTCAAAATTTTGCAAATAGCTGCAGTAGAATAGACAGCAACAGTGAGCGTCATCGGATATCAATAGAACAAAACGATAACTCCCAAAGTTTAGTCGCAACTTTAACCTGCAGCGTAAGTTGCAACAGAATGTCAACAAATCTAAGAGGCGACACTTGACATTGGATTGATTTGAGTGTTTCGGCAAAATGTGGTGGGTGACGCTATCATATTGTCTGCAACAGCTTCATTCAACTGTTTCGATGTCAAAACTGTTTCGGTTGCAACCGTTTTGTCAAACTATTCCATATGTATTATTTTGAACATATCAATGTGCCCAGTCGACTCGTGTCTTATCATACGAAGATTGACGATGTTTCCCGAACTTATCACTTGAGTTTAACCCCCTGAAGTCCGAACCTCCCTGACGTCACCGGATTACTCTCGTCTCGCTCGACGAGAATTCCCGATGGTTACCGAAATTCAAGCATAATTCCAGGTTTTTTCAAGGCGCCGTAAAATTCAAGCATAATTCCAGGTTTTTTCAAGGCACCGTCAAATTCAAGCATAATTCCAGGTTTTCCCAAAATTCCCGGTGAGTAGCAACCCTGTTAGTTTTTGGAAAATTTCGTTTTTTTACTTTTGATTAGGCCTATTGTTTTTAAAATATACACCTCTCATATATTGCATTATTACCATAAATATTTTGTAGAGCATTTCATGTTCTACAAAGTAAGAAAAATATGAATATTGGATGCATAACCTCGGTCCTAGTCTTTTCATTGCATCGTTTTTCTTATACGCTTGTAAGTTGAGAAAAATAGCTCGGCAATTTAAGAATATACTATTGAGAAACGATCACGGCACTGAAAGGATTATTTTGGGTGCCTGATCTCCAGGACATCCTATTGGCCACCTCTTTGAGTAACATATGCAATTAAGCCACTTTTTGTGGTTTACAATTAATGTTTATAATGACCACGTAATTGCGGTCAGTCATGAATTTATGTGAAAGTAGTTTTTCCGTCCTATCTTGAGAAATCATTGTCAGACAAAACTAGGCTAGGCCTATTTTTGGAATTTGTATTCAGTGTAAAAACACATCAATTTTATGGAGGTTAAAAAAATCATAAAATAGGCCTAATGGAAATGTAAAAAATTCTTTGAAAGTTTAAAAAGTTTCATCTTTTGATAAAACCCACATTTCCGCAGGGAATAAAAAGTAGGTTAGGCCTATCTATAGTAAAATATAGCCAATTTTTGACCCATCTAAAATGTTTCTAGTACATAATGTTGTGAGTGAAACTGAATTGTTTTAAATGCATAACTTCCAAAAATTCCCTTCTGCAGAAATCTGTTGCTAAACAATTATTACAGATTTTACCCATTTGTTATTAAAAGGTCAAGATTTCAGTCTAGAAAGTACAAAACTGTACCGGAATGTGAATTGAATATATAACGCATGAGTATCAAATATATTGTTTGCTTAGCCCTACCAAAATTACTAGTAGGCCTAGGACTATATGAAAATGTTAAAAGGGTTAATAGGGCAATTTGGCCTTCAACGTTTAAACAATACTTATACTACTTTCATCTTAATAAACAAACCCGATATGGTGGAGGAGGTCCAAGTTGATCTGTTGATGAGGAATCAACAGGATTTTCAGCACCTCTCAACAGCGATATGTCGTCTGCTGAAGACCCTTTTAGACAATTACCCATTATTACTTCTTAATTATATTAGAATTTCTTAATTATTTGTAAGTCATCCCATTAGTTCAAGGACTGTAACAACTAAAACAATACTGCACGATCTCAACAACACAACAACATAAGACCGTGCACTTGAAAAACAATTAACTTAACATCTCTGACGTCTTAAAGTCTACGTCAACTTAGTCTTCTGATTAGAGAACGAATCACTGCACTATTCAGAAAATATCGTAATTAGCTTTAAAGGTGTAAACAAAAGAACAGATAGTTTTTTCAACAATAAATAATTTACACATATAAGTCAATGACGATACGTTAACAAACATTTCCTCGTACAATTCACTGAATATAGACGTTAGTTGTTACTAAACTAGATTGTAGCCAAAATCCCGCTCACTACCAACCAAGAATAAAACGGAATCTGAAATACAGATGAGACAGATAATGGACAAAACTAATGGCACAAAAAAAACTTCTTAAAATTTTTTTCACATCAACAAAGAACTAACAAACACTACCAAAATCAGCCAGTAGACTTTTTTTGTGAAATTTATACTACAGGTAAATGATCAACGTTCTATCACTTTGAAAACTACTAGCATATATATATATATATATATATATATATATATATATATATATATATATATATATATATATATATATATATATACACACTATGTGCTAGTAGTACCATAGACCTTCTATTATACTAGGTTGGTAGTATTTAGAGTAAAAAAACCTTGATCATGTTTTTCACTATAGTACATATATATTTCACTATAGTACCTATAGTGAATCAATATCACTGTACGTGTATGGGTGGGCAGGTGAGTCAATACTACTGTACGTGTATGGGTGGGCAGGTGGGTCAATACCACTGTACGTGTCTGGGTGGGCAGGTGGTCAATACCACTGTACGTGTATGGGTGGGCAGGTATAATAGAAGGTCTATGATAGTACAAAGCTGAATTGGAATCACTCACTCAATGACATAAATGTTTACCCTCTTACGAGTGTCGTAAAATCTTGAAATTTGGACCATGTCGACCCCAGACAAATCTAAACATTTTCACATTTTCAATAAATAGGGGTTGAAAATAAAAATTGTCCCATAAGAATAACATGGACGCCTAGGCTGTACAGAACATAGTTTCGTTCTAAGTCGTTTAACCAATAAAACTAATGTTAAGATACATAAATGGCATATAGGGTTTTAAAAGAAGAAGTGAGTAATATAACGGGAGCAAGTTATTACATCGTGGTTGCGACAAATAATTTGCATATTTGCATTATGGAAAAACAAAGAGCTTGTATACAGAGTGATCAACTCAAGGTGGCAACAATTTGGATCTCAAAAAGTACTAATTTTACAGAAAACTTTAAATGGGGAACTTTACCTCATTTTTATGCTCAGTACACTTACATGCTTCAAATTTTTAAATACGGTCGCCATTTTCCAATATGGCGGTCAACTTCAAAACTTCTCATGGGAATGCCATTTTTTAAAGATGGATTTTGGTTTGGCTAGCAATTCTAAGACTTTTTTATCTTGGTATTATTCTAATATAATTGCCCTTTAGCCGCTATGAGCACTGAAACTTCTTACTTCAGCAATTATTAGAGGGATGTTTTACCACTAACAAATAATAAAACTTAACTTACAGTGCATTATTTTATTGAACGTTAATTACTGTTGCAGTTTCAGAAACACGTTATTTTGAAGAAAAAAAAATGTTAACCCTTTGTGATCATAGAGGTAATTTAAGAAATGTCTTCTCAAGTCGGTTGGCCGGCATTGCTGAACTCAGCTCGGCGTTATTGGTTTGTACACTTAGGTCGAATGGCCACCGATGGTGCCGACACAGTCAACGTGGCACAAACAACGCCAAGGATAACCAGCCAGGCCGGAGCGTCATTTTACTGTGACGTTTCAATGTTGAAAGGGTCTAGGTTTGTAAATAATTAAAATTCCATTTTTGTTTTAAATGACAATATTATAATTTGTTAACCCTATACATGGCAGCTTAAAATCTCTATGGTGGCAGGCCAGTTTTTGTTGTTTTGAGCCTTATACTTCAAAATTCAGTAAAAAATACTGTTTTGCACTAAAATGTATCATGTTTTATATTGTTTTGTTCAGAAATAACTACATAATATGTTTTTTATCTTTACAATGTTATATATTCACATCAAACATTTTTATTACCAGTAAAATATAAAAGTTTGTACATTTTGAGTTATAAAATTGAAAAGTAACCATAATTATAAAATATACAACAATTTTTACTGGAATAATCAAAATATACAAAATGTATGAAAAAAGGTTCTTTTCAAGATATAGTAAAATTTTGTTTCAAATTTTTTGTATTTTGTTTTATTTTTGTAAATATATGAAAAAGTGTAAATTTATGAAATTATAGGTATATGCAAATAAATACGCAGAAAAATAAGTAAACTTACATTTATTTGATAAAACCTATTATTATTGAGTACAATATAAAATAACCTTTTAAAATATATATTTTTTTGTTTTTTTTTACAAATAGTTGAAATTGTGAAATTTGAGAAAAATGTTTTTATTGACATTTTTTTTGGTTCTTTGTGTGTGAGTGCCTAGGAAAATTCTGATTCAGGGATGTAGCTCTCATCTTTCCCACACAAAAATTACCTGGCCAAAAGTGGAGGGAAAAACGTGTGTTCTTTTGTGTATACGCTCGGGCGCGGGGATATTTGTGGAGTGCAGATTTTGTAATTAGTCTTTTATAATTTTTTGCGAAGGTATTTTTAAGAGTATCTTTATCAAATTACAGTATTTTACTCTTGAGAATATTCCGAGTGTAATGATATATAATATGATAGGATTTCATAGTTATTTGTATGAAAACATAGCCGCTTAAAATAGGCTTGTAAATTCGATACCTCAGGTATCGTTTGCCACTGGGGAAACACTTTAAAACGATACCTCAGGTATTCTTTGCCACATCAATGGTTAAAAAACTTCAAAGTATAAGGAATTACTTGGTACAAATGTAAAATGAAGTTAAACGCATTATTAATTAATAAAATATGTAAAAATTGAGCCAATAAAACATAGTTAAAAATAGGTTTTGTTTTAATGACCGGTTTTATTACTAATTTAGCGGCATTACAATATTTAAATACACTACTAACCGTTATAATATTTCTGAGTATAATATTTATCGAAACATACTCCAGCACAAAGTTCAGATTTAGTTTCTTTGTCAAAGACTTTGCCTACATTAGATTCTATATCACTCTCATGCTTGGAACCAATAGGACTACTGTCATCATACTGTCATAGGTAGGCCTACTGCCAACTAAAGCTTGTCTTACTTCATCAGATTTGTCAAGAATATTGTTGCTCATTTTATTAATTAATAAAAATAATAACACATTAATCGCAGTTAAAAATAGTGTGTAAGATTATGAAGCAACGTAATAACTATAGGCCTAATATTTACAGATATCTACAGTATCAACATTAATTAATACACAAATAGATTTCCCATCCAATATTAAATTTTGAGTTTCAAAATATCACCTGTTTTTGTGGTCCATTGTGGAGCGCTAGTGTAGTCCCATGTAAATGTAATGCAGTTTAAACCAGCTGTAGTTGCAGGCCTTACTAACAAAATTACAAGCACAAATATTATTGTTAGATGGAATATTAGTCCAGTAACTGAAGGTAAAAACAGGACATTGCTCTGAAATTCTTTATGATTTAGGAAAGCAACAATTCAACTGAAAGTTTGGAGTTAAGCTTGTCCAACCCTTTAGTTCATATGTGACCTCAAACCCATAAGCATTGTTTATATTTTAGTGGTGAAAACCATCCCTTATGCTAAAATATTAAAAATGACAGTCTGTTGTATATTATATGTTATAACAAGTTTTTATACTGAGAATATATTGCATTTCCTGTTGTAGAACATAATTCATCTATATATCACAAGTTCAACCCCTAAAAACCACCCCTGATTAGAAAAATTAAAAAAGGCAGTTTATGTGTTAAAAATATGTTGAATTAATGTTTGTATATTTAAATTGATAATTTTTTCTTGTTCTAGAACATAATTGATTATACCTCATTATATTGGACAAACCCTAGAAACCACCCCTACTGAGAAAAACATAAAAATGCAGTTTACATGTTGAAAATATATTGATTACTATTCGTATATTAAAAATGAAAATTGTTTTTCTTGTTCTAGAACATAATTCATTATACATTATTATACTGGGCAACCCCTAAGAACCAGCCCTATTGAAAAAAAATGAAAAATGCAGTTTAAAATGTATTATATAATGAAATATTATTTATGCATTAAAAATGAAAATTGTTTCTTGTCCTAGGACATGACTATGTCACATGCTTCAACCCATAAATACCACCCCCTTATAGCGGAGGACCACAATAAATTATTTTAAACACAGTCAAATATTTGTTTAGTAAATTTACTATCTATTTAAATTTTTGTAAATTTAATACATTATTTTGTATTGTTTGATAATAAGTATTTATCGTTTACAGCTTCGACTTTTTATATTTATTTATAATAGAAAAATGCTATTATAAAAAAATTTGAGCAACTTTTTTCCAGTAATTAATAATTTAAAATGTTTAATTTGAATTAATTTTAACCAATTTGTTAGTAATGAATAAATATATCAATACCACTGTACGTGTATGGGCGGGTGGGTGGGTCAATTCCACTGTATGTATATCGGCGGGCGGGTGGGTCAATGCCACAGTACGTGGATGGGTGGGTGGGTGGGTCAATGCCACTGTGCCTGTATGGGTGGGCAGGTGGGTCAATACCACTGTACGTGCATGGGCGGGTGGGTGGGTTACTCTTCTGCACTCAGTCAATACTACTGTACGTGTATGGGTTGGCAGGTGGGTCAATACTACTGTACGTGTATGGGTGGGTGGGTGGGTGGGTCAATAACACTGTACGTGTAATTTCAATATCAATGTACGTATATGGGTGGGTGGGTGGGTCACTGTCAATGTACGTGTATGAGTTTGTGTACAATACCTCCCCATGTATGTACAATACTCATACACATGTAAAATAGCATGTTCACTTGTATTCATAATTGCTGCATAATATCCTCAAATGAAATGCAATTGGTTTTTCAACGATAACTTCTTTAATTTTTTAACTATTGAATCAATCAAAAAGGCATTTTGTAGGGAATTTTAAAGTCTATATGGCCTGTGAATTTAATTTTTGTTGAACAATTTTTTTTAAATTCGAAGTTAAAATGCTCCGATACGTTGGGTTTTGCAAAATGTAAAGTTTCAAACAACAGTATCTATATTAGTTTTCATTTTAGAAAAATATTAAAATAAAAACATTTTCACAAAGAAATAAGCTATATTTTGTATTCTTTTGTTTTTTACGTAACTTGTATAATTTTGGAGTTATTTTGAAAAGAAAAAACATTTTTAAATAAATTTAAAAATTTTTGTAAATTTAAATCAAATTTTTTTTATGATGCATTGTAAATTAACCAAACTTCTAGAACTTCTTTACACTACATTGACAAAGTAAATTACAGCTTGACCAAAATTAATTTTATAAATGTCAAACGTTAGCAAGCCATTACATAAGTTGTAACTTTGTCAGAATTGCACATACGAAAAAAAACAAAGAAAAAGGAATCTTTTCAGTATTTTATAAGCTTTCTCTTTTATAATAACACTCTTCTTGATAAAATCCAAACTTTTTAAGTTATTTGTGAAAAACCTTTAGAAAACATGCATTTTTGGGTTTTAAATCAACTCTTTCAAATCAGAACATCTCTGAAAATATTAACTTCTCGAAAAAATATTCTAGACTATTTTAAGCAGAAAATAAGACACTATCGATTTCTGCAGCTAATTTGCATGTCAGAATTTACACCCTAGGAAGGGGTGGTTTCTATCCCCAAGGTGAGAACGCCTGTCAGCTCAGGGTAACATTTGTTTTTTGGGTTCCCTAGTTACTACCAAATTTTCAAGTGAATTAGTATTATCCTAAAGAATTTCTTCCCCAAAATGTCCAGGTACTGGGCTATATTATTGTAGGTGTATTCAATTCAAAACATTCTTTATTCATCAAATATACAATTGTATGCATGAATGGTGTCATTTTTTACTTAAAACTAAAATATCAATAAAGTACAAAGTTATGAGTTTATCTTTGACCAGCATTCATTAAAATTCTATAAGGCTGCTTCAACAAAAAATGTTTTTAAAAATTTTTTGAACTTTTTCATATTTATTTAATTTTTATCGATATTGGGAGGTGGTTAGAAAACTGTATTCCAATATAAGTTGACTTCTTTTTAAATATTTCTTTATTATGTTTAATTATTTGTAAATTGTTTTTATTTCTTGTATTATAGCTACGTTTTTTTTTATAATTATTAGGTAATGTGCCAATAATATTTGTCACATGCAAAACGGTTTTATATATGTAGAGACTGTAAACTGTCATAATTCCCATTTCTGTGAAGTAATTTTTACAATGTGCATCATAATCAAGATTTAACATAATTCATATGGCTTTTTTTGGAGGGATAGGATTCTATTCATATTGCAGGAAGATGTTGACCCATACACTTCCACACCATATGAGATGCGTGAGTGGATCAATGCAAAATAAATAGATTTAAGCGTTATTAAATTACAAGCTGGAGATAATCTTTAATAGCAAAAATACCAGAACTTAATTTAGAACATAGTTCATCAATGTGAAAAGACCAATTGAGATTGTTATCTACTACTAATCCTAAAAATGTTATATCATCATGAAATGTAATAGGAATTCACTGATTTGTATTCTTGTTTTTGAAATTCTTACAAGAAAATTTGACAAAAGTGGTTTTATTTTGATTAAGGTTTAATGTGTTTAGTTTATTTTTTACAATGTTTATTGCTGATTCTACTCCAGGAAAAATGTTGTCAATATTATTGTCAGATACTGTTAGAATTATGTCATCAGCAAATAGCCGAAATTCTTTATTAATTTTCAGTTCTTCAAGGCATTGTGGTAATTTACCAATATAACAGAGGAATAAAAATGGCCCAAGTATAGATCCTTGTGGCACTGAATATTTAATTAGTCTGGATTTAGATTTTATTTTTATGACTCTATTTTTAATTATTTGTGTGGTTTCAACATATTGCTGTCTATCTGATAAGTAAGATTTCATTAAAGCCAATTCTTTACCAGTGATTCCGTAGGAACTTAATTTTTCATACAAAATAGAGTAAGTCACACTTTCAAAAGCTTTGTTAAGTCAAGAAATGCAGTTATTACTTGTTCATCATTATCTATATTATTAATTATATATTCAACAAAGGATATTATAGCAGTAGTTGTAGATCTGTTCTGTCTAAAACCGTGCTGATGATTATCTAATAAGTTATTATTTTCAAAGTAATCAGCCAATTGTATAAGCATACACTTTTCAAAAATGTTTGACAATGAGGGCAATATTGAGAGTGGTCTATAATTTGATGGATCTTTATTACTTCCTTTTTTGTAAAGTGGAATTACTTTAGAGACAAATAGAGAGTTCAGAAGGGAAAACTCCAGAAATAAGGCAAGAATTTATGACCTGATGGAGTGGTTTGAGAATTGTCCATTTAGCATATTTAATTAATTTAGAGAGAATCCCATCATAGCCTGAGGACAACTTACTTTTGAAAGAACTGATTACCTGTATTAGCTATTCCTCAGTAAATGTATTAAATCTAAAATTAGGTCCATCCAATTTAGTTTGAGGTGGCATTTTTTTAGCTTTCAAGTTATTATTTATTTTGGGAATTATTAAATTATCTAACCATGTCAGCATAATAATTATTTAGTAAGTTTACATGCACTATTCAGGTTGTAAACTTATGGTATTGTGCTGTTTGTGGTACAGTAGAACCCTGCAAATCCGAACTAATTGGGGGGACAGCCTGTTGAGATTCCTTAAAGTTCAGACTATCTGAAAATACCGTAACTAATCATTCAAACTGTTCCTCACCGTTTAACGCAGTCGTTATGTTTACTGATAGATTATGACGACGTTGTGGGGCTAGGATGAGTCAATGAGCTGACCTTACATTGTTGCACCTATCTGCCACCCTATCACTAACTCTCCTGTCTCAGGTTGATGGTACAAGGGCACGGTACCTAGAAATGAACATGGTACATATTACACATGTAACCCCTGACGTTACATAAGCGAAGTGGATCAACAAATAAATACAAAAATACTTGTTCTAATTCTTTGGTAACAATTCTAGCTAATTACTCGAGAATCGCTTGCCTACTACTTAGCTTAAAGCTTTCATGTGATTGGTAGCTTCAGTTCAATCAAATCAGCTGATTTTTCCGAAGTGACGTCAGTCTACTGCGCAGCCTCGGCGTGATACGTACCATCTGTTCTAGTTACCGTGCTACTGATGTGATGCATAGACAGCCCCATCGTTTGAGTTTAATTGCAAATCCATTGCACAGTTTAGTGCAGTTTTTATTCAGTGTATTTGTGTTAAGTTTTCAATACTGTAGTTATTGTATCATTTTAGCCTTACAGTAGGCTATTTTATCGAATTCAGTATTTGGTTTGTTAATTTACGTAATTTTACTCTGAAATCTAGTTTGGTTTTTGGTAGGCCTAGCAACTGGTCTTGCGTTGGAGTGTGGTACAACGAAAGTTAATTAATCCTACACAATTCAATTTTCAGGTTACAATTCACACTGTATAATAAACGTGGTTTCAAGTTCTTCATCTTCAATATTTTATTTCCAGTTTCCGTTGGTTCGGATTTTCCAAAAGTTCAGATTGGTGGGGATCGGATTTGCGGGTTTTTACTGTATTCATCTGTGCTAGACAACCCCTCTAAAATGATATACATCTTTACTTATGCTAGTCATATTTTTGTCAACCTTCTTGTGGACCATCATCCATTGGAAGTGATGAGTCACCAACTATCCTATAAAACTATTACTTATGTCCAGTAGGCATTTACAAAGTCTACATTTTCCAAGTTGAGCTAAGAAAAGACTAATAAACCAATTAAAACAGGACTTTCATTCTATCTTTTTAAAACTTTAAACCAGCGCCATTTTTTAAAGAGCGAACCTTATGAGTTCGGATTTGTGGTTTTATGTTCTACTAGGTACTATTGACCTTTCATTTGATGTACTACTTGACCTGGGCTCTCATTTTAGATTTTATTCTGACTCCCTGCTGTCATCCCCCTGATATGACAGAAAACTGTAGTTACATAAAAATAGATTAATAGGTGCAGTATTGATGTGCCAAGTTTTATTGCTTTATCTGTAATCTTTCAGGAATTAATAATGTGATCCGGGGCTTTTCCTCACATTGTATGTAAATAGTTACATGGTTGTAAATTAGTTTATTATTACACCACTATTTATTTCACAAACCGCTATGTATAGCAAGGTGTTATATAACAAAATAAATGTTCTACAAGAATATATCATTTTTGGTCCTGATTTATCTGTTTACAACACACATTTCATGTGAAATTTAATTAAAATGTTGGTTGTAAAATAAAAATATAAAGTTTACCTCTTTGGAAAAATGGAACAAATTTTTGTGTGTAAGTTTTATTGTAAACAAAACTTTTTAAATTTAATTTACCATAGTAACACAACTTTTTTGCTTCCCCCAAAATGTTTTTTGTCTTCAAAAATTTAATATATTGATGGTAATATTTGTTTACTCTCAATATAGAATGAAACAATGTTTATTTCTTTTGAAAATATACCCCTAAAGTTGCTTTTTAACTAAGAAATATATTTGTTTTTCAAAAATTTATTTTTTATAATTACAAATATATAACATGAAAATTTCTATTCAATTGTATCAAAGAAAATTATAAAATAAAAATTATACACTCTTTAATGTATTATGAAACTTATATTACATGAAATTAACATGATTCAACTTTCAAAATATACAATTTTTAATTAATTATAATTATTTTCTTCTTTTTTACAAAATAATAAACTGAAAAAAGTAACACTACATATTTCTATGGCCCTTCCTCAAGAGGGCATCTGAAATATTACGGAAATTTTATCAGAGATTATCTTGGGAACCATTTATTAGATTGTATTTTTCACTCATAAAATATTATACCTTAAGTGTTGGCATTACAGAAATAAACAGATTATATTTTTAATACAGTATTATTAACAAAATCATTGTTACAGGACCAAATAGGACTAGAGGTCTGAACTAACTGAGATTAGAGTATCTCATGAAATACACAAAAAAACCATAAAAACCAAAACAATCAAGCTGCATGTCAGAGTTACACAGACATGCATGAAGGTAGAGCACGACTGATGAATGAACAACAAACTGTGTTCATTACACATTGATATTTTCAACAACATATAAACACTTCTGAAATAAGTTTCTGATAAATACTAATAAATGACACCATTCTATTCTTAATTTCATCTAGCATCGAAGTATAACATTATCTTTTTAATAAAAATTACAATAAATTGAATATGAGCCATCACCTGACGGTACTATTTTATGGTATGGTTGTCATTGTGAACATTCCCTAAATAAGTGTAAAAGATGAAAATTCGCTCAAGCAGACAGAGAGCAGTCAGGCGTTCCAAGTTCTGCTTTCTTAGTAATAGCACACTAACGGCGGTCAGAACGCTGACATCCAGGCGTTCTATGTACAGAAAGACAACAAATGCGGGAACGCAATCATAACGGAAACTGAAAAGTTGATAGAATTAGTTTGTGAAAAACATTTATTACTTGATTTGAGTGATTATGGTTATAAAAATCGTGGCAAGAAAACAGAAACTTGGCTGGAAATTGCAAGGGAGATGGAAACTCGAGATATGATTGTTTTCATTTAGTGTTTATTAATTATGATGCATTAATATTATTCATTAGAATAAGAAATAAATTGTTCTCATACTGCTTCTTGCATCTGTTGGTTGAAAATTCCTTAAGGCATGATCATTTCGATGTAAATCTTCTTCTTCATTAAACTCATTTTCTCCATTTTATCTAAGAAAGTTATGCAAACAACAAGCAGCCTTTACAACATCAACAACAGTGTTAACATTTAGTTCAAAATGTCCTAAAAAACATCTCTGCCTTTGAACTAAAATTCCGAAGGAGCTCTCTACAATGCATCTTGCACTTCTGAGCCTCTTACTGAATTTTAGTTTTCTTATATTTCGGAGAGCTACATCGTTTAGGAAAAGTCTCATCAAGAATGGTTCCAATTTGAAACCACCATCAATATAGTTAAGAAATCCCAACCTCTCCATAAAAACCTTTTCAGACAGTTTCCATATTGTTTCTGTAAGGAATGACAAATATATTGGTTGCAGTGATTTCCAGATTACTTCACTGACTTTCTTGACAATTATGCCAACCGTTGTAAATCCCATATGATAAGAATGTCCGATTGTTTTAAAGCTATCTCTCCTGTGGTGTACGTGAAATAGAAGAAAAGTACGTATGTAAATGAAAAGTATGTAAATATTTTATAAATAAGTATTATTTTGTATGTTTTGTATCACATTAATGATCATTTAATGCTGAATCAAATGAATATAACTTGATATAGCATTGGCAATATTACTTCTGTAAGGAAGTTTTTGTTTGGTGCCTGCAAATCAGTCAAAAAGGCCGCCGCCACTGAAGAGTTTGTGGTGTGTCGCTATCAGGGTTAATTGTGTGAACTAAAAAACAGTCATGTTAAACTGATTGTGGGGTCTCCCACAATGCAAAACAATTTTCTGTATATAAATATATTTATGAAGTTTTAACGTGAATGTCTCGATATACATATATCCAAATTCTTATCGTCACATGACCATTTATCAAAAATACTTGTATACAAATTTAAGATGCTATGACATATGGTAATGCATTCCATAAAGAACAGATAATGCAGAAGATGTCCATCGTGGAATGCATTACCATACATTGTACTTACCTATACTGAGTGAAGTTAATAAAAACGAGTAAAAGCTTTTACTTTCGGTGAGACAAGGAAATACTTGCGAGTATGTGAATAAAACAAGAAAAAGCTAAATACTCGTAATAATTACTAGTCAATAAAGTATTTACTTAGAAATGAGGCGAATAAAAAAAGTATTTAATCGCAAGGAAAAGTATTTACCCGTGGATTTGCGAGTCTGCCCAGACCCATGCTAGCACCTTTTACTAAAATGAAAAATTATTAATTTTCAGTAGAGTATTTTATGGTTATTCGAGCAATTATCTTTGCAAATCAATACAATCGCCATACATTAGGGTACTCTTATGACACTATAGTCTGAGGTGCCCACCCGCCCACCCATACAAGTAGAGTGGTATACACGTACAGTGGTACTGACTCACCCACCCACCCATACAAGTACAGTTGTATACACGTACAGTGGTACATGTTTGTGTGTGTGTGTGTGTGAAAAGTCGAACATTTTCATAAAGTCAAAAATTTCGAAAAAGTCAAAAAATTTTTCATTACAAATATTATAATATACGAGGCGTATTTTTAAAGTAAGTACCGTTTATAAATTACGCCGCCGCAGCGCTGCGGTCGCCGTTTAGCGCATGCGCGCCGTGTAGCCACATCTGTTGGGAAGCCACAGACGCCATTACGGAACCATCCGATCGAGTCTACATCTGTTTGCGTGATTTTAACATGATTCCACCTATTGAGAATCCCGCCGACTGTAAAGTGCGTGCTGTAATACGGTTTCTCTGTGTTCAAGGCTTCAAAGCAGTTGACATTCATCACCAAATCAGTGAAGTGTATGGTGAAAACATTATGAGTGATGGAATGGTTCGGAAATGGGTTAGGGCCTTTAAAAATGGCTGTACAAATCAGATCATCGGTAATGACTGAAGGTCGCCCACTTCGTTCCTCATCATGAAAGTTTGTACGGCCATCTTTAAAGGCCCTAACCCATTTCCGAACCATTTAATAGTCATATATATTTACAGATTCATTTATTAATAATTTTAGTAACATATAAGCCTTTTTGAGTTATTATTTGTAAAGTAAAATTAAAAATATTCTACGCAGGAATAAGTAGTTTTTCTAGAGAAATGTTGGGAAGTATTTGCTGCATGCAGATAACACTGATCACTTGAATTTTGTGTCATTCGAGTCTGAGATGGCGACCTTCATGCACCCACCAATTTTTTCAATAATGTTAGTCTAAATGTACCAATGCATCAAGTATTTATTAATTGAATAAGTAAATAATACTTTATTTGAATTGAATAAGTAAACAGACACATGCGATACATACAAGTTAACATACTCATGTGCACGTAAGCACTATTGTAAGTAATAATTTTTATTTTTCTATTTTTGTAAATATTTTATTTCATTTCTTTTTTTAGGTACAGGATAGCAGATTGGGTGATAGAACATTTATTTTTTACAAAAAGGCTAGGGCTTTTATTGCAGAATCTCCTTCTATGGTAGCTATAGAACCATCTTTTACATAGTTGTCTTTGTTGCATCTTTTCTGCTTGATTTTCAAACAGGTCAGTTTAAGGTACCCTCTGAAACATCTACAGGTGAGTCAGCACTAGATATCATCATTCAATCACTACTCAAATATGAACAGAACACGTGAACAATGAACACGCGTGTGGTAAGCAAGCGTTATACGAATGGATGCTAGACATGCATGTTAAGACCGGCAGTGTTTCAAA
Source organism: Stictocephala bisonia (assembly GCA_035578905.1). NCBI lineage: Eukaryota > Metazoa > Arthropoda > Insecta > Hemiptera > Membracidae > Stictocephala > Stictocephala bisonia. Next base: position 3,134,638 of record JAQJVL010000005.1, read on the forward strand.
AGTATTTACTTGGCTCCACGAAGTTGCAAGTATTTCCCTAGTAATTCCTCGTCAACGTTAAGTAAAAGGTTTTAAGTTATTGACTGTTTTATTCACTTGGTTGACAAGCTTTTACTTTACTCGTGAGCAAATACTTGGAGCTTTTGGTTTTTACTCACTTAACCCATTATTTTTACTGTTAATAATAGTGTTATTGTTGCAGCAAAACACTGGAGTATTAAATGAAAACACCTAAAGGACAATTATAAGTTCCAAAAAAACACTCAATCCTACTCTGGACAGAAGTACAAGTAATACAAAAATTGGCTCACGTGTAGGGTTAACAGTCTTCTTATTAAATGAGACTATGTGAGAGCTAAGAACTGTCGTTGTTAGCTGAACAAAATACTATTACAAACAACAGAGGCCTGTTTTTGATGCATTCTATTATTAATAGAATGTAAGATCCTTGTTATCTGGCTCAACATCGAAATAGAGTTCAATGCAACAACAAATTCATTTTTAAATCAGCCTTGAAGTAATCTTCATTTTGTTTGGACAAAACATGGAATGTGCAGACAATTGGCAAAAGAAGGTCCAAAGTTCCATTAGATTTGTTGCATTTAAACAATGAACGTTTAAATGAAATTATGATTGGGGGAAACATAGTGGAGCCAAGTAATTTTTAGTGTTTACAAGGAATTTCCAAGTGACGCTGTCAGATATTTATGTTTTTCTTTAACAAAAATAGTTTGGCTATACATAAGTACAGAGAGTTGGGTTTTGTTAATGCAAAGAAAATATTCAAAGTTTCATTTCCTTGGCCCAGACAATTGTTTTCCACTATTACAATTGGTATAGTAAAATATACTAATTATATACTAAATCCTGGAACGGTTTTCAGTGGTAAAACCCAAAATGGCAGTGCTTGCATTTCCCAGGGCCGGACAATTGTTATCCGGTATGGTACTAAACTATTTTTGTTTACTACCACACTTCTCTAGTAGTGTACATATTCTTGCTCAATCTCAGTTATTTTATTTTACACCAGGCATGTATGTTAAAGTCAAATAACAAGGAAGGACAATAGAGAAGTTTTGTATCTCCTAAAATATTCTGTTAGTTCAACACACAAATTGACTAGAAATTTCCAATTAACCTCAATTATATTCAAGAACACCAAAAATAATAAATTTAATGGGAAGGATATTATTTTTGTAATAAAAGAATCATTTGTTTTATTATCACTTTAATAACATAAAACAACTCTTTAAACTATCACATTAATCACAGTCTGTTTCAGTTGCATACTTTGTAATACGTTTAAATTAAACAGGTAAATTATATTCTGTTACTTTAATGTCTGTACTTTTCTTAAACAACTTATTTGGAAGTAAAACAACCCTACTATTTTAAAAAGATAATCAACACTTGGTAAAATGAAATCAATAAGTTACTAACACAAACAATTTTAAAATATCAACTGTAACTCATACAGGTAACAAGCAAACAATTGTAATAGAAATATTTGCTAAGGTAGGCTGCAAGAATAGATTATTGTAGACTTTTATGCACCAACTTAACATTTTTAGGAACACAAACAAAATTCTTTATGCCTTGATTGAGCTTAGAAAGTTTGTAACAACAGCTAAAAATTCCTGTGGTTTCTCTGCATGAACCCAATGTCCTGCTCCAGAAATATAAACAAAAGTGCTAGTAGGAAAAATAGTTTTGATCTTTGGCTCATCTGACTCTCTGAAACAGTCAATTGAGGTACATTATTAACTAACATTTGTATAGAAAAATCATATATTAAAAACTAAAAAGCTTTATAAAATAGAATGGACCGATCTTTATTGCAAGAAAATTGTAAGTTTGCAAGATCACAAAAAGTAAAAAACAAGAACAGTAATCAAATGACTTATTAACAATATTAAATAAAGCACATTATTAATACCTTAAGTCATCATATTTGAGCAACAATCAAACAGCAATTAACAGCTGTATACAAAAAATAATGAATTAAAAGTTATTGGTCAAAACTGCAGATTAAAAATGGCTGGCCTAAAATGCCAAAGGGTCAAATGATTAAGAAACAAATTGCTAATACCTGGGGGCTCCTCACACATAAAAAAACCAAAAAAAACCAATCTCGATTTCATAAACATTTTGACTTAAAATATATCTTAATTTTTTGATACAAGAATATAAATGTTAATTGAGGGCAACTTAAATAAATAAATAAAATGAGAAATATATTGATAACTGTGAGGCAATGAGTGAAAACTAGCTTCAGAATGTTCTGCTCAGAAGTATTCAGAATATTTACAATTCTAAGGCATTTACTTTTAAATTTACGTAGGTTCCACACGATGTCAACTTGAATAGCAGCTGAAGTAAAAACGATGCAAATGACCCAGTTCGTACAAAACCCAAATACAGAGCAATGCTTGCATAGCCCCAGGTGCAGCATGAACCTATGTTGTGTAAATCATAATGGACATAAAAATTGTTGGACTTTTTCAATTTTTTCAATTAACAGAAGATACACCATAAAAATTTGTAAACTCAAGTTTAGATTTAACCAGACTTATATATAATGTTTACGTAACCATTACAACTATGTAGGCCTAAATAAACTTGTAACCCACTTACATAATTTTTTTATTTTATTTATTTATTAATATTTTAAAATATTATAAAATAATAATTATAAAATATTATAATAAAATAATATTTTAAGACAGTAAAAGCATTAACTGTCAAAGAGTATAAATGGGTCAATTTCTAATAATTGTTAATAAAGTGGAGTGGCATAACTCCCGATCCAGTCAGAAGCCGGTAATTGGTGTTGAGCAACTGACCCTTCAGCAACATATTCTAATTTATAATGGGTGTTGTGTCAATAACTTGGTAACTGAACCAATATTCACTAAAGCAAGGTTTATTCGATGTAAAGTTGGTTGTCAACACTCCGACATTTCATAAATTTCACCAGTTATTTACACAATTACCATTTGTTACATTGAACATATCAAATAAAATTACCTGAGTTTTGACTCAAATATACAGAGAGATACATATAATTTTCGTCTAAGGGGTCGTTGTATCAAAAATATGTTATGTAATTGAACCTAGTAAATAATTTTGGTTTTGAAGAGTCGTTGTACCAGCAATATGTTGTGTAATTCTTCCCCCTTCAACTACTGCCATTTTATGAAAGGTTGGCGTTTTAAACTTGGATTTATGGCACTGTGTTTTACCATTGACTATATGAACAAGAGGACTGTTGCTCATAAAAGTCCTGTGAAGCCGGTTTCCCTGTTCGGTGAAATTAGTTTGGTTAGCAATTGACAGTTGCTTAAGAAACATAATTTTAGGCACAGTATCAAGGTTTACGCCTTCAATCTACAATAGTTCTAAAAAATAAGCAATTCTGTATCAAGTTGAAGGTAATGCATTTAACTGCCACCATTTGTATGGGTGCAACCTCTTGAGATCGGCTTTGTTTCATTGCATTTTCACAATAGAGATCTTTAATTTGATGAGCATCTCAACCTTTGCTCTCTCCAAGATTTTCTCCTAGTGGGCTGTCCTCCTAATGTGATGAAAAATTGATAATTGCTTCAAAAAGTACTATTTTTCCTGTATATTGGAGAGATAGGACATCAGCAAACTTACCTTAAAAGACAGATTCACTAACATCAGAGTAGTAGTAACATACACAAAATAAGCACAATCTCAATCTTGTCTTAACTTGTCTTCTAAGGTAAGTTTGCTGATGTCCTATCTCTCTAATATACAATTCCTGGCCTAGTGCCCTTTAACCTAACCTATTTTTTCCTGTAATATTCATCTGTTAAGTCAAAATGCTTAAACAGTTATGGTTCACAAAATATAACGCCATCGCCAGACATTTTGGACACCATGTAATTTTATGAACCTAATTACTTCAAAGCTGGCATCAGCAATTCATCAGCAAATTTTGTTACGGTTACTAAAAAGAAAAGTGATGAATTAGGATTTGATCCATTATAGATTAATCTTTTTTTCAACAGTGCTAATAATCTTAAAAGTTAACTCAATTCTATAATACTGAGTAGAATCAATATGTTAGTGTTTAAAATAAATAACCTTAATTTAATATTATACGAATGATAATAATTCGTTTTAAATTTTATTTGTTTCATCATAGACTGATAAATTTAAAATTAACTATCAATGTTACAATCAATTTTTAAAATTAACATTAAAAGACAAGTAATTTAAATTTGGAAAATGTGTGTTAACGAAAATTAATGAAATAGGTTACAAAATTGTAGTGTATTGATTTTAATAGATAAACCTAAAATGAAAAAGTAATATGATGAAAAGTTTACTTACTGCAGATAGTCAGACTCTCTACCACCTACAAACAAAGTGGGTTGGGTACACGGCCCGGTTAGCTCAGGGAAAGAGGAAATGCCGGATTGGAAGTTCTTTAAAATAGAATTCAGATTGAATTTCCAACGCCAATTTGAAAGTCCCTCACTGGCGACAAGATTTGTCATTAGGAAGCTCACCAATGAATCGTCCTAAAATAGAAAAATTGTTTTTTGAATATAAATTTTAATGAGTATGAAAATAAATAAAGTAACAAAGTAATTTGAACATTGTTTTATAGGCAATGAAGTGGCATAACATTGGAACAAATAATACTTTGATCTGGAAGAGAGTGTATGTTTTACTTTACAACAATACAATGTATTATTAATAAAAACTATATTGTGTATTATTTACCAGCATTATGTAATACTTAGCAAAAAGAGGGTATTTATTATTTTATGATCTTGGCTTCTGTTTTATTCAATTCATAGCCATAATGGCAGGAAAACGGATTCAAAATGACAATAATACATATTTTTAAGAACAATAATTAATCATTTTATGGACCATAGGAGTCTGTTCTATGTTCCATAACAAATTATTGATAAATAACAATAATTATTTGGCATTAATACAAGCAAATACCACAGTTAACAAAAGCTAATAAATTAACAGACTAATAATTGTGGTTGTTTATGATTGTCACCAACTTAAGAACTTCACACACATATTTTAGTTAATCTAGTAGTTGTAAGTAATTGATTTGTTAATAAAACTAACTTACAATCCTGTAAAGGTTCCCCTGTCTGAAATATAATATGCCCTATTAAAATTTGGGTCTATTAAGAATCCTATTTGGTATAAAAAAGAAATATTACACATTAATTTTTAAAGTTGGCAGCTGGGAGATCACACAAGTGATGATTCAGCTAACGAAATTGGCTTCTAACGGTCTTTAATGCCAAATTGGCAAGTGCGATATGCTCAAAACTTTTAAAAGATCTAAAATAATAGCTGTTTTGAAGCCAGGTAAAGAACCAGAACAATCTGAAAGCTACCACCCTATAGATCTTTTATGTGTCTGCAATAAGTTGCTGGGGAGGCTGATTTTCAACAGAATATCACCTATTCTCAATGACAGAATCCCTATTGAACAAGCTGGTTTCAGACCTGGTCAAAATTGCTGCAACCTCATACTTTCTTTGACGACTTTCATTGAAGATGAGTTTGAAAAGAAAAAGAAAATATCAGCAGCATTTGAGAAAAAAAAATTCTAGCAGGCTAAGAGAAAGGGCCTGTTACTAAAATGTTACAATTTAATTCTGTGTCCTGCATTTTTGCGATTTCTGAATTCCACCCTCAGCAACAGGTTAAGTACAATTTACGTGGGTTATAGAGAAAGTTCTTTTAGGCACCTGAGTGATGGAATACCACAAGGATCTGCTATCGCTCCTCCTCTTTTCATTCAAAATTCATACATGCAGATGATATTGCTCTTGTACGTCAAAAAGAGGACAAATTAAAAACTGACAGAAAACTTTCACTTTATCTAGCCACCCTCAATAATTATTTTGGAACCTAGAGGCTAAAGCTAATCCAACAAAGACAGATGTAAATTACTTTCACCTGAGTAATAAACTAGCTAATCAAAAATTGAACTCTTTTGGTGATGTTAGGCTGAAACACAATGAGCAACCACAGTTCTTGAGTCAGTTTAGATTGATTTCTCTGTTTTATAAGTCGCTTACAAAAAAGAGTAACTAAAGTGAGAACCACAACTAACAGTTTTACAACTATACAACAAATTGTTGAATCATCATGGGGAACCAACTCACAAGTTCTGCATACTACGAACTTGTCTCTGGGACTTCCACTGCTGAATATTGTGCTATAGATTTACAGTACACATGTACAAAAGGTTAATATACAACTAAATAAGGCAAAGAGGGATATCGGCAATTCCCCCATTGCAACCACTCTAGCATGATTTCCAGTGCTGTGCAACATAGCTCCTCTGGATATAAGATGCAAAGAGACACTTCTCACAGAGTTCCAAAAAGATCCTATCTACTCCGAATCTCCCCATTTTGCAACATATCCCACGATGTGTAGGGTGACTTAAATCTAGAAATCCACCTTTTCGACTAGCTTCTCAGTTAATCTCAAATGAATTTTCACAAAAACAAACTGAGTATTAACTTGGGATATGTTATGGTCAAAACAAGTTTCAATTATCAGACCCTATGACTATCATCGGTAGAATGAGCCTTCCTAATAAGGAAAGGACTATGTTGAGTCTTTTTCACACGAATGTGAGAAGATACAACTACTAGAAATATAAATGTGGAATGACAAATAATCAGTCATGTGATTGTGAGGTGGATCACATAGTTAATGTGATTGTGTTCTTTTCTGGGGAGATTAGCTTATCTTCATTCAGTCGAGAAATTTGATCTGCTCAATTGGAAAGCAGTACATAGAGGTGGGTTTCTAGATTTTAAGCGACCGTTCTGACGTGGGAGATCCTGGGTCATGGGGAGGTGCAGGGCATTCAAGATCTTATTGAATTCTTTATGTAGTGCCTCCTGACGTGTTATTTCTGGAGGAGCTATATTGAAGAGCACCGGGAGCCAAGGTAGTGAAGTTGCCAGGAGAGTACCACTAATAACTCTCTTAGCTCTATTAAGTTGGACATCAATCGCTTTTGTATGTGTGCTATTTAACCATACGGGAGCACGGTACTCAGCAGCTGAATAAACCAGTGACAAACAAAGCAGTAGTACAGGACGTGTGCGTTGGCTTCCCAAGTTGTTCCAACAATATGATGTAGTACATTTGCCCTGGTTTTAATTTTAGCTGCTATTTTTTGAAAATGGCTTTTAATAGTCAGCGATCGATCTAACGTTACTCCCAGGTACTGTGAATGATCATTGTGGTGGAGTTTTACACCATTCAGAAAGATGTTTAATTTTAGATTAGCCAGCCGATTACTTAGGTGGAAGCAGGCTACTTTGGTTTTTGATGGGTTAGGATTCAGCTAGCTGTGAGTGTTTCTTCTCGCCCAATACTAGCTGGGCCATAGCGTGGAACATTTTTGATTGACGAAATAAGTTCCGTATTAATGATCCATCAATACCTGTAGGTGGGATGAACCTCCCTCGTAGGGAGTGGACATTACTGAATTGGTTCCGAACTGGAGTGGGCAGATGTAACTACTGGAAATACAAATGGGGATTGACAGTAGATCAGTCATGTGATTGCGGGGAGTTTATCCAAACAATGGATTGCATAGTTTCAAAGTGCCCCTTGTGCTGTTTTACAGAGGAATTAAATAGCATAAATAGAATCAGTGAGGTAGGTCTTAAATGGCTTGATGGACTGGATTTAGCTTCATGACAAGAGATCATTCGTTATTTATTTTTAATTTTTATTATAGTGTAATGACTTTTGAACTTTTTGTCCAACTATAAAACTCAGCTTTTACATAATTTTAAATTAAAAAAAAATAATAAAGGTAGCTGACAAAAAAACCATACAATATATATATATATTCAGTCAAGAATCTGGTTACGAAACCTGGATTTACTTAAGTTACAGGAGATCAATATTTAAATACTCAGAAAAAATAATTTGTATTCTGGATTTAATTTATTTAGATATAGTTTAATGCTTTGATTTTTCCATTTTTAATTAAGTTTGGTAGCTGACTTTGAAAGCCATACAATACATACTGTATATAATTTTTAAAGCAATTACAAAGTACTTATTTCATTAATTTACATCTTTAAATATAGAAATGAAAAATAATGGCTGATATGATTAAATTTTCTTGTAGCTTTGACTGCTTGAGTTTCAAATAGAACTATAAATTCAAATACATGAACAGGAGAAATGTTTATATGTTTCGTGAACCAGCACAGAACTACTACTTTTTGATGTACCATTAGCAAGGTTGCAATTCAAACGTATTAACCTTTCAGGGAAATCTTTCAGATTTTAAATGAGTAAATTACATGTAAACAATAAAACTAAATTGAGTGAGGCAAAATTTTATTTTATTAAATTCACGATAATTAAATGGAAGGTAATTAAATGTTAAAATAAGTCTAAATTGGTAAGAAGGGGGGATACTAAAATACCTATGGAGAGGGTATTTAGAGCCTCACTGAGCTTCAATCATATTCTTGTTCATGCCCGCAGGGGAATTTAGTAAACAAAATTAAAAAGATTCAATAAACTGCTAAGCAGCTATAGGTTTATTGCTGTTAGTGTCACTTTCCTCGCTAACAAATTTCCATGCCCTCATTTCCCAAGGAAATTTCCAAACCAGTGGCATTCCTTCATTTTTCTAGAAGAGTGGCTGTACCGATTCAGTCACTTTTTATAATCTTCGGCAGGGCTACTAAGCTTTTTAGTGAAAGTTGATATAGATCATGTGCACACAGCTCGTGGCTTTTTTTCTGTACTCGCTGCTTCTGGCCGGCAGACTGTAAGTGGGTGTCATGGCAGCTTTATCAGCGAATACCAAAGGAAGATTCGCCTAAGTGAGTAGCAATGTTATGTGGAGTGGCAAGGCCACTAAACACACTGCAGGTGTATCTTGTGGTACAGACACCTCCTCTATAAGGATTAGATAAATTGAGTTCAAAAACTCAAATAACATATTTACCCAAAAATGAATAGTGGTAGTTTCCTTTGACTTTAAGAAAGATTTCTGAGGGTACTTTAATATAGTTACAAAGTTACATTGTTGACTTGTAAATAGATAATTTCAGCTTGCAGAGTTCCGGTACTAGTAAAATCAAATTAGGATCTGCTGATCCCATAGGTGTGGAACTAGCTTGCTGCTCCTGAGCACGTCTTTCGTGTGGCTTGCTCTTTGAAACCCAATAGTGGTTGATTTGCATTTTGTATTCGAATTTTATATTTCTCAAAGTAATACACTCACTTTGGAAGAAATTTTGGTCCCATTTCTGTCAAAAGTTGACTTTGGAGATTCGTTCCAGTTGACATCAGTTATTGTGTATGTATTATTATTGTATTCCGTCAGTACAACAGTTCCCATTACTTCTTTAGTAAAGTCGATCTTGTAATTTCTTGGGTCTCTCTGAGCTAAATTTTGCATTAGCATTAAGTAATTATCAGTGCGCAAAACCTTGTGGGTTATTTCTGCGCACAGGAGCACCTGATTCTCATGCTGCCTTATGGTCGTTTTGTAACCTGGCCAAAGTTCCAGGCAAAATTCTGGCATTCTAACTTTTGCTTTGGGGTCGAAATAATCTCGCCGGATTAATTTCAAGTCTAATAATGAAAGGCACCGTCTTGTCAAAATATTGAACAACTGTAAGTATTGGGCATCGCCCATAGAAACTTCACTGACTCGTCGTAGTGTTATCATGACCTGGGTGCCATCTTCTTTTTGCGAATAAAGCTCCATCGTTGGTTCCAATTTATAAGATATGTACAGTCAATAGCAATGGACGTGTATGGGCGGGCAGGTGGGTCAATAGCACTGTACGTGTATGGGTTAGAGTGTTTGGCTGTGGTCTTTGGCATTGACAAGTTCTGCGGGTTCCTAGAACATCCAGAGTTTCTGTTAGAGACTGACAACCAAGCGCTCTCTTGGCTACTTACTCATCCCCGATTGAATGTCCACTTGTTACATTCAAATTCCTAAGTAAAACTGATTGCTCCAATTTATAGACTTAATTTGTGTGGTTGTAAAACACTAAGGTCTAATCTGTCCAAACAGTCTGTCATTCTGCATCAGTTCCGTTGTATCTTTACAAACCAAGCTGTTCATACTTATATAATCTTTAGGTTGTCTGGTAAAAAATCAATTACTTTTTCCATGAGTATATATATATCAAGACCACTGTACGTGTATGGGTGGGCGGGTGGGTCAAGACCACAGTACGTGTAGGGGTGGGCGGGTGGGTCAAGACCACTGTACGTGTAGGGGCGGGCGGGTGGGTCAAGACCACTGTACGTGTATGGGTGGACTTTACCAATACCAATACCATTGGACCTGATGCAGTGCCCACTGATTGAAACCTGTTGCAGTTCGAAATACAATGTGTCGTAACTCTGTGTTGCGTTATCTGTCACTTTAAGTTAAAACCTTAACGCGTTACAAATTACTACGATTTGTGTTTATTTTTATTATTGTGTAATGCAAATTGGGATAATTTACATTAATGAGTCGCTGTCACCTGCAAGGAGGAAGTTGTTTGCAATCGCTCGAGAGGCCAGAAAAACTCATAACTATAATTGGATATGGATTAGAGGAGGTACAATTTTCATGCGAAAGGAAGACAAGGGACCAGTTAAGATAATAAAAAGCCAGGCTGACCTTAACAACTTGTAAGTTTTGTTTCCTGTACTTAGCATTGATATTTTGATATTGGTTTGTAATTTATGCTTTTATATGATTATAGTATAATTTATGTTTTCTCTGATAATATTATGCTATGAGCACGGAGAATACTACAATTGATTTTTTAGATAAAAATACTGGTATCGTTATAGTACATCAGAACATAAGAAGTATGCGAGCAAATTTTGACTTCCTTTTGGTTGACATAGCGTCATTAACTTTCAAACCTAAAATTATAGTTCTTTCGGAGATATGGATAAAAGAAAACGAAGTAAATTTTTATAAAATTCCTGGCTATAACATACATATAAAAACAAACGAAAATTATAAAGCTGGTGGTGTGGCTGTTTATGTACATGAAACTATCACAAATGTTAAATCATTATATGTAAATTTTGTTTCAGCTGACGTGATTGAGATAGGTTTTAAGCAATTTGATTGTGATTTTCACTTGGCTGCTTTCTATAAATTGCATAGGTTTTCTGATTTCTTATTCATTGATGAACTAAGAACGTACCTTTCAAATAAATCTATGAGGAATTGTAGGAATCTAATTCTTATAGGTGACATGAACCTGGATACTTTAGAACATACAAATACAATTGATGAATATAAAATCCTTTTAGCTAATAATGGAATACAATCACTCATTAATACTCCAACCCGAATAACAGAAACATCCCGAACGTGTATTGATCATTTGCTAGTCAAAATAAGTAATATAAACAAAATAAATATTTGTTCAGCAGTAATTGAGAGCAACATAACGGATCACTGTATGACAGCTGCTTGGCTGACTGGCAGCGGAGAGATAGTATCAGCTGATTGTATCCCAGTCTAGGTCACGCAGAATGTTTATCGTATTGACTACAACAGACTGGATAGCTTACTCGATACTGTTGATTGGAGTAATGTATATTTGCAAACAGATGCCTCACAAGCGTTTGATGTTTTTCACACAAAAATAATTAGACTTATATTAGAAAGCAATAAAGATATTAAAAACACGAAACGGAAAGTAGTAAAGCTAAAGCCATGGATAGATGTTGATACTTGCAACCGGATTAAAAAAAGAAATTTGTTAATAAAACAGGTGAAAATCCAACCTAATAATAATAACTTGAAAGAATATTTTAAATCTTATAGAAATAAGCTTAATAATGATATTAGAAAACTGAAAAGTAACTACTATTCACATCTTTTTGAAATCAATAAAAAAAATACAAAGCGAACTTGGGAAATTTTAAAAGAAGTGATAGGACAAAAAAATAGCAATAACTTAAATATTGAACTAGAAATAAATGGTAAAATAACTAATGACTCTTATGAAGTTGCAGAAAAATTCAATAATTATTTTTTGAAGGTGGGTGATAATTTAAATAATCTGAAAGTAAAACCACCAAATTTTTATTCAAACGGTGCAAGTCAGTGCTTTAGTAAATTTAAATTCTATCTACCTAGAGCCTATACTTGAATATGACTTAATAAGAATTATAAATTCGTTGAACAATGGTACAGCAGCAGGTATCGATGGATTAAGCTCAATAATAATAAAAAGGATGCACAAAAAAAAAATACTACCCGTTCTCTTGTTTATTATTAATTTAATTTTTGAAACAGGTGTATTTCCAGAAAAATTGAAAGAAGCACTTGTGATCCCGATTCATAAGAAAAACATAAAGACTGATTGTAGCAATTACAGACCTATATCTTTACTATCATCATTTTCTAAAATTTTCGAAAAATTAATGAAAGAAAAATTAGTTAAGTTTTTTGAAAAAAAAATTGTTTTTTTAGTAAAAATCAATTCGGTTTCCGACAAGGGTTAAATACCGAAATTGCGTTAATTGAATTTCTAGAAAAGATATCTAATGGTTTGAACAATGGTAAACGTGTCAGTGGCTTATTCTTAGACATTACAAAAGCATTCGATACAGTGGATCATAAAATTTTATTAGAAAAACTGTTTAACTGTGGTATAAGAGGTATTGCTTATGATTGGTTCAAAAGTTACTTATCAAAAAGAAAACAATGTGTTAAAGTAAATGGAGTTCTTAGTAATTTTGGTGAAATTAAGTATGGAAACCCCCAAGGATCAGTATTAGGAGCTATACTTTTTTTAGTATACATAAATGATTTATGCAAAGCAAAATTTAAGGGTGAGGTAACGTCGTTTGCGGACGATACAGCTTTTTGCTATATAGGTGACAATTGGGAAGATATTAGATCAAATATCAATTCAGATTTGGAGTCATTACGATGGTGGTTTTCTGAAAATCAGATGGTTCTAAGTGTTAGATAATCAAATTATATAAATTTTAGTCTGAGAGGAAATTCAAATTTTTCTGGAAAAATTATTTTTAAGTGTGTGGAATGTTTATGTAGTGGTAAAACTTGCAGTACATTATGCTCGGAAATAAGAGGTGAAGAAAGTGTAAAATACCTAGGTGTGATATTAGATAATGAATTGAATTGGAAAAAACATATATCACTAGTTAAAAATAAATTAATTAACACTGAGACTATTTTATTTCATGAGACAAATGTGTTGCGAAGACCTAATGAGAATGATCTACTTTTCTTTTGTGCATAGTAGATTAAGTTATGGAATTGAATGTTGGGGAGGAACATATTTGACTAACTTGAAACCACTTATAACCATCCAGAAACATTTTATAAGAATGGTAAGGAAAAAGACGAAACATGAGTCTTCTTGGCCATTATTTAAAGCATTGAATATATTGCCACTAAGAAACTTATATATTTACAAAGTGTTAAAGGTATTTTTTATTAGGAGTAGGAATAGTTATGCAAAGAGTGTTTATAAACTAAGATTGCGCAATGCTGACGATGCGGTGGTACCCCGTCCAACGAGAACTTATTTCACTAAGACATATCATTTTTTAGCTCCTCTAATATACAACAAAATACCTCAACAAATAAAAGACATCAACAATGCTAAATTGTTTGCTAGGCATATAAGAAGCTGGCTATTAACAATTGAGGACGTTAATGAAATGCTAATACATGTTCAAATTTAGTATATAAAAATGCTATTATAAATATATGAACAATAACCTATCTTTACATAAGTAGATGTTTTAAAGTGTACGCAAGTGAAAATGATAGTATAGAATAGGTTGTATGAATTTAGAAATTTCTGACTATTTATTTATTTATCTTTGTAAAATTTTAATGCAGTCGTTGTTAGCGTCAATTATTTTTTATTTATTGAAAGACTTATTTGTTAGACTTTTTTCTATGGATATTTTCTTACAAATGAATGTGCATGTATAAATGGGTGAATGTAAATGTGTAAGTATGAATGTAGATGTATGTGAGTTTATGTAAATAATACTTTGAAAAATTTGTACATTACATTTTGTAATACATTGAAAAAAAAGGAGTAAAATTATAAACCTAATTTTTAATGTATCGGCACACAAGGGTTTATGTTCAATTGTTGAAACTGAAATGTAATTATTTTATTTGCTTTGTAAACTACTAATCATTTTGTTTTTATTGTAACTTGAGTTTAAGGGATGGATGATCTTTATTTTTGAATTTGTATCTTTAATATTTTTACTTTACTGTTATAGTAATTAATACTACTATTTGTATTTGACTGACTGAAATTAATAGTTTATAATAGATTATATGGTTTGCTTTCCTCCAATCAGGCTCTGCCTTGGAGGGTTTTTTCCATTAGCCTAATTTAATTGATTATGTAAAGTTGTAAAGGTGTACTTTTTCTTTACTTATTATCGTCCCTTTTGTATATTTTAACTTGTATATTAGATTGTAAGAATAAGTTAATGTAATAAGGCCAGCCTGAGCGAAATTAATATATATTTTATAATTGGTAATATTTTAATTTACTTATAAGGGTATGTTCCTTTTGTAAAGTTTTTTTTTTTTTTTTGGCTTTTGGAGAATAAAGTATTATTATTATTATTATTATTATTATAAAGTAAAACTGTACATGTTACTTACTGCCTTAGCACTGTTATGCTCTGGCTGTTAGTAAGTATAATGCACTTAGGTCTATTCATATGATCATTTCTTGTGATTTTTTAACGAAAACTTAATAGTTATATTTTACTAAATATATCATAAACTCTTCATTACCAACTTATGTTTTTCCTTGAGTTGAGTAGAAGCTGTCTTGCGTGCTTCGGTGACAGACAGGTATGGGTCTATTTCCAACCCCTTGATCATTTGAAATAAAGACGGCAGCTTTGACATGGAAGCACTCATTGAAACAGGAGAAATGTCTACCACTACCATACTCTGTACCATAGTAGGCTGCCAAAACACACACTGTATTAAGATCTTTAAATTTACAAATCAGTAATCCTAACGATCAAAAACTAACAACAACCAAAAATCAGGCCATGCTGCATGCTGCCAAAATTTGATTCATTAAGGCATGTGTTGCCAAAATCGACGTGATTCATATATTGCTGGAAAGACAGAAAAACATTGAATAATTGAGAATTTTACTACCGTATGTTATTTTAACTGTCCTGACATAATCAGTGGGTCAGCAAAATTTGGTTGCATTCACGTATTGCTGTTGTTAGATTATTAGACTCTGCTCATATTTTTGTCCTTTGTTTGTTTACTCACAAATGTAAGACTTTTTTTTCAATCCACCATATAAAATTTTTTTTTCATAGCACAAGAATGTTACAGACATAAAACCTAACGGAAAATGTGAACATTTTCTGAAAG